>ML681995.1:20112141-20155369 GCA_007922195.1 Podocnemis expansa | reverse complement strand
GGCCAGGGGACGGGGCCTGCTGGGCGGCCAGATAGGCCCCGGATCCCTGGCCAGAGACGCGGCCACCGTGGCCGCGGATGGCCAGGGATTGGGCCCCGGATCCCCGGCCCGATTGGGCCGGAGACCCGGGGCACTGGCGTTGGGACCCGGGGCACGTGCCCCGGGTGCCCAGCGCTAGCGATGCCACTGTGATAGTGTGGTGCTGGCTACACAGGAGGAAGAAAGGACTGCATGGCATTTGCCTGAAGATTCCTGCAGCTACCAATGATGAGGATGGCTTCTGTTTTGCATTCAAGCCTCAAGGACTTAGAGATGACAATTGAGATAAGGGTGACTCCACCTGAACATTGGGACTCCTGGATTTCTTACTGTTTTGTTTAAATTTAACATGTTTTCTTAGAATAAGGTTTGTTTAGTTGGTTAATAAAGTTAATTGTTATGTTTATGCTGAGTGGTAGTTTAATGTGGGATGGGAACTCTGAGCAGTCTTCGCTGTGAGTCCTGAACAGACTGGATCCTGGCTCTCCAGCTGCTTTCTGCAGGGGTTTTCTCTGTGAGGCACTGGAGAGGGGCAAGTAAATGAATTTGAGCCCACCGTAGCAGGTTACACTTGCATATCAAGCTACGTATGTGCTTGTGCTACTTATGTTATGGTTACAAAGCACCTTCAAGAAAAATGATGGTTCATTGATCCAGAATCTTCCTAATTGTACACTGTAGCATTTGGCTTCTTTAGTGTTTAAAACTAAACTGTTATGCATTCTCCTCTTTCTCCCCCACATGGTTTTTATTAAATGTGAAATGGTTTTGCTCAACGTTTTGCTGAGCAAAATGATAAGAATTAGTGACAGTAAAAATGATGAGAGTGAATGCCACTGAATTACCATTAACAGGAAAAGTTAAGAATGCATAGATATTTCTGTTGAACTGTAGAACCCTGATACAATTTGAACTTATCACCTTTAAAACAAAAAGCAAAACCTCTGCCTGTCTTTGGTTAACATACAAAGAAGGTACAGCTCTTGATCCAAATCCTGAACTGAGTATAGTTCCACAGAAGCTAAGAGTTTGGCTCATTGTTTTCTCCAACAGGCAACTCTTATTTTTCCATGAGTGTGAAAGAAGCCTTCTGAGATTTGGGAAACAAAAAAAAAAAAAAAAAGATATAAGGCCTGTAAAGTTCAAGCAAAGGGTGTTCCCTTATAAATGCCACTATAAACATACAGGCAAATTTTCCATCTTCATTTAGTGTGCAGTTTGCTTCTGCATCAACAGTGGAAAGATAAGGAACATGGATTTTCTTACATTATTCTGGCTATTAATTTTGCAGATAGCTCCCTTTTCAAAGGGATTTTTTTGCTTGTGTGACTGTTGGAGCAGCCAAGTCAGTACAAAGCTGAAAGCAGCATAACATCACCCAAGATATGCAGAAAGGAAGACAGGCCTGAGAAGATTCTCAGGCTGGAGAAGCAGGGTTAATGCACCCTCTCCCAGATACACAGGGGCCCAGTGGCTTACTCTGAGCCCTCTCACCTCAAGGGACACCTCCTGTTCTTCCTTGATAACCCCCTCCCAAGTCCCAGTGTGAGGGAGGAGAGAGGGAACTTTAAAGCAGCAAGTAAGCTTTCATCCCACCAATCTAAACACCACCCTCTTGCCATGAGCATGGGGGAATGCATTTCCCTTAGTATTGTTAGGACAACATTCCAGACTTCTTTTCAGGTTTACTTCTTTGCAGACAGTAATAGCAGACCACTTTTTTTTAAACTTTATTTGAATCACTACCATTATTTAGGTGTATTCACACTGCAAAATGCTGCGTTAAAAGGAATGTTCGGCAGCAGTAATAAAAAATTAAAAGCAGGAAAATTCACAGTTGTAGGCAGAACATACAAACACCTACACACACAGCATGTGGGCACTTTGAATTAATAGAACTGCCATGATTTTTTTAAAACACTTGTAGACCTATTTTTAATTTTTGAGTAGAAGTGCCAAACTTTACGGGAAAGCATAACTGACCGCTTATTATGTTTTCTTCTTCCACCTGTTACTTCATTCCACTCTCTTTCATTACCCCTCACTCTGTCCCATCTTAGCTTCGTAATTCTGGAATCTTCTCTTTGTTAATCATAGAATCATGGGGTTGGAAGTGACCTCAAGAGGTCATCTAGTCCGACCCCCTGCTAAAAGCAGGACTCCTTCCACTAACTCATCCCAGCCAAGGGTTTTTTCTAACTGGGCCTTAAATGTTTCCAAAGACAGATTCCACCACCTCACTAGGTAACCCATTTCAATGCTTAGCCACTCTTCTAGTGAGAGAATTTTTCCTAATATCCAACCTCAGCCGCCCCAGCTGTCACGTGAAACCATTGCTCTTTGTTCTGTTCTCTGTTATTACTGAGGACAACCTAGTTCCCTCTTTGGAGCACCCCTTCAAGTAACTGAAGGTGGTTATCAACTGCCCCCCCCCCCCCGGTCTTCTCTTCTGCAGGCTAAATAAACCTCATTCCTTCAGTCTCTCCTTGTAAGTCATATGCCCAACCCCCTAATCACTTTTGTTGCCCACCACTGGACTCCTAATTTGTTAACATTCTTTCTGTAATGTGGAGCCCCAAAACTAGACAAAGCATTCAAGATGTGGCCTCTCCAGCACCGAAGAGAGGGGTTTAATCACATCTCTTGATTTGCTGACAATTTGCCTACTGATGTTAATGTTCAGCGTAATAACCATACTTAAGGTCCAGAGCCAAAACAAAAGAGACAGGAGAGTTTTCCTGCAGGAAACTTAAAATGATGCAAGATTAATTCTTCTATGATTCTGTATTTCTGATGTAGGTAATTTTCAACACTGAAAGTGAGGGGGCACCGCAGTGTTGTAGAACATAGGCTATCTGAGAACTAGAAAGTGTGGCATACCTTATTGCCCTTGAATGAGGATCAATTGAGAGGTATAGTTCATTGTGACAGAAAGTGGGGTAAGGCATCAGTTCCATGATTCCCTACCCTGGAAACTATGTAGATTTTTAACTGGATCCTTGGAGGGATGAAGGTGAGTGGTTTTTTCTGGGCTTCCAGCTGTATTTTATAGTTTTAGACTAGACAAGACTGTAACAAGTCTCTGTAATTTGTAGACCTGTGTAACAAAGGCAAATTAAAAATAATAGCATTTTCTGGAATGTAAATAATTCAATTCCTTATTCTCAAACGTCAAGCCTTTCACCTTCAAAACACATTGAGGGTCAAATTCTTTGGTCTCCGCTCAGGCTTAGCTACCCTGAACTTCTTTCTTTTTTGCATTGCTGTGACTCATAAACTACTAAATGGTTATGTGCTAGGATTTGTGCCTTTCAACATATTCATAGATGCTCTCACGGAAAGGAAGGTGAACAGTAAGGTGGCAAAACTTGCAGATGATGCAAAAATTACTCATAGTTAAGTCCAAAGCTGACAGTGAAGAGCTACAAAGGGATCTGTCATAGCATATGCTTGCCCCACAGTGGCCTGGCAAGCAAGGGGATAATGCAGGGACTGCTTTCAGCATTGATTGAGAGTCTCATGGCAACTGGAAGAATAAGAGTGTTGAGAAGAACCAGAGGAGCAAGCAGGCCACAGAAAAAAATGTCCTGCCAGTCAGCCATTACAAAGTTGCTCCAGAATAGCAACAGTCCAAAAAAGGGACAGCCACTGCGACAGGCTACAGAAAACAGCAGATCAAAGGGTGGCAGGAGGTTGCTCAGGGTGTAGCAGGTGAATTGTGGAAGGCTCATCTCTGCCTTCATGGGGTAGGGGTTCTGAGCTGGCATCCAATGGAGTGAATAGGCTTTAGGTTACCCTACCTACCCCTTCACAGAGATTTCAGAGCAAAAGAGATTCCAGGGCCCCTGGAGGGAAGCCCTAACACTCCAGTGGGAAATGAATTGACATCCTTACTTCCAGACCAAATCCATAAAGACTCGGACAAGAGAAGATGGCTGACCAACGCTCTGATTCAAGCAGATGCTGTGCAGTGGCGTTTCTGACTGAAGGGAGTGCTGGCACACTGGGTCACCAGCCTACATGATCTCAGTAAACTGGGTGACTGGGCAACAAAATGGCAGATGAAAGTGTTGATAAATGCAAAGTAATGCAAGTGGAAAAATTAGTCACACTATACATACAAAATAGTGGGATCTAAATTAGCTGTTACCACTCAAGAAAGAGATCTTGCAGTCATCTTAAGATAGTTCTATGAAAACATCTGCTCCATATGCAATGGCAGCTAAAAGAATGTTAGGAATCATTAGAAAAAGGATAGACAGAAGATGTCATGCTACAATGTAAAGCAGTAGTAAACTCTCAGTTCTGGTCAGCCCATCTCAGAAAAGATTAGAACTGAAGAAAGTTCAGAAAAAGGAAACAAAAATGATTAGCAAAAGAAAAGAGGATTATTGTGGCACTTTAAAGACTAACAAATTCATTTATTGCATGAGCTTTTGTGAGCAAAATCCCACTTTGTCAAATGTGCTGTGTAAGTGTATGTTACTATGTAAGTTTTCTCCATTCCAGATGTACCATGTAAGGGAATGTTACTGTATAAGTTTTTTCTCCACTCTGGCATCTAATGAAGTGGGATTTTGCCTTCAGAAGCTCATGCACAAATTTGTTAGTCTTTAAAGTGCCACAATAATCCTCTTTTGTTTTGCTGAACTAGAATAACATGGCTACCCTTTTGGAATTTGTCAAAAATGATTAGGGATATGGAACAGCTTCCATATGAGGTGAAATAAAAAAGACTGTTTAGCTTGGAAAAGAGACAAAAAGTGGGGATATGCTAGCAGTCTGTAAAATCATGAATGATATGGAGAAAGTGAGAAAGGAAGTGTTATTTACCACTTCACAGAACACACAAACCAGGGGTCACCCAAGGAAATTAAAAGGTACTAGTTTTAAAACAAATATAAGGAAAGTATTTCTTCGCACAACACAGAGTCAACCTATAGAACCTGTTGCCAGGGGATGTAGTTACAGCCTAAAGTAGAATTGGTTTCTACAAGGAATTGCATAAATTCATGGAGGATAGCCACTGATGGACCCATTAGCTGAGATGGTCAGACACATCCTGATTCTCTGGGTGTCCCTAAACCTCCAGTTGTGAGAAGGTGGGGTGGATGAGGGGATGAATCACAGAATAATTGCCCTGTTCTGTCCATTCCCTCTGAAGCATCTGGCACTAAAAGCTGTCAGGAGACAGGATACTGGGCTGGATGACCATTGATCTGACCCAGTGTGGCCGTTCTTACATGCTCAGGCCAAAACAAAGACCTCTGCTAGCTAAACTGCTAGTGACCAAGCCATGCACAAACGAGACTTAGCACAACCTAGGTGCTAGCCATGGAGCTGGACTCTCCTAAAGTGTCACTGAGGAAGTATTTTCATAGGCAGGGCCAATCTTGTTCCTGCATTCCCAGCACTTTAGGACTGGGGACAGAAATGCTAGACTACTTGAAGGGTACCGAAATGAGTGTGGCCATTTCCCTGTGTCCTCTCCAGGACACAGTTCATCCTTCAGAAAGCTTATTAGGCACTGTTGTTGTTCCTGCAACATTCTGGGTTGTGGAGTCCTTCACCAGTGCATGTCATCTCCTTGCAACCTGTTGGCTGTTCTCCCAACACAAGTAGTAGTTTAAAGCTGTGATCTTGCTAGTCTTTTTTTGCTAGCTGCGATAAAATCACACACAAATATTAAAAGTATTATCTGCTAATGTTCTTTTTGTACAACAGTCTATAAATTGTTAACTTTCTCCATTAAAAGATATAGATTTACTTATTCTTAGTATTTTTCAGAGCTCCTGCATCTTCCTTCATATAATGAGATACAGTCATCTGCCCATAGGCCACTAAGGAACCTTAGCAGACTTTTAGTTTGTATCCTTTACTGGTTATGGTCTGAAACAGTGCAGAAATATTTGGACCCTGCTCAGAAGTAACAGTGGCACCATTTCAGCATACATGGAGTTTTTAGACAGCATTAATTAATTATCTCATGAACCTAACTAATTGGAAGCAAGTGTAGCTTAGTAACAGGCTTTTTGGCTCAAAATCAAGCCTGAATAATTACAAGCACTGGCAAAGGCATTAAAATGAAATTTTGTCATGACATAGTCACAGGGTGTATATTATGGGTCACACAAGAATGCTATCACTTTTTATACTATACTTGTGGATACATACAGCTACACACTGCAGGGAAGGGCAAGCTTTGTCTATGCTGATGTGTAGCTCTGCATGTTCCTGGGGAGCTGCTGCAGCAGGGCAAGGCTCCAGCAGCAGGGAGGCAGAAGGACCTTACACTACTAAAAATAGAAGTGGGGCTGTAGGAGGCATTGCCTAGGCAGGTAGAGAGCCACCTAGGGAGCACCCCCAGAAAGTTCTGGTGCGTCTTTAAGTCTTGTAAGCAGTTTCTTACTGTCTATGCTGCTCTTTATACCCATGCTTTATATGTACTCTAAACAACACTGTCTGGAGTGTGCTGTGTAGACATACCCTTATTCTCCATTTCTGGAGCCCCAAATGGCTTTATTTGTGGAACTGAGCTCCTAGAGGAGCAATCATTCAGAGAGGCACACAGAGAGTACAGTGATAAGTCCCCAGAAAGTTACAAATCTCCTTTGAAAAGAGAACACACTGAGCCCTGGTCCACACTGACAGTGAAATTGACCGAATGCTGCTTACCTTGATCTTCTGCAGTCTGTCTCCACAGTCAGAACAGTAAGTTTGAACTAAATGGTGCTGTAATTCAACCTGATAACACCAGTCCTGCAAATGGCATAGATAGCACTGAGGTCGAAATCTACAATTTGATTTTAGGTCCATGTAGCCAGAGAGTAGCTCTAATCTTGATTTCCTGCTTCTCTAGTGTGCTGCACCATAGCAACATAGCTTCTCACGTACCTGCATCCCCAAAAAGTTTTCAGTTAATACCTCTCTCTGCATGCAGCATTGTGCCCTTCCTGTTGGGTCTATGGCATAGGAACAGGAAGGAAAGCTTTTGCTGCTTTTTAATTTTTTTAAAGAGAATAAGGAAGGGGGAGTGAGCGGAGGACAGTTACCTCCCCACATGCCTCTGCGCCTACTGTTACAGCACACTGCATTTCAGGAAGTGATGTGAGCAGTAGGGCCACAAGACCCCAGGTAAGCAATTTGCTGTGATCACTCGCCTTTACCTTCTGTAATTCAACACCCTGAAATTGAAATACAGTCCCACCCCCAGTGTAAAGAAATCTGAGTGCCCGTGGTCTTGAAATAGGCAAAATTCTCTTTGAAGCAAAGGGGTAGACAGCATATCATTTTGCAGGGGGATAGAGAGAATCAAAAAGTCTTTTAAACAGCCCTGGTCTTGTCTGCTTAGCCTTTTATTGATCAGACTGTTCATTTCCATTTTAAAATCTGTGTTTGGAGATTTAATCATCTGGATGTTGCAGGTTGCACTGGGTGTCTTTAGCATATGGGTTGTCAGCTCTGGCAGTGCTTAGGAATTTTAAGCCACTTTAATAAACCAGCAGAGGATTCCTACCCTCAGAGGAAATTCTTCCATACTGTAGTGCCAGCGTAGATAGAACCTCAAAGGTGTGGCTGTAGAGAAAGTAGTACTGGAGTGTTGCTGTATTTTGATGATTTGTAGCTAGTTCATCAACCCCGTATAGTCAGTCCTCAAGGCTGTGGGAGGACTGAGGTCATGACATACTTCTTTTGTATCCTCTGTTGGTGCTCCATGGAGCATAGCTTGTATCAGTTTAAGTATCAGGCCAAGTTATCAAGTCTGTGAAGACCCACTCAGTCGATTGGGAAGTTGATGCATTAACTCCAGCTCCCGAATTAGGGTAGTGTGAGTCAAATGGATGGCATTTCCCTGCAGCTCAGCACAGTGGGCCCACTGGACATTAGGAAAATGAAGGGAGATATGCAAGTTCTTTTAAGTAACTTGCGTATCTCCTTGCGACAGCTGCTGAAAATGGTGGGCAGAGGATATTATAAAATAAGGGTGACAGAAGTTTATTGAACTATACACAGAGAAAAACTTAAAATGAAACAGGAGAGTTTCACAATATTGTGCAAAAGAGTTGGCAGAGGCTCCACTTCTGTTTTATAATGACTGCTGTGAATCTACTGCGTGTGCCTTAGTGCTCGCAAGTTAACCAAAAACTCTTAAATCCTGTCTTTGGCTGCTAAGGAAAGACACATGGAAATAATGGCATCTGTTCTCAATCTGCACGGTCATATGCTAGGTCTCTAGTGCTTGGACATATTGCATCATAGGGTTATAAATATTATTGTTGACAAGTATATCTAAATGATAAAAATAAAACACATTGTGGGGAGGCCAAGTTTGATACCTAATGTGGAGCAGCACTTTGCTAATGTATCTGACAGAAATGACTGACTGTCCTGCTAGTAGTTTAAATTGCTACATTTGCAAATTGTGATTCAGCAACTGGAGCTGCTCTGATCTGCAAACTAAGGGGTCTGGGGTTTTCTCTTTTCGTGGTGTAAAGCTTTTATGGTTGTCCATGGGATTTATTGAGGGTGCAAAAAGGAGAAATATTAGAAAGGAAAGAGTTCAGGGCTGCAATGCCTTATGCATGCAACATTTTCTTTGACTTCAGTGCAATGTTTTTCCAAGGAAGGATCAGGAAATTGCAAAATCAGGAATCCCTTAAGTTCTTGTGGATCTTCTGTGCCTTTGGTGGAATGGCAGTCAATGCCAATTTCCTCATTTGGGTCAGCGAGGGAGTTTGTGATTCATGCTCGGAACCCTGAATTCTGCTCTCTTGAAATAATGCTCACAGAATGTATTCTAAACTAAAGAAAGGGCAGCAAGGGGAGACAGACAGACTCTTTGGAAGCCAAATATTATCCTAGAACAGTGACAGTTTTAGAAAACCCCGCAGAACACTATCCCTTGTCTCGTCCTCTTGAAGTGAAACTTTTGTTCCCAGCATTTTAAAGATTAAGATCAAAGAATGCGTCTATAGGGTGTGATTGAAGGGTGATATCAGTTATATGAGGATAACAGTCTTGTTCGCAGTGAGAGTGTGGGACAGATTGTCTGCTGTGTCTGTCTTCCTCTGGGCACAGCAGATTGGGGTTGGTTATGGACTCCATGTTTCTTTGCCCTGCCTGAGCCCAGCACAGATTTGTTAGAAAGTTTGTGTGTGGCATTCTGCCTTTAGATGTATATATATTGCTTTCACTAAGACAATGAAAGTTAACGATTCATCTCTCCAGTGGCAAAGCTTGATCCCCAGTTAGGAATTTTTGTCCAAAATTTATTCCTAGTTTAACTCCATGAAAGACAATGGAGTTACTCCAGGGATTGCTTTGTCCCATTTATAGAGGTTTGAAGTTGTTTTTCAGTCGGCTTTATTGAGTACTTATGGATAGATTTCTTGTGTACTGCTGCATGTTGTTGCTATGAGTGGTATTCAGTGACTTTGCTCTGTTTCTGACCTACATCTTCTTTGCAGCCACCACACTGTCCTTTTACCTGTTCACGCCCAACTCAGGACCATTTCCTTAAAGGGAAAAAAAGTAGAGTTGATTGATGCACTTCGTGGTTCTTAGACTGTAAGAACTGGCTGTCTTGCCTCAGTTAATCCTTCTGTAACTGTGAATATATGGGAAGTTTTTTATTTATTAAATGTTTAAGTCACAAAAGTATAAAACAATAGACAGGAGAACAGCAAAAATGTAATTTTACTATGGCAATAATGAAGTGGGAACTGAGTGCACATAACGGATGTAGAGAAGTTCTTTTTGCATGCTTATGTATTTAAAGTGCAAGAAGCAGCCCACAGATCCAGTGCATATAAAACAGGATTATTTACAGTTCTTGGTGCCAAGTGGTGTCATACCATAAATGATGCAAGATTTACTGAGGAACTTAAGTGTGTAATTATGTTGAGACAGTGTCAAGAAAAACTCTCTCTAGCAGCTACACATCTAAAGCAAGTGCAGCATTGCTTCATTTCACTGCTGTTGAGTAATGATCTAACAGAAAGCAAGGATTTGAACACAGATGCCTGTTCTTGAAAAGGCTTTTTACATGGTAAAAAAGCAAAACCTACCTAAAATAATGACTTCACATTCCAAAATAGTGAAATTTCCTAGTGTTACCATTTGGTGAGCCAGAATTTGCTATACATAATTCCCATGCCATAAGAATGCCTGGGAACCCATGGAATTAGGATGCAAATAGAATACCTCCACTATTCTACCATATGAATAGGGGAAAGAGCATACTCCAGGTCTTCAGATAGTGTAAATTGCTGTTACTGTACCAAAGTCAGTTAGGCTGTGCCAGTACACATCAGTTGAGGATCTGACCTGATGTGCTTTTTAAATCCCACATATCAGATCTGTGTGAAGTCCCGAAGTGAAATTCTGGCTCCACTGAAGTCAGTGAGATTTTACCATCATTTTCACTGTGGTCAGGATTTTGCCTCCATTTGTTAGTTTTAAGGCAGTGGTTTCTAATGCCTTGTCCGCGGACCAGAAGTGGCCCTCAAGGGCTTTCAAAGTGGCCCAAGCTCCTCTCCTGCTGGCCAGAAGACGGGCTTTGGCTGCCTATCTCCTCTCTGGTCCCGGCACATAACAATATATTCATCAATATATTTTTACATATATATCAATTTTACATGTACATTTTTGCATATACATTTATGGATGTGTATAATTTTACATTACAGTTCTATACATACATTTACATACAGTGATGTATACATCAATGCATTTTTTATGAGTTGATAGATTTATGGTACTTCAGGGTTGTCAAAATAATATTTGTGGCCCTCGAGCCAAAAAGGTTGGGAACTACTGATTTAGACCTTGAATAAAAACTCATCTTTCTTCAGTACCAAGACTTACTGCTACTCACTTTTGATTTAAATGTTTGCCAGAGTAGTAGTGGCATGTTTGTATATCTGAACACAAATGCGCAAATACTGCATTACAGCAAAACGTGTATTTCCAATGGTCTGTGATGCCTTCTTTATCCTTCTGTACAGTATACTTCCAAAAAAAACCCAACTGAAATGCATCCTTTTTTTTGTCAGCAACTCGAGTGTTCAAGTGGAATGTTGTGTAAAGAAAAATGTACATATTTGCTGGTGTCAGCTTGTATTTTGGACTCTTATTCACAGCAGTAAAGAGACCAGTATTCAATCTTTTTGTTTAATGTTGTTCTGTCTAATAGCAACAGCAGGAATCAGGATTTCTGTTCTCCATTTTTGGCTGCATAAAAGTAGGCATTCACTTAATTGCTCTATGCCTCAGTTTACCTATCTATAACATGGGTATAATATTTATTTTCTTCACCCAGAGCACTGTGAGTCTTAATGTTTATAAAATCCTTTTACATCCTGATTAGAGGTTCTGTATTTCCAAGAAGTATTATTATTATTATTATTATTATTATTATTATTATTATTATTATTATGATACATTGAAGCCTTTTTTTTTTGAGTGTTAATGCTCTTCTGGTTTTTTAATTAGTTGTAAAAAAAGGATATAAGTGGGTTTGGTTGTATTCCCTGTATGGTTATTATTACTGATGATGTCACTTTTCAACAAAAATATTGCTTTTCAGTAATACTAACTGCAAATAAATATATGGGCCAGATCCTTGTGCCTAGTCAAACTACACTCAGCCCAAAGGTGACTTAATACCACCTCCTTAATCCAGGAGTGACCAACAGCTAGATCAGCCTCTGGCATAGGTTAGAGCAGCCTTAAGGTTGCTCTAACTTACATCAGCTAATTTCTGCCAGTTCATGATCAGTGGAGCACGAGGAGCACTACACACACCCTTTATGCCTGAAACATCAGGACTAGATGGGCTATCTGCCTCTAAACCAGCTAGGGATTCTTCCCTACTCCAGGTAGCTTTTCAGCCCCTTTGCACCATGTCAGTGGTGCAGAGAGTATCTTGATTTATAGTTTACTGATGAGCAATTTAGTTGGGTTGAAATTTGCTTTTTTACTATTTGAACTGCACTGAGCAAAATGACAACTCATTAATTAGGTCTGCTGAGGGATTATTCCAAGTGCTGCAGCTCACTTGATAATCATTGGTGATAGGTATGGTATCTGTGACCATGGAAGGGGTAAATGGGCACTCCTGTGTAAGGAATAATTTAAATTTCTTTTCAGTTCAGCCCAGACATCTTTCTAGAAAGTAATGTGCAAATATAATAGAGAAGACTGTAACATACATCTGGCTTTTTAAGTTGCTGAATGAATGGTTCCCTCAAGAAAAAATTATTAAAAACAGGCCGATGCGCAAATTCATCTCTGTCTGAAATTAATGCAGAGCACATGCTGAGTATAACAGGAAATATTGAAGAGTTACAGTACAGGCTAAGACTTAGCATAAATCCTCATCTGATCCTTGCACTTAAAGGCATGCTAGATGTTTTCCTTTGCAATCTTTCTGAAACTCCAGTGTAGCAAATATTTAACTAAATCCACTTTCTTGTATATTGTTTGTAATCCCAGTATGTGCCTATCTAGTAAATTCCTTTACTGTGCTGTATATTCTCTGTGGTGCAGAAGGGTAAATTATAAATTGTGACAAGTATTTTTTCTTACATTATAATTTTTCAAAGCTTGAGGAAACATAATCTTCATTCATACAGATGACCTTTTAGGAGACAAAAACCAGAAGTTATAAATGCAAATATAAAAAAACAGATTCATGGAAGGGTAGGAAGAGTAGAGTGGCAGGGCAAAAGGCAGGTAGGAGATGGTCTTGGAGACACACATGCACAGCTGGTCTCCTCTCAGTTTCACTGGCTCTCCTAGCCCTTTATACCTTTAGGCTGGGAGACAGGCTGTTGTGTTACCAACTTTTGCCCACCAACTCGGGGTATACTCATTTATTAGGGTTATTTCCTCTTGGGTGGGGGGGGATTGCAATTCTGTTAGTTTCAAAGGGTCAGCTGTGTTAGTCTAGTTCAGCAAAAGGAGCAAGGAGTCCTGTGGCATTTAACGACTAACAGATTTAATTATCACATGAGCTTTCATGGGAGAAAATCCCACTTCATCAGATGCTTTGAAGAATTCTATCAGTGTACAGCTTCTATCATTTGTGTTTCTATATGGAGTTCACTTCTTCCTTCTGCAAGCTCCCACCCAGTGGAGACACCCATGCAGGACCTCAGTTTTCGAGGAGTGGATTCTTCCAACCCCAGATTCAAATAACCACCCAATATAAACATTCATCGATTAACAAGGTGTATCTGAGCGGACTGGATCTATCAGCACTCTCGGCTGACCCCTTACATATCCCTGAGCTCAGCAGGCTGGGTCACACTGCAGTTCTCTGCTGCTACCCTTACATGTCCCTGTACCTCACCAAACTAGGATCATGCATCTGGAGTAGGCTGGGCCACACAATACTGCTCAGCTGCTGCCCTTATATGCCCCTGGGCTCAGTTAGGCTGATATCCCTATTAATGAGCAAACCTTACAGGGTTGTGGGCATCTCAGGGATCATTGACTAGATAAAAGAAGTGTTGTTGCAAAGCAATATAAGGCAACCAAGAACACAAAGGAGAGAGAATGATGTTTTAAAAGAGTTTGGTAACTGCTTGATTACAAAAGGCACTTTATTGCTAAGTATCTAAAACTTGCAATAATAATAATAATAATAATAATAATAACAAAAAAAGCAGTGAAAAATACCCCAAATGCCCAAACAGTTACAGTATTAAATAAACATACAAGGAAAGAAAAACACCCAGCTACAATATTACCTAGATTCTATTGTATCAGGCCTAGAGAGAGAGTTGTAGCTGAACAAAGAGAGAAGGGGGGGGGGCCTTATCAGTCTGTGTAGCAAAAAGATGCCCAGGAAACAAGCAAAGCTCACCGTCAGCATTTTGTCTGTCTGCATCCAGAGCTTTCACTGAAATCAGCAAGGAAAAGGTGAAGCCCCAGTGGAAGATGATACAGTTTTTTAGATCAAGGCATCAGGATTTAGGACTCAGTCAGGACTCCCTCCTTGATTTTGGTAAAGCTGCCTATAAGGATTTATTTAAGTTGACAGTACACATTCCTGGCTGGGGGGTGGGAGAGTGATGGTTCAGGGAAGCTCACAATACAATCAGGCAGATTCAGTATTTTGGGTATCAGTTATCATGTCTATGACTAGAATGGTCTGATACTTGCTGAGCTTATTAGTTTTGGTGTGTGATCCCCCATCATGCAATGCTTCTTCAATCCCAGAGTTCAGTGCAGTTCTTGCTTTGGAGCTTGGTTCTCTATACTGAGTGCAAATGAAGTTCCATTTACTGTGCTGATGGCTTTTGGATGTGGGTAGATAAGGATGTCTCCCACTGCCTTCTTACTGTTTTTGGTTTCCTGTTCAAGCAGAGGTTGGGGGGAGGTGGTGGTGGGGGGTCACAGGCTGGATACTATGCTCTGGTTCCTCAAGAATGCCAAGCTAACAAGTAACAGTCATGGTTTACCAACTATGTGTGGAATAGGTCTTCAAATGAGGGATTTCCTGGACTTTTCATGCACCTAGGCTGTATCATGGACACACAACTGAATTACTGAAGCTGTGGCATTTGAAATCCATGTTCACATCAGAACTGTGGGACAGACCATGGGACAGGGGCATATGTTTTAACGTAAATGCCTGCTGTCACGAGTGCCCACTGTCATGGTACAAGCTATTCATACCCCTGGTGAGTATTTTCTGTGGCAGGCAAAATACGGGGCCCTTCCTAAGATGCATAAGGCCCCCCCGTATTAGCGTTGCTTTTCTTCTTGTTTGTGTTTAGGTGACAGAGGGTCTGAATTTGGCTTTATTAACTTCTAAAGCTAGACTTCATCACAGGTAGAAATAAAATGTAAGTATGGAAATACTAGCAAATCATAATACTCTAAAATGTATTAATACTTTATCTCTTGACAGTTTTGCCTTCCATTTAGTACAGTCTCTTAATCTGAAGTGGAAAGTTAGGTCCACAATAAAGTCCAAGTGCCATTTAAAATATGAATGATTTCAAAAGAGAGCCATTACAAAGAATAATCCTTTCAGGATTTGCCAACTAATACTAGCATTGAAAATATAGTGAGTGTGATTCTAGTAGAGCAGCTGCCAACTTTTGCCAAGGCTGTAGCCATCAGCTGAGTAGCAGGAAACCAAATTCGTAGCAGGAAACCAAACCAGCTCACCTCTGTGTTAGTGCTGTTTAAGACAGATATTAGCCTTATCAGAATGTGCTTAGACTCTATGGAGTTCCTGTGAATTGTTGTATGCTCTAATCTCATTTGTAATGTATGTACATGTTTTGTTTCATAATTGTAAAAATGCTTCAGCTGAACCTGTGAACTCAGTAGAAGTAGTTCACAGCCCCAGGGCTGTCCTTAAGGGGGGGCGAGAGGGGTGATTGCCCCGACCCCTGCAGTTCCCTGGGCGCTGCTGCCCCCCATGGCCATGCTTTCCCCCCTCATGAAGGAGGGGTGGGTGGGAGTGTGCACAGCTGGCCTCTGCTCCGGGCTGGCTCGCCCCAACCCCAGGGCAGGGAACACCCAGTCCAGAGGCAGAGTGGGCTAGCCCAGGGGCCGGGCTTGACTTCCTCACCCCTCCCCTGGGCCGGCTCTTCTGCCCCAGGGACAGGGCAGGCCGGCCTAGAGGTGGGGTGGAGTGGGAGAGGAGAGCCCAGCCCATGGACTGGCCTGCTCCACCCCCAGCTCAGGGGAGGAGCAGTAGTGTCATGCCGGCCCACACCCTGCCAGCGCAGGGGGGCAGGGCCCCACACAGGATGATTGGCCCCAGGCCCCACATCTCCCTGGGGATGGCCCTGCACAGCCCATCAAGAACCATCAAAACTAAGTTCCAAAGGGGTAGCCGTGTTAGTCTAGTTCAGAAGAGCAAGCAAGGAGTCCTGTGGCACTTAAAGACTAACAAATGTGATAAATAAATTTGTTAGTCTTTAAGTGCCACAAGACTCCTTTTTTTTTTTTTTTAAATCAAAACTAAATGGGACATTGTGAAACATCATGATACAAAGTCATGGTTAATGGCCCTCTCACACCCATGAAGATACTACTGTGTTCAGTTTTGGGCTCCCCGCTACAAAAAGGACAGGGACATGCTAGAGAGAGTCCAGTGGAGGGGAACCAAAATGATAAAAGGGCTGGAGCACAAGCCCTATGAGGAAAGACTGAAAGCATTAGGCTTATTTAGTCTGCAGGAGAGAAGATTGAGGGGGGATTTGATAGCATCCTTCAACTACTTGAAGGGATGCTCTAAGGAGCATGGAGCTCAACTGTTCATGGTAGTAACAGAGGACAGAACGAGGAGCAATGGTCTCAGGTTGTGGTTAGGGAGGTTGAGGCTGGATATTAGAAAAAACTTTTTTACTAGGCGAGTGGTGAAGCCTTGGAATGAGCTGCCGAGGGAGGTGGTTGCGTCTCCATCTTTGGAGGTGTTTAAGGCCCGGCTGGACAAAACCATGACTGGGATGGTTTAGTGGGAGTGGTCCTGCCTCTGGCAGGGGGTTGGACTAGATGACCTATGAGGTCCCTTCCAACCCTATGTTTCTATGATTCTATGGTTCTATGATACTCTGCAAGAAAGTCCATCAGCTTAAATGCTGGAAGAGAGGGATGAAATAGGGATATTAGAAAATTTTCTCCCTCTCTTTCGTTGTCCGGATTCTCATAGGGTTGGGGCTAAGAAACAAGCAGAGATGCTTCATAGTTGGCCTGGAGTAGCCCTAAAAGATATTCAGTGATGCATGGGCATTCCTGCCATTCGGCCCAAAGAGCACGGGCCCTGCATTTCCCTAGCAGTGCCCCAGATCCAGCTCTGGCCATCTGGTGTTGGCCAGCAGCAGCAGGAGCCAGATCCGGGCTAGGGCTACCTTCCATACCTGGCCAGCAGCACAGCGGCAGGAGCTGGATCCAGCTCCAGGCTGCTTGCTGGCAGCAGCAGGGGCCGGGGCAGGCCCCTGGGGTGGGGTAAGGGGTGGGATCCGAGCCTGGGCCCTGACCCTAACCCTTTTTGGGGGGCAGCAATGCTTCTGCAGCACTGACGAATTATTAGAACTCTATCACCTTTTAGAAGCGTAGACTGTAACTCGTGTATATATTGTTCCTCCATTAATCTGTAAATAGTTTTCTCAGTTATTTTTTCCTAATTAATAAAATCCTTGGTTAGTTTTACTGAGTGGTTGGCAACAAGCAGTGTCTTTGGTCTGAGATTTGAGGTACGTACTAATACGGGATAAGTGACTGGTCTCTTGGGACTGAAACCATCATTAATCTTTTGTTATCTTCAGAGTGTGGCAATCTGCTATCATTAAGTCCAGCTTACTTGGGCAGAAAGACTGACTATAATGGCCAAAGGGATTGTCTGTAACTCCATGGTATGACTTAAGTTACAGTGCTGCAGGAATTCACATTTGTTAATTGGTTGGTGAAACCTAACTACAGAACATACCATCAACTTGGAGTGTCTGCCCTGCTTTTTGACAATCCTCCATGAAGTTGGCACTCACGGTCGTGAACCACACCAGACAGTGTGACAGTGAGATTTATTGTTCTAGAAGGTTTTGCCCTTAATTTGCTGCTACCAAGTCACAACTTGAATCTTGGGAAGAGAAGTGCAGTGAGAGATGGTCATTATCTGCAGTTCATGCTCTGAAAGAAAAAAGTGGAGTCACAATAATAGCAGTGTGCAGTTGTCTAATGCAATGAGAGTTCGTTGGAACAGCAGCAAGGGGATGTAAAATTAGTTGTCACTGTTTACATTTCTTCAGAATGTGCTGGCTTCCTTCATGCTCCTGGTGGTGAGTGGATAAGGATGTATGCTAAAGGTGTTATCAGAGGAAACCATTCAGGGCCACATTCTTTGGTTCATTATGCTGGTTTTAAGCTGATGTGACTGAGCTGCCATCAGTACAGTTATGATGGCATAAAAGTGGCTAAAGTGAGTGGAGAATTAGAATCATAGAATCCTAGGGTTGGAAGGGACCTCATAGGTCATCTAGTCCAACCCCCTGCCAGAGGCACAGGACCACTCCCACTAAACCATCCCAGTCATGGTTTTATCCAGCCGGGCCTTAAACACCTCCAAAGATGGTGACTCCACCACCTCCCTTGGCAGCTCATTCCAAGGCTTCACCACTCGCCTAGTAAAAAAGTTTTTTCTAATATCCAGCCTCGACCTCCCTAACCACAACTTGAGACCATTGCTCCTCGTCCTGTCCTCCTTTACTACCGAGAATAGTCGAGCTCCATCTTCCTTGGAGCACCCCTTCAAGTAGTTGAAGGTTGCTATCAAATCCCCCTTCAATCTTCTCTTCTGCAGACTAAATAAGCCTAATGCTTTCAGTCTTTCTTCATAGGGCTTGTGCTCCAGCCCTTTAATCATTTTGGTTGCCCTCCTTTGAACTCTCTCTAGCATGTCCCTGTCCTTTTTGTAGTGGGGAGCCCAAAACTGAACACAGTATTCCAGATGTGGCCTCACCAGTGCAGAATAGAGGGGAATGATCACATCCCTTGATCTGCTGGTAATACTTCTTTTGATGCAGCCCAGTATGCCATTGGCCTTTTTGGCAGCAAGAGCACACTGCTGACTCATATCTAGCTTCCCATCCACCATGACCCCCAGGTCCTTTTCTACATTGCCGCTACTCAGCTGAATGTTTCCCAGCCTGTAGCAGTGCTTGGGGTTTTTCCGTCCCACATGCAGGACTTTACACTTGTCCTTATTGAACTTCATAAGATTTTTATTGGCCCACTGTTCCAATTTATCTAGGTCTCCCTGAATCCTGTCCTTGCCCTCCAACGTGTCTGCTGTTCCCCCTAGCTTGGTGTCATCCGCAAACTTACTGAGTACAGTCTATTCCATCATCCAGATCATTGATGAAAATGTTGAACAGAACCGGCCCCAGGACCGACCCCTGGGGCACACCAATCGTGACTGGTTGCCAGCTAGACATGGAACCATTGATTCCTACATGCTGAAACCGTTGATCTAGCCAGTTTTCTATCCACCTTACAGTCCACCTATCCAACCCATACTTCCTTAATTTGCCAGTGAGAATGCTGTGGGAAACTGTATCAAAATTAAGTCATTAATTTCCATTCAAGGAGTTTTGTCATTGTCTTTAATGGGAGCAGAATAGGGCCCTTCACAAATTAATGACTTGGAGGCCATATCAGACTGGCTATAGACTCCTGCTGTGCCACCCACTTGTAGCCCCTTTGTGTGGGAGGATGAATTGGGGCATGGCCAGTGCATCCTGCACTCCGGTGGTCTCTGGCTGTGCAGTGGCCTGCCGGGAGTAATTCTTTGTCCCACTGCTGTTATGATACTACTTGTGACAGAAAAGTAGTACTCAGTAGGCCTTATTCTGCTCTCACTTCCATTGCAGTGACTTAGCTGAAGAAAATGAAGTTGTAACACTGATGTGCAAAGGGAATCTCAATTTGAGATTTGGAGACAGAGTGGTCAAAATGATTTCATCCCTTTGATTCAGGTCTTTAGGAAAAACATGTTTTTACATTTTTAACTGATTCTTAACTAAGTCCAATTGAGTTGAGAAATAAAGGTGGCTGGGGCTACATAACATGTTCAGTGTGTTCTCATTTCAGTGGCTAAATGCTCAGGTTCAATTTGAATAGAAGTGTGTGTATTAATAAGTTCCTCAGTTCCTGTAGCATAGTGCAAAGATGATTCCTGTCAAACCCAGCAGTAAATAAACCTTTAATCTGATCTGTTATTAGCATCACATGTAGAAAGTACTGTTACTTATGGGGATTACTTATGAAATGTAATTTAGTTATCTGAAGAAAATATGCATTTTAAAAAGTGAAATCTATTAAATTAATCTGCTAATCACTGAGTCTGTTTCTCCTCTCTCTTACACTGGAGTGAGAGCTAATTCAGTGAAATTGCTAAGGTACACTGGTGTAACTGAGAAGACAGTAAGACCCTGTCTCTGTCAGAAGTTTTGTAGATTTGCATTTTTAAAGCAAAATTTTTCATCAATTTTTTAATTCATATATTCAAATGAAAATCTTTGGTGCTAACCTTTAAAGAAGGTTCCACTGAGATTTTCTCCCGTATGGTTTTGTGCATTAAAATCCAGACAAGTTCCCCACACCATACTGGGCGTGCAAAGATCTGCTGGAATGTTGCCTTTTACAAATTGTCTTCAATTTGTCAGTATTATTATTTTTTTATAGTTAAATAATGGCTCATTTGTACTGTAGTTTTGTATTTGCACCTTAGAGTGGCAATTTTTCAAGCTGGAAGATTAATTTAAAACATTAAGTTAGTAATAGTACCAAATTTTTGCATGCAGTCAGAGCAGACGAATTTATATTAAAGTCTGCCCTTTGATTTTTGCAGACGTTGTTAGTTTTCTGTGTTTCTAGTTCAGCTTCAGCCAATGTTTTAGCTTATACTTATATCTGTTAAAGTGTTGCTGTTTGTGCTGCATGCTTCTCTTTAGCAATCATATGTCACATTTGCTTTCTAGTAATTTCTTTACCAGAAAGGAAAAACACAGACTGATACAGAATAAAATTAGGCAATCCATTTATGACCTTAGATATGGAAAGAAAGATATAGGAGATTCATGAACTTGAAGAGGATTGGAGGATTTCTTTTTGGGAGTTATATTTTTATTCAAGCAAAGTGTGTGTGATGGGGTCAATGCAGAGGCAAGTCTGGCTGATGCTTTTCCGTGACATTTTTTCCTAGTAATGGTGCTGTGACTATTATGATAGATTATTACCAAGGACGGGATTAAACACACACATGCACACACACAAAAATTGACAGATAGTTGTCATTTCACCTATACTAGCTAGCGTGGGTGACTGTTGCAGAATTAACACAGGCATTAAGGTATTTGCAGAGCTAGAGAATTACAGATCAGTGCTCCCAATGTTGCTTGCCTAAATACAACAAAAATTTTTCTAACCCTTCACAGGCATCATCTTCTCAGCCTTAGGAAGAAGAGATGACCATCCCATACAACCTCCTAGATGCTTTCCTGGTATCATAGAGTGAAATAAATTACATCCGAATCCTCTGGCTTCTTACAAGGAGCACTGAAAATAAAATCTCATTGGTGGCCCAATGCTTCCCATCTCCTGGGCTGCTCAGGAGAGGGAAAAACAAACTCACCACCAACAAGAACTTAAGCACTTCTCATCCTACTGGTAGAGCAGAAAATAGGGAGCAGTGAGATCAGCCACCTATTTTGCTGTCCATTTCCATAAAGAAGGAAAATAGGAGAAGCAAGCCAGCAGGTTGGCCCCTAAAGACACCAGGATTGATAAGGTTTCATTAACCCAGTTTTCACCATTGGCAGTAGATATTCTACTCTTCATAACCTAAGGAATATTGCTATCAATTAAGCCACAGTGATCTGGACAGAGTAGGAGCATCAAGAACCTGAAATATACTTTTCCAGTGATGACAGTGCCATTAAAGTGATAGGAATATGTCTCCTGTTATCAGGAAACATGTTTTAAAAAGAAGAAAACAGTTGATGTGAGCAGAACTCTTATGCCTGATTCCTAAAGATTATATTTTTTCACTTGTCCCCTTTGATGCTTTGTTTGAGGTGGTTCAAATTAAGGAGTCTGGTGGCATTTTTAAAGACTAACAAATTTATTTATTGCATGAGCTTTCATGGAAGAAAATCCCACTTTGTTAGACGCTTTGAAGATGAGAGAACCATCATGTGATAAATAAATTGGTTAGTCTTTAAAAAAGCCACCAGACTCCTTGTTTTGCTGGGCTAGATTAACATGGCTACCCCTTAGGAAGTTGTTCAGATTGTTTCTCTGTTACTGAGATTCCTTCTTTTTCTGTTACCCTTGTGCAGTTAGAGTCATCAGAGACCTTTCAGTTAGCCTCACAGCCTCTGAGGTCAGAAGGGGACAATATGATCATCTAGTCTGACCTCCTGCAGAATGCAAGTCCCAGAATCTGATCCACTCCCTCCAGCGGCAAAGCTCTAACCTATGACTGAGTTATGAAAGTCCTTAAATCATGGATTACAAACTTTAAGGTGCAGAGAATCCACCAGTAAGTGAGCTGTGCCCCATAATACAGAGGAAGATGAAAAGCCGTTAGACCCTCTGCCAATCTGCCCTGGGGGAGAATTCCTTCCTGGCCCCAGCAATCAGTTAAACACCCAAGAAAGAATTGTCTGTAATATCTCTTAATCCACTCCGTCAAATGTCCCATCGCAGGCTGTTCGTATATCCACCGCCAGTAGTCAAAGATCAGTCAATTGCCAAACAAGGCTCTGCCATCATACTGTCCCTCCATGTCCAGTCTGTTCCCTGACATCGGTAGCGACTCTACGGAGTAATGTTTTGATAGCATAAGGTGATCTCAGATCCAGCAGTATATCTATGTCAGAGCCATTTACAGTTAAAGGGATGCCTTCAGCTTAAAAATTACACTAAGGGTCTAATTCTTATTTACACTAAGGCCATGTTATACCTAGTTGAAGGGCCTTTTTTTTATTGCCAGAGTAGTGAATGAGAATGGGCCCAGAATTTTTTACTGAGTTACCGCTGTTTCAAGTAACACTTTGCGTTATGGTCTAAGCCTCCACTCCACTCCTTTCAGCCTTCATCAGAGAGGTTGTTGCAGGCATAGTTGAAGGAAAGTATGTGTGATGGGAACACTATTTATTAGTGTTGCTGCTATATATTATTTATAGCATTGTAATGACTAGGCACGCCAGACCTGGTCCAGAATCCCATGTGCCAGTACAAAGAGAGACTTTACAATCTAATTCTAACACAAGAGACAGCAGGTGGAGACAGACAGACAGATGGGGAAGTACAAGGAAAGAAGGAGACAGTGTTGGTCAGCATGATAAGCTGTGGTCTCAACCAGGAGCATTGCTGGCTAAGGGTCGCCTCCAGCCCTGTGACCCAGATCCTGCTCCAGGGCCCAGTCCAGCCCTAGCCACTGCCACTTGCCAGCAGTGACAGGGGCTGGCTCTGGGTTGCTTGCCGGCAGGAGGCTTGAAGCCAGAGCCAGCTCTTGCCGCTGCCCAGGGCTGTCCCTGGGAGGAGAGGGGTGATTGCCCCTGGCCCTATGGTTCCATAGGCCCCATACTGTCCTGCCCTGAGCAGGACAGCATGGGGCGCTCACTGCTGCCCTCTCCCAGCTGTGTTCTGAAGGCAGTGGGGAAGGTGGTGGGGGGCTGGGAGTGTGGAAACCTGCCTCTGCTTCTCCTTGCCCCACCCCGCCCCCAGGGTGGGGAATAGCCAGCCCAGGGTGGAGTGGGACAGCCCAGAGGCCAGGCTCCACTCTCCCGCCCCTCCCCTGAACTGGCTGTTCTGCCCTAGGGGCAGGGAGGGCCAGTCCAGAGGTGGGGTGGACGAGCAGAGCCCAGCCCCTGGACCAGCCCACTCTGCCTACAGGAGGCAGAGTGGCTGGCTCTGGGAGGGGCAAGAGTGCGAGGCCAGTGCAGGGTCCCCCCCCAGGCCATTGCTCCAGGCCCTGCACCCCCCTAGGGATGGCTCTGCCACTGTCCGCAAGCGGCAGGAGGCTTGGAGCTGGATCCCGCCACTTGTGGGCAGTGGCAGGAGCCAGCTCTGGCTCCGAGCCTCTTGCAGGAGGTTTGAAGCTGGAGCCATTTCCTGCCACTTCCTGGAAGCTGCAGGAGTTGGCTCTGACCCTCCTGCCGCTTGCAGGCAGTGGCAGGAGCTGACTCTTTGAGCCTTCTGCCACTTGCAGGCAAGCAGCCTGGAGCCGGTCCCAACCCCTTCCACTGCACTGCCGGCCAGGTGGGAGATGCAGGGCCCATGCCCTGCTGGCCCCAGCGCAGCAACGCCCCTGGTCTCAACACATAAGAGTCTGTTCTCAAGTTTATTCTAAGGCTCGTGGCAGATCAGTTTTCAAGAGGGTTTTGGAGCATTATAATGATCTCAAGTTTTGTTGATGTTGACACAGAGCTTCTCCCAGGCACAAAGGGCAGCATGGGAGAAAGCACAAAGGTGCTCACGTGACAGTTTAACAAATGGTTGATGGAGCTAGCTTCATGGGCTGATTCTAAGCCCACAGCAGCCTGGCTGTCCCCAGCTGCCAGAAGGGCCCCTCTGGAGTCTGTTGCAGCTGAGTTAATGTGGAACAGGCCTGAGCTAATTTTTGTGTATGAAATGGAAAACATAGTGATGGAGTTATTTCATCTACAGCTGGTGACCATGTAAGAGCAAGAGAAATTTGTGGTCAAGATTGAGGCTTCTATCTTAACACTTAGTGCTCCCATTCTGTAAGTTCCCCATCTTCAAGTGTTTGACGAAGTGGGATTTTCTTCCACGAAACCTTATGCAATAAATAAATTTGTTAGTCTTTAAAAGGGACACAGGACTCTTTGTTTCTTTTACCCTAACACTATTCTTGGTAGATGGAGGGCTGTCTGCACCTTGAACACAATTTGGGATATATCTTGTCCATTTAAAATTTTAAAGATACAGTCACAATTTGTTTCAGTTACAAAGAAGTGGTAAGGTCACTCAAAGCTTTTCTATTTGGAATTAAAAAGCATTAAAGGTTCTCTTAGCAATGTCGGTAGTCTCTCCTAAATTTGCTGGCAAAACCCCATTGTAAACATGTTTCTGCTTTGAAACCTCAACTAAAAATGGTCAGATGTGCCATGTCCCTGGCTGTTTTTTGACAAAGAAACCAAATTATTTGCTCATTGCTTTGACTCACCCTGGCTTTGAGGAAATAGTTTTTTCTGAAACACAAGTGCTGGCTCTTCACATGACACAGTTGAACTAGTTCCTTTAAAAGAAAAAGTCAGACTGATTTACAAATTAATTGTTTTTGTTTAGGTGCCTTTTTTCACGTCATGAAAATGGAAGGCTGGTAGCTTTGGCGCAAGATATGTTACCAGCAGAAACTAGACAAGATTTCCCAAACAGATCTATTAAGGCACTCCAAAGTGCTTGGCTGGCAAGCTTTTTATTTTACTTTATTTTACACCTTAGTGACTTACCTGAGCAGGGACTGCTGGCTGTATGTTTCACAAAGGACTGAACTGAAATTACCGGTCTTCAAAACACAATTCAGTTTGAGCCAAAGGATGAACCAGCAAGAGCAGTTCCTAGCTTCATTCTGAATCATGGAAGAACAGAATGGTGTGGTTGCTCTCAAGTGTTGTCTCAAGATTAACAGGGCTTGAAAGAACCAGCAAAGAACCCAAAGGGAGTTTTTCAGGGTGTGAAGGCCTTGTCTACTTTAGGAAGTTTTGTTGAGAAAAGTCAG
The DNA here is from genome assembly GCA_007922195.1 of Podocnemis expansa. Classification (NCBI taxonomy): domain Eukaryota; kingdom Metazoa; phylum Chordata; order Testudines; family Podocnemididae; genus Podocnemis; species Podocnemis expansa. The sequence continues at coordinate 20,130,057 of ML681995.1, read as the reverse complement.
TTTTTCTTGGCAAACCAGTCCTAGTGTACAAACAAGACTCTCCTCTTTGCTGACAAAACTACCCTCTTTTGCCAAAAAAAAAAATAAAATAAACTACTTAGATGAGCAGCACAGGGCTTTTGTCAGCAAAGCTAAGGTGGCAGTGTGTCAGTGTGGACACTGCGCCTCTTAGGGCAGTGAAGAGCTGTCATGTTTGTCAACTTCACTGCTCTAACAGAGCAGTGAAATTGATCAGTAAAGGGGATTCCCAGTGACAGCACAGCTTCCGCTGCTGGGACGCACCTGTCCCCAGTGGCTGGGGGGGTGAGGGGGGAAGCCACTGGGACTCACCAAGGTTCTGGGCAGGAGTCATTTTACTGCTGGGAACAGCAGAGCCCTGGCAGCTAACCACTGCCGCTGGGGACGGTGGAGCCCTGGCAGCTTCAGCCATGCTGCTCCTGTGGTGGAGGAGTCCCTGCAGCTCCCTCTGACCACTGGGGACCAGCGAACCCTGGTGGCTGAAGCTCCACTGCTACTGGGGACCAGCAAGCCTCAGTGGTTCCTCCTCCCCTTCCACCTCCTGGGACCGGTGGAGTCTCTGGTGGCTGCAGCTGCAGTGCTGTTGGGGACTTGGATGAGCCCCCAGCAGCTGACCCCTGAAAACAGGGACCCCAGGAAGTTCCAGGGGGCTGGGTGAAGGGACAGCCAGGAGCTTGCGGGCGCATTCTCCTTGCCACTTAGGTTGGTGGAAGTTGTACTAGTAAGGACTCATTCCACCAACCACATGAGTTCAGTGTGGACTTCAGCCACCACTATTGTTATAGCAGTGGTTGTCAGCCAGCAAAAGTTTTGCTGGCAAAACTTGGTTGTGTAGACATAGCCTAAGATTGAGGGGAAGGATAGCTCACCAACGTTGGAAGTCACTGTAAAGTTAGATATGTTCCAAAGGGCAGCAGTGTTAGCTCAGCAAAGCAAACAAGTCCTGTGACACTTTTAAAGACTAACAAATTTATTTATTGCATGAGCTTTCATGGGAGAAAATCCCACTTCGTCAGATGCTTTGAAGATGGGGAACTTACAGAATGGGAGAAAAATACCTGATCCGATGACTTACACTTTCCTGCCTTTATCTTCCCCGCATTCTGTAAGTTCCTCACCTTCAAAGCATCTGAAGAAGCCCAATTTTCTTCCACGAAAATTCATGGGATAAATTAATTTGTTAGTCTTTAAAACTGCCCCACAGCTTCTTGTTTGTTCCAGTTAGAGGCTGTGACCAGCCATTCCCACAGCCTGGATAGGATAGCCAGCTAACAAGATATCCCCTGAATTGCTCAAGCCAAATGGCCTGAGGCCTTCTGAAGACATTAGTACCAAAGAATAAAGAAGTCACTGGATCAAATCCCCAAAAGTCTAAAAGGGGGTTGCTCTGAGATTGTAAGAGGAGGAGCCTTTTAAAGACATTCCAATTGCAATGTCCTCTATAGATACAAAGCCACAAAAGACAATTATGAGCATCTCATCTGATCTCCTGTACAGCACAGAACATGGGAATGCACATAGAGTCCAGTCAGTGATGTGGTGAAAGTAGGCTACAGCGTATCTTTTTTAGAAAGACTTCCAAGCTGCCACATCCCTCAGTAATCTGTTCCAATAGTTAGTCTCTCTCTCTCTCTGCTAAAATGTTGGGTCTGTTAAAACTGCAGAGTATGAGAACCATCTGGATACTGGATACTTGGCCCTGTCAGGAAGCCTTTTAAGAGAATCATTGTGATTCTCTTCTTAATCTATCTGCACAAAATACTGTCATTTCCATTACAGTAGTTTAACTCTGCAGTGAGTACTGTCGGAAATGCAGTTTAATTGAAGTGATTTTAGTGAAGATGGATATTTTGATATACAGTTGTTCATTTTCAGTGGTAAAGATTTCATTTTTCTAAAAATCTAAATCTGGGCAGATACCCTTTGTCATTCAGGAGAAAAAACAGTTTAACATTTATTAAAACTATTTCTGTCCAGTAAAGACCCTGAATGGCAATAAAGACCCTGAATATGGAGTGTATGGTGTTTGCTTGCTCATATTTATACTCTCATAAAAGGGCATGTTACTCTTAATGAAGTTGCAAGGGAACTAGTCACAGCTGACTGCAAAAATAAGGTGTAATTAAATGGCATTATTGCAAGTATTTGTTTTCAAAAGTCATTTTAAAAAGAATCTCTGCTCTAAATTTGCCTTCCTGTTCCCCCTTAGCAGGACACCAATTGTCCCTCTAAAATGTTTTGATCTTTAAGTGCTTCCTTTCTTATTTAGGTGCTTTCATTTAGAATTTTAAAGAGAGATTCTACAGCATAGGCCCAGCAAGCCAGACTGCAACACACTGCTTCACATTGCTTGTTTTGCCACACTAGATCATTCTGTCACCTACTTTGAAACTGAAAAATATGTTCTTTGGAAAATATTCAAGAAATGACCAGGTTCTAGGGAAAATAGCTCCAAGTTTTATCTTTTTTCAAAGTGTAATTCACCAGATTTGACTGGCTAGATGGTGATGGGCTTGTTTTGTGATGTGGGGAGGGAAGGGTAGAAAGCTATTTTCCTTAATAAGACAATTATCAGAGTATTTACCTTTAAAGTCATTCAAAGCATAGAATTGGTCCAGTTCTGTCAAAGAAGAGCTGTATTCTCCATTGCCCTGTGCTTTGTGCAGTTGTTTACATCAGTGTAAAGTGGCTGTGAAACTCTCCCAAATGGGATTAGTGATATTTTGTACCCCTTTGCACTTTCATAAATGACTGCACATAATGCAGGGCAATGGAGAATCTGGCCCACAATCTATAAGAGAAGTTGAAACAGAAAAGTAAATTCTAAACATTTAAACTAATAGACTCATGTCTGAACTTCAGCTTTATTTAGGCTTGTTGCAGCTTTTCACAAGCTTGGGAAACAATTTCTTAGGCATCAACATCTTAGATTTAATGCTATGTAAAATACTTATGGTCCCTATTACCATAGTGTCTGGGTGCTTCAGAAGCTATAGTGTGTTTATCCTTGCAATACCATTGTTCTGTTGCCTCTTTTTCACAAATGGGAAGACTGAGGCAGTAAGAGGCCAAGTGACAAGTCCAAAATCACACGGTCAGTCTTTGGTGAAGTAAGGAACTGAATCCTGGTTTCCTAATACGCTACTCATTGGCCTGTCCTGTTCCTCTTGTTTCTACATCTGTTAGCCCACAGTTTTCTGTGCCAATTCTCTGTCTCTTGAAACACATCTCTTAAGTATTACGTACAAACATTGACATGCATATGCATGCAAAGTTAAAATTATAGAATATGATTTAAACTACTTTAAAGTCTTTGGGGAGTAATTGTTTGGATTAATTGCTTCATGTGCTGTGATTCACACAGTCTATATAACATAGCATCTAAAATCATGAAGTCGAATCCTGGGTTCTGCTAATTCATTATGCCTAGAATTTTTATTTATGGCACCTGATCCTAATTTTGGCATGTTTTTTGAAACCTTGGGTTTTCTTCTGATCTACTTTATAAATGTTTAAATCAGAGAGAACTTGATGTCAGTAGAGTTACACAAATGTAAAATTAGTGATGTTCTTTATGTAGGAAATAAATTACAGCTGTCATCCAAAACCCTCTGAAGTCAATGGAAAGACCTCCACTGAGTCCAGCAGGCTTTGGCTCAGACCCTATATGCACTTGTATCTTTATAGATGACATGGGAGACAAGGTTCCTGGTTTGAATTTGAATTAATGATATATAAACAGAGGAGAAATGGGAGCAACTAAAGCAGAGCATTTGAAAATGATGTTAAACACACAAATTGGTCGTTCCCTTACCTAAAAAGGCACTGAAAAGGAAGTGTGCATTAAAAAATCGTTATAAAAATTGGTAGGCCAGTGAACTTTCAGAAAGAATGGCCTTCTTTTTCTTCTTCTTCTTCTTCTTAAAATGTTTTCTTATTTAATAGCTTGTCCATCAGGGACGTATAAGCCTGAAGGTTCCCCTGGTGGAATCAGCACTTGCATTTCTTGTCCTGATGACAACCATACCTCTCCCCCTGGAAGTACCTCCATTGAGGACTGTGTCTGCAAGGATGGGTATCGTGCTTCAGGACTGGCCTGTGAAGGTGAGTCCTCACAAGCAGAGAAGGTGAACAAAGATGAAAGGCACATTAAGACACTTAGTGTTATCTGGTTCACTGTCAATGAGATGTTCAAGCATATCGTTTATTACAATGTTCCCAATGCATGTCCCCAAAGCATAGATACTACAAATAAAATATGAAATCAGCCAGATTAAAGGGGCAAACTGAGCAAAAAATTAAATTAAGATAATGCTTTTGAAATCTCTAACTCTGTTGTTGTATAATTGATTAGTTGTCCATTGCCCTGAGCTTCAGCCCCCTGAAAATGGCTACTTTATCCAGAACATCTGCAACAACTACTTCAATGCCGCCTGTGGAATCCGATGTAAAGCAGGATTTGATCTCGTGGGTAGCAGCATACGGCTTTGTCAGCCAAATGGCCAGTGGTCTGGTTCAGAGGCCACATGCAGAGGTATGAAAGCCATTTCTTTGGATAAACCTTTTGTCACAAGTTATTGTAAATGAGGGTTTGAGGTTGCTTTGTTTTGTTGTTTGTGGTGTTTGAGAGCTCTGTAAACCCATAATAAAGGCCTATCTGAAAGGAGACTTTAGGATGTGTATTATATCTTCTGGTTGACTAAAACCAAAGGAGAAAGAAATGCAGAATAATATCATCTACTAGAGATCCAAACCTTGAAAAACATTCTATCTTGTCCTTTTTTAGACCCATATCCTGTCAATACATACATCTGTTACTATCTTTACTCCTGCTACACAACCAAAATAAAATTAGGATTAGTGAATAGAGGTTTGCAGGATGGGTGATCCATCTGCTCAGTTAGATGAACGATGACACTGGAACCCAGAGGCATAAACTTCAACAGAGAATGTGGTTTTTCCAGGTGAATGAAAAAAATGAGAAGTCCAACACCACATGTATAATCTTAGAAGAGTTTTGAGTGTGATTCCACTGGAGAAAGACTGTTTCCTGGAGGCTGAGTGTGCAGATGAAAGCTAATAATCAGAGTGATTGAAGATGACAAAATTGGGAATAGGGAATGGGGCTGAAAAAAATATTTATCCAAAGAGTCTGTCCTGGTAATAACTATATTGGAACATTGCTTTAGTGGATCAGATCAAAATTCCGTCCTGTTTTTGACTGTGGCATAATATATATTTCAGAGGTATCTAACTTCTGTTTCCATCAAGGCACATGTTAGCCAGTTGTGCAATTCTGCAAGGGTGTGAGGATTCTTTCTGACCTCCTATGGCTACGTATGGACTGAGACTGCCCTTCAGGAACGTCACTGCCCTGGGAAAAGACCTGGGGCACAAGCCGGGGCCCAGGCCTCAGGCCCACAGCCCCAATTCTGTGCCTGGGTTCCATCCAGCCTCGGGCTTCTGCTGCTGCCAGCCTGGTCCCGGATCTCCAGCCGGGGCTGAACCAGTAGAGGCAGGTGCCACTGCAGGCAGCCAGGCCTGGGATGGGGCCAGGAGCAGCAGGTGTCTCCGCAGGTGGCCAGGCCCCAGATCTCCAGCCGGGGACAGGGATGGGAGAGGCAAGGGCCGCGCCGGGCACTCAGGACACTGGTGCTGGGACTCGAGGCACATGCCCCTGTGTGCCAGGCACCAGTGATGCCCCTGCTGCCCTTGCACCCTCCTCAGCCCATACAGGGAAAAGAAGCTTGCAGCCACTGAGTGTCTGATGTGCATATGAGGATACAGCTAGGGAAAGGATGAGTGATGGAGACAAGGGGAATGGACAGAGCTAAAGAACAGCTGCCAGCTGAGACAAATTCAAATTGCAACCCGCCTTAATTTACATAGCAAATAGCTGCATAGATTAATACTCAGTGTTGCTGAATTTACTGTCCCCTTGCAACTTCCAGTAACTTTTTATGGACTGCAAGCTTGTAGTGGGGGAAAAAAAATGTTGCTAATAGTTTGGGAAGAGGGAAGCAAGATCCTGCAGGTTTGGCCATGCCTTTCCACCAGGTAGGCTAAAGAGTGAAATAGTTTTAAAATCCAATTGTAGTCTGGGGAGAGTGGGTCTCCACTAAGACTGTGTATCTTACAGAGCCATCCTAAGAAGGAAAAAACTGGAGAGCCTCTGCAATTGAATAGAAAGAAAAGACTAATCAGTTTTCATTCTAGTGACCTCAGGATTATAGTCTCTGCACAAAGAAGTGGAAGAATGTAAAATTTAAAGCGTCCCCCCCTTTTGGGAGAGAAGCTATTGTCTTTTGTTTTCTTTGTTGGGGGTGGTTTCATTTTTCTGCAATATTCCACAGTTTTCCTTTTCGTGAAGCATTTGCCTTTAACGTGGCAAAAGAAGTTAGCCCCTCTGCTTTGAGCTGTTATCTTCATGTTGTGTTAATTTCCTTTGGATCATCTAGTGCACATCCTTCTATTTTTTTTTTCCTGACAGAATACATCATGTTAAAATTCCTAATTAGAAAAAAAATCCAAATTTAGCATATGCTCTGTCTGCTGTTCTCCATTCATACGAGAAACCATACTGCAGAAGAGAGCAGGATCAAAGGCACAATTTATGGGTTGTCTCATTAATCCCAACAGTATTTTGTCACATCAATTATGAAATGACACCAAAGGATTTTAATCCCTTCATATTGCTTTGGGTTTCAACATTAAACATTCATCATTTTGGCATGTTGGCTCTGCATAGCTGAACTATGTCATGGGTGTGATAAGTGATGCTTAGACACATCAGTGCACCTTCTGCAAGTAGCAGTGGCTAATATAAAACTAAGCTGAATACTCTCCAACTGCACCACAACCATTTAATCCAGAAAAATCTACTGGAGCAAAATTATAAATGCTAAGGGAATATATTTTATTTACATAAATATTTACATTTATGGGGATTTTTAATGATCGTGTAAAGTACAACATTGATAGTCCTCCTGTCAAAAGGATGATCTTGTGTTTAAGGCACTAGGTTGCAATTTAGAAGATCTGGATCCTCTTTCTGGTTCTGCTACACATTCCTGGTTTAAACTTGGCAAGTCACTTAAGCTATGTCTACACCAGAGGGCTCTTTAAAGTGGGACTTGGCAAGGTCAACTGTAAGACAACTTTGTTAAGTCGACTTAAAAGAGCCCTCTAGTGTAGACCTAGCCCCAGGCCCAGGCCCAGGCCCCTTCCCTGGGCCTGATCTGGCTCCAGGGGCCCAATCCAGCCCCTGCAGCCATCAGCAAGTGGCAAGGGGCTCGGATCTGGCCCCTACCATCGCCGGCAAGCAGTGCAGAGCCAGGTCCAGCACCAAGCTGCTTGCTGCAAGCGGCTTGGAGCCCAATCCAGCCCTGAGCCACAGACACTGCCACCGAAGAGACAGCTCACTCCTGCCCCCCATGCCATGCTTCAAACCCCCCTGCTCTCACACAGCAATGGGGGAGGAGAAGATCAGATCCATTTGTTACTGTACTGTGTGGTTTCAGAAAACCGCAAACCAGGCCGGGTCAATGTCATTCCCTGGTTTGGGAGGGAGCAGGGCCACACCAAGGTGAGGTTTGCTGGAACCGGGCAGGACACTATCAGGCGGATCTGATCTCCTTCCTGCCCTGTTGTTGTGTGGGAGCAAGGGGGCTGAAGCATGGCATGGGGGGCAGGAGTGGACTGTCTCCCCAGTGGCAGCGTTTGCGGCTCAGGGCCAGATAGGGCTCTGAGCCGCCTGCCAGTGGCAGCAAGTAGGTTGGGGCTGGATCAGGCTCCATGCCGCTTGCCAGCAGCAGCAGGAGCTGGCTCTGAGCCCCCTGCTGCTTGCAGCAAGGGGCAGGGGCCAGGTCTAGATCTGTGTCACTTGCTGCCAGCAGCAGGGACTGGATCTGAGCCCCTCATTGCATGTTGGCGGTGGCAGGGGCTGGATCTGAGCCTACTGCTGCCTGCAACAGGCAACTCAGAGCCAGCTTGGGCTCCAAGCTGCTTGTCAGCAGTGGCAGGAGCCATCTCCGAGCCCCTTGCAACCTGCGGCAGGCAGCTCGGGGCTGAATCGGGCTCCAAGCCCCTTGCTGGCAGTGACAGGAGCCAGGTCTGAGTCAGCATGGGGCTTGGGGCTGGATTGGGCCCCTGGAGCCCAGTCAGAGCTGAGGACCCAAGCCTGGGCCCCATCCCTTCCTGCCTGGAAAGTCAACTTAAAAGCTTAAGTTGAGTTTTAGGGCAGGTTTTATTAAGTTGGCTTAATAAATTCTACTTAAGGCACGTTAAGTCAGCCTAAGGCTCCAGTGTAGCAATATCTTTGGCTTCTCTGTGTCTCAGGTCCCCATCTGCAGATAGAGCTGATAGTATTTCGCTACCTGACAGAGATGTTGTGAAGAAGAATCCACTAGCCTTTGGGAAATCTAGCTCCTGCATGGCCTACACAACCAGTACTCTCTCTGAGTTAGATCCTGCTTCCACGACTTCCATGAACTTGGGTGGAGGAGGGTTAAAGAGTGAGTCATGACTGCAGAGGCCTGGATAACTTCTGTACTGTGGTTAAAAATGTTGATTTTACCAAGTGACCATCTGCCAATGTAGGAGGCAAACTACTAGCTTTCTTTTCAAATAAGTTCAAAGTTAAGAAAACCCAGCAGCTTTCTTTCCTTTTCCAGTATTCTATTGTACATATTGATGAGAAAACATATGTCTGTAATGGGACATGCTGACCCAACAGACTGCATACCTTCCTAAAGCTAATAAGAGAACAAAGTTCACCAGTTATCAGTCAAATGAAACCCAGTTGCACAAATGGCTTCACAAGTTTCAAGCAATTAAAAAAATACATTTCTTTCTGAGATAGTTTGATGTAAACATGTCAGGAGACAAAAATTCATGATTTGTAGCAACTTATCGATGAAAAGATAAAAGGAGTCACAACCCAGGCAGCGAGCCTAACATCTAAGCATTATGACTTCCTTGTGTTCATTCATTTCTGCAATCCCCCAAAATTCATCTGCATGCATAGTATTTTCTAGAACAAAAGAGATCAGGAAACTTACTGTAAACTAGAATGACTTCAAGGAAGTATTGCTCTTCAGACTGTTCTATTATTTTTAATTGAAAAAGTGGGGTAAATATATTACAAATTTTTCATACACAAGAGAGCACGCCTCTAGGGCTATGTTCACACACAGGGGGTTGTTTCGATACAAGTTGTATCGAAATACCACCTTATTTCGAAATAAGTTAATTTGAATTAACAGTTTGCCACAAGACTCCTTGTTTGTTTTGCTGAACTAGACTAACACAGCTAGACCTTTGGAACTCAGCCAAAACTAACCCTGCTCTTACCATTCAACATCATTCAGCAACAACTTCCAGAGCTACCTAAACAAATTTCCTGAGTTACACTTCCTTCAAAATAGAACTTTTATTGACTAAATATGAACCTAGATTTTCCAAAGTGACATCTTAAAGAGGCCTGGTTTTCAGAAAGGGGTAAGCATCCGCCTTATGAAAATCAGGGTCTTGTATGGTGTTTCAACATGAGCACCCAAAATCACTAGTCACTTTTGAAAATATTGGCTCTGCTTTAAGTTTAGAGGACCAAGCATATATTTTCACTATATCCATTTGAATGACGAAGGGTTTTGGAAGTGACCTTTATAACCTGACCATAGTTTTTCTGATATATAATGAAAACATAACATACTTGTTTTATCATTTGCAGTTCGAACGTGTCCAAAACTTCATCCACCTAAAAATGGACACATGAATTGTTCATCGAATGATATCTTCTACAAGACAGTGTGCTTTGTAACCTGTGATGAGGGTTATGAACTGGAAGGAAACTCCAAACTCACCTGTCAAGGAAACTCTCAATGGGATGGAAAGGAACCAACATGTGTGGGTATGTTTTTTGTCATTATGTGTCCATGTAAGGTCAAATCTTGCAAGGGAGGGGTGAGGGAAGGTAGGATAATGGGATAAAGAAACCCTGATGTCTAGATTGCTGGTCGAAAGCCACCACAGATAGTTAATATCTTAAAGTCACTCTTCTCCGATGGCTGTTTGGCAACCTATATGAAATGGATTAGTGATCACAGTACGGTTCCTGGTAGAGATGTCTCTCACTCAAAAGAAAGCAAGGGTGAGTCTTGGAGGAGACTCAGTTACCCTCTCAGAGCTGGATATGATCCCTCTAGCTAAGGATCAATGTGTGTTGGCATTGTGGGGCTGCGTAATCTTCTGCTGCCTCCTTTACTGGAATTCCCAGCATAGAGGCCAAGAGTTGAAATGGTTCTGGGTACTGCACTGCCCTTTCTCCCCTTGAGGGGAAATTTGTTGGTCACATCTGAAGCACATTGGTGGGGCAATGTGGAAAAGCATCCTTCACTGTTGACTGCACAGTACCTGTTATGTGAATAAGTACTTCAAGCTCCAAGACTGTCAATCCAGCACTTTTCATGAGCACTCATGTTGTTAGTAATAATAGTTTTTAAAACCCAGTGAAAAATAGCAATACAAAAATGATGAAGATAAGGCCCAACTTTTTTGAAGCTGGGCTTGTTTGATGCTCCTGAAAATTGTGGGAGCAGTTAATGTCTTTGGCTTTAGTATCCATGTGTCCAAATAACCAAATAACTGTAGACACAAAATGGGTTCCAGTGAGGGCAAGGTTGAAAATTGAGCCCTGGATGTAGATACATGCTTTAAAAGCACCTTGAAGACAAATTCATAAATTTTGGATTATTAACACTGTATACATTAGAAGCACAGCCTTGCTCCTAGATTAACAGGAACACTTTGTTTATCTTCAAAAGACCAAGATTGGACTCTGAAATGTGATTGGAGGGTTATTATTGGAGAATCTGGTGTATTCATCAATAGAGCCTGTAGTAACCCTTGGGGACAAAGGGGTTAACACTCTGGTCAGTGAGTCCCAGGACAGCCAGTAGGAACAAAGCACAGCTTTTTGAATTGGAGCAGCAGCCTTGCCTGTTCCTGTTTGGATGCAGCAGAGCTCCTGGGAGGAGCAGGAGGAGGCCAGAGGGGCCTGAGGAAGAATCCAGCAACATCCTTACCAAAGATAAGTTACGTTTGTTACTGACCAGGTGTGAGTAGAACAGGAAATGTTTACTTACATGCTGTCAGGGTATTTTCTTTGGTTTTGGTTGGTTTTTGGATTTCTCTGTGCAGAGCACATGTACCCCCTCCCTCTACCCTGTGACTACCTAAGTTAAATCCCAGAGAAGCAACTCTCTGTATTTATCTGTTCTTCTTAATTAAAGATTTTACCTTTTAAGTAAGGTCTGGTTCTGTGTCCTGAAAAACAAGAGGTTTGTATGCATTTGCTTCAGACTGCACAGCCAGCTACTAAGGGGGATTCTGTTCCATATCTAGCTGATATCCTAGCTGGGGTTCAGTCACTCTCCTGAGAGAGGAATAAAAGTGATTGAGGATACCTCACAGGAAGGAATTCCCAAGTGTGCCTTCCTGGGTTTCAAGAGGTTTTTCCATTTGGATGGTGGTAGCAATACAAATCCAAGGCCAGGAGTTGGAGGCCTTGGAGAGTTTTAAGACCAGGCTTTAAGGCCAGTGGCTTTTAAGGCCTGTTGCAGGCCCCCACCTTCTGCACTCAGAGCACCAGAGTGGCTAAACAGCCTTGACAGAGCCTGTGTCATCTTTTAATTTTTAATTATTGTAAGTCATTTCCAGTATATATCAAAAGTCTCATGATATACAGTATTATCTGGCTATTTTTACATAATCTGACACGTTATTTGAGAGTTTGTGCTAGATTGCCATGAGTTACCCACAGCGAATTTTTGTTCTTGTTGATCCCAAAAATCCAGCGTACGAGTTTCCTTTGATAGCCAATTGCAAAAAATGTGAGCAGAAAAATCTGGACTCATTCCTGTCATGGCAAAAGGTCCAGAGGTAACTTGCGTAGGCTCCCATGCATGGAAAGGAAATACAGAATTCCACTCATGGAATGATTGCAGAGTCATGAAAATTCTAAACAGGTACAGACAAAAGAATCCCAATAGCGCATTTTTTTTTAAAAAGTGTTCTCCTTACTCAGGTTTTAAAGTTATTAATCTGACTGTAAAAATTTGCATCTCATTTCCAGTCTGAATTTATCTAGCTTCAGCTTCCAACCTTTGAGTCTCATTATGCTTTTTTCTGCTGGATTAAAGAGCATGTGCTATTGCAATGATTCTCAGCTGCTGTATGGCAACACATTACTGCATACTGCCAAGCATGCTGCAACCCATAAAAGGTTGAGAGCCACTCTTCCATTGGAAATACTTCCCAGTGTAGGTATTGGTAGGCTCAGATCAGGTCATCTGTTAATCTTCTCTTGCGGCGTAAATTAAAAAGATTTTTCTCTTCAAATCTCATACTATAGTGTGTTTTCCAAAGCTGAGGTCATGCTTACAGCTCTTTTATGAACCCTTCCAAATTTTTCAACATCCTTTATTAAATTTGGACACCAGAATGGGATCCAGTAATGATCTTACTAATGTTGTATTGCGACAGTTATTCTGGATTGTTTGCTTTAGCTTCCATGGAACCAAATACCTGCCAAACACTGTAGACTTTTCCCCACAAGGGTAAAGGTAGGTGTGTGTGAGTGTGTATTTTTAATTGAAGCAACTTCTTGCAGAAGATGCTATTATAATGAAGTGTCTTAAATTAATATGTACTATATTCAGTTGTCTAAAATTAAAATATAAGAAAGAGAGAATTTGTTTTCATGCGTAACTTGAAAAAAAAAAGTATTTTCCTACCACTATACTCTTCTGTCTGTTTCCCTCTTGTGTTTCACTGAAGAATGTTTTATAACCAACATCTTAGATTCAATGTGCACCCAAAAATGTTAATTTTCTTGTATTATAATGCTCTGAACAATGCACGGGATTATTGCAGGAGTCTAAAACTAGTTGGCATTAATGCCACGGCACTGATGCCATCTAGTGTTGAAGAATTTAGTATGCCCACTTTTTAACTTCGTTTTGTCCAGTCTTTGTCCCCAATGTGTTACATTTAAAAGAAAGAGAATCGAGTCAGTTAGTACCCTGCTGTGCAGTAATTTTTTAGTCCATTAAATTTAGATTAATTTACTAGTTTATGAACTCATTTGGTTTCAGTTTTATGAACTCACTTGGCTTCATGCTCTGCCACTGTCTTACAGACGTGGGACAGATTCTTTTTTCTCATATGCTGGATTTTCACCCTGTGTCTCCTTTGGCATGAGTAACTGAAATCAAATGCTGACCCATCCAGTGCTAAATTATTATATATTCATATACATTTACAGAATAATTGACTGATGGGACCAAATTCTTGTCCTACTTACACCATTTTAAATCAAATGTATTTGGTCAAATTCCAAACATGCATAAATCATTGTAGCACAGATGAAGTCAATGGAGCTATGATATTTTATACCAACTGAGGATCTGACCCACCGAGAGCAAAGGACCTGTAGAATTATCAGAGTCAGAGATGAAAAGGATTTATTAGTCCATCCAGCCCTTTTTTTCCTGATAGTGCAGGATTGCTTCAATAGTCTTGTGTTATGTACAGTTCAGTAATATATGTCCTCAGTACTGGGTATCACCATTTCCCCAGAAGTTTATTCCACTGTTTTTTCCCAGAATTCAGCCTACATTTTCCCTTTCTTAGTTTTGTCTCTTTACTCTTAGGTCAGGTCTACACTGGCCACCTAATTTGGCAGCAGTTGAAGGGAGATACTCAAGCTATATATAATAACTTGTCTATTTCCCTTCACCTTCCTAATACCTGTTTATCACAGCCTCTCCACTATGCTGAGTCAAAGAGACAGCCCCCCCCCTTAACGCAGCTAACTTTTTTGAGAGGGTGAACTTAATTGCATCGTCTTCTGGGTTGACTGAGTAGGTCTTCACTCACCACTCAGTTGAACCAGAAAGATCAAACAAAGGCGACATATTTGTTTGCATCAGTATAGACTAAGGGTGCCCAAAGTTTTCATTCATGGAGGCTGCAGAGCCTGATTGGTGTGGGCCTGTGGGCTGCAGAATTCCAAAACAGGTTCTTTTTGCGCTATACATGATATGCAGTTACATGTTTTCAGTATATTACTACAAGAAAAAAGCCATTTGCAGGCTGCATGCAGCCTGTGGGCTGCATTTTGGGCACCCCTGGTGTGGACCTTCCCTTAGTTATCTATTTCTTTGTACCACCTACATAGTTCCTCTCCTTTGTATTTGTGCCTGTCATTACATTTTTATCAGGCTTCTTTCCCTAAATTGTCACTTATCCAACTAGCACATAATTTAGCTCTTTTAATTTTAATGCCCTTATAATTTATCTTGATGCTTTTGAACTCCCTCTATTTTGTCAGTATCTTTCCTGTAAAGAAGTGTCCAGAAATGAACACCATTTTACTAGTGGAAATAGTTTTAAATTTTAAGACAGTCTGAAAGAAAATGCCTGCAACCATAAGAACTCATCTGCAGTCCAGCATCCATTTCAAATGTTTATAAAAATCCAATCCAAGTTTTACCTAATCTTGTAGCTAAGGAAAGTTTGAATAATACAGTCAATATCTGGCCTTCAAAATGCCATTTAACTCATTCAATATAAGGAAGATAATAAATTTAACAAGATTTTCCACCTATCTGAAACACTCCATCCTTCATAAAGGCTCAATAAAAAAAATACCTTATTAGTAGAGGAAATCAGTGGGGCTGAGTTACAGTGAATTTTTGAACAATTTTCATATTCTCTTCTGCATTCTGTTATGGTGTTCTTATTTGATGGTAGCTTTGGATGTATGTATTTTCTGTGTCAGCTAACATTTGAATGTTCCTTCCTGCAGAGGTGCACTGCCCCCTCTTCCAGAAACCAAGGGGTGTGACAGTACATCCATCAGGTTGTGGACAGGAGCCATCTAAATCTGGAACAGTGTGCCGGTTGAGCTGTCCCCATGGCTTCGTCTTGTCTGGAGTTAGAGAAGAACTGAGATGCTTTCCTTCTGGGAGATGGAGTGAAAATGTCCAAAAGGCTCTTTGTAAAGGTATAGATTTACACAATTATTTCCACTTGTGAGTATGTGTGCATTCCAAGGGAGGAGGATTGCAAAGAGATAGACAGAGAGATTAGTGTGAACCTGAGGCAAAGCCTGATTAAAGTGATGTCCAGAAGGTACCGCGTCTACCCTTGCCTGACCATAGAATTTAATATTTATTGGTTTGTTACAATATTGTGGCTTACCAAGCTGCATTCATGATGCATTTCACCATCAGTCAGCCCTCTGGAGACCCATCCCAGATGTCTTGTTTTGTTGGGGTTCATGGTACTGTGTGACTTTAACCCCTGGCAGAGAAAGTTAAATTGCAAATTAAAGAATGAAGATGAGAAAAACCTAGCTTTAGGGAGGACCAAAGTGAAACCAAATAATTTAACAAGAATAATAATATAAATGGTATATCGTGTTTATATAGTTCTTTTTATCTCAAGGTTCCTTAAATGCTATCCAAATGTAAAATCATATTGGCGATGGTGTTTTATCATAGTATGTCAGAGTGCCCCCTGGGTGAGGCACTACAGCTGTTGAAAAGCATATACCAATACTACTCAAGAGTTGAAGGCACACCATGAGGAATGCCCTAACTAATTGAAGCTGCACAGAAAGAGTCAGTGGGCAGAAAGAAATTGCATTCATTTGAATTTGGCCAGGGCACCAGCATGAATAACGTGCTCTTCAGAAGATGTTAGTTATATTTTCCACCTACAAATATACTTTCAGTTTGAAGGCTTTTAACTCTAGATTAAGGGAAAAGTCCAAGAAAGAACAAGAGCAAGTTTCATTGAGAAAGTATAATTTATGCTTCTCTGCAACATGTGGTACTTGAAACAGAATGGAGAGCCTCACAGCAGAGAGCCAGTGGGCTCCTTAAAGATGTGAAGGTGCACTATAGAAAGCACAGTTCTACCAGTTATTTAGTTTGAAATGGGCAGCTGTGTTAGTCTAGTTCAGCAAAAGAAGCAAGGAGTCCTTAAAGACTTAAAGACTAAGAGATTTATTTATCACATGTGCTTTCATGGGAGAAAATCCCACTTCGTCAGACACTTGGAGAGGGCCGTGCTTATAGAATGGGATGAAAATAACAGTTATTTAGCACATCATCACAGAAAGAACCATGGGATCTACCATGGCTGGTTGCCATTGGTGGTGAGGAGCTTGGCATTGCTGCTTATCCTAAGCACAGCACTTCCAGCCTTGGCTGGCCCATCTGTGAGGCCAGAGACAGGAGTGGCTCCCCTGCGACAGTTGCTAGGGGCGGGTCTGAGAAGCAGACGCTGCACTCTTGCTCTGCTCCTCCCCTGAGCCAAGAACTGCAGACTGGTATGGGGTCTGGGCTCCGCTCTGTCACCCTGCCTCTGGGTTGGCCCACTCCACCACTAGAGAGGAAGAACCGGCCCAGGGGAGAGGCAGGAGAGGGGAGCCCCACCTCTGGGCTGGCCCTCCCTGCCTCTCAGCCAGCTGTTCCTGAGTCTGAGGGTGGGGTTTTTGTGTTAGGGTTAGCAGCCCTAGCCAGCCCGTAGGCTATGTCAGGGAACTGTGCTGAAGCTGGGGGAGTTTTTAGATCTCCAGTCCCCTTGACCATTCTGCTCAGGTGCATGCTCAGGGCAGTAGCCATGTGGCCACACACATAGGAAGCAAGGTAGCAGCTCCAGGGACTGGCAGCCTTCGGCCAGGTAAAGGGGGAACCGACCCTGTGGGGTGAGGAGGATCGGGGATGGGGAGTCAGCGCTTGGCAGGGAAATGGTGCACTGGGTAGGTCAGAGGGGAGGGCCCAGTGGAGTGTTGGGGGGAGCCAGCAGGTAGGGAAGAGCTCAGTTTGGAGCCCAGCACCCAGGGGAGATGGTACCTGCTGGGCTAGCGAAGGAAGCAATTGGAGGGCAGCAGCTTCCCCAGAACATGAAATTAGGGGAGGTATGGGGGTGATGGGGTGCTCACCAAATTGGTATAACATTGTTACTACCTGTTACTAACTGGGGAGGTTAGGAAATTCAGGGGGGTATAGGCGGGTATGTTAGGGAAATCCCTGGTTGGGAGGAGATGGTGCCTGACTGGTGGGCAGGTTTGGGGGAGAGTCAGTGACTCATCCAGGAGCCGGGACCCAGTGGGTGAGTTAGCTTAGGGAAGGGATTGGGGTCCCTGGGGAGCTGGCAGCCAGGCCATGGGCAGATAAAGTTTCTATTTGGTGTCCCACTATGTCTGTCCACCTTCATTTATAGGTTGGAATAGAACCTAAGTCCCCTGGGACCCAGTGCAGTGATCTAGCCACTAGACCATGCTATCTTATAAAATTGACGGGGACCTTAGTGGTGGGGGGGGAAAAACCCACCACATCCCATTCTGGCCACCCACTTGAAGCCTGGAGCAAGACAGTCTATTCCTAGGGCTTTAGCAAACCCATTTTAATTTTAATGACTTTTTAAACTCCTACACCCATGTCTTATGGTGCATCTCTCAGTTATCTCTCCTGAATTTAATTCTCCCCAAGAAGAAGCTAGTACAGAGGGCAGAATCACATAGCACTTGTTACATGTCATCAGCCCTAGTGGTCCAGAATTTGTTTCTCCCTTTTGTGGAATGCAGCCATCTCTGGAGAAGTGAAAGCTATTTCACAACAATGTTTCAAATGGCTTAGTTATCTCCCCAGTTTCCAAAGGGATAGCCGTGTTAGTCTAGTCCAGTAAAAAAACAACAAGCAGTTGTGTGGCACTTTAAGACTAACAGATTTATTTTTTGCATGAGCTTTCGTGGGAGAAGATCCCACTTCCTCAGATGCTTCCCATCTTCGAAGCATCTGAGGAAGTGGGATCTTCTCCCACGAA
>ML681995.1:20014839-20111741 GCA_007922195.1 Podocnemis expansa | reverse complement strand
CACCCCAGTCCCCCAGACACCCATCACAGCTTTCCCCAACCCACCCCTATGCCCACAAAACAACCATTCTAGCCTCCCCATTCATCCGCTCCAAGGACTTAGACTAAGATGAAATGATACAATGATTTGCAGTTAAAGCCCAAAAAGTTACACTTTGAAGCTGAAATTTTACTAAGTATGTACATGATAAATGTCACTTGTTAATTAAATTTCAGTTCATCAGTATTACTTTTTTTTTTTTTGCATTTAGATTAAAGGAATGAATTGATCTTGTTATTTGAATTTTAGGCTGCAAATACAATTTGGAAAATCTTTTTAAGCTTACGTAAATTAGATAGGGGGGCAAAGCAAAATTTGGCTCAGGGTGCCACAACCACTTGAGCCAGCCCTGCATCCAGCAGCATAATCCTCTGTAGAGCTCTGTTTCACTATTGGCTTGGAGGTTGCAGTCCCACCAGTGGAATCAGCAACTGCAGCAGCTTCCATACTCCTGGAAGTTCTTCCATGCAAATGTGGACCAAGCGTATCTTATAACATCTGATGGAATCACAACACAAGGCAGCAAGGCTTCTGGCCATACTGTTTGGATCAAAATGAAGTCATATGTATTGAGACCAGCACCCATTTTCCACTGTGATGAGTGACAGTGCAAAGCCCTAAAAGAAGAGATTGGTCTCTGGGAGTCTCTGAAGGCTACATTTCTCCAATGAAAATGAGGGAAGTTGCAAAATATTGAATTTTATGTGTCCCTGCTTAGTTCTCTATGGTGTTTATTTGTATTATGTAGCCAAAATACTCAGTTTTTCTAAAATAATGTGTTAGGCTTTCTTCAGAACCTCACTTTTAACTAAACTTGCTACAACTGAAAGTCCTCACTTTTAACTGGAACTTGCTACAGCTGAAAGTCTGTGATCCTGAAAGTGAAATGTAATTGTAATTGTTTCAAAAAGCATGCTTGATATGAAAAATTGTCATCAGCATGGGTTCCGACAAAGGCAGACTGGTTTGTATTTGTTGTTCATGAGATCTGCAACATGGAATTTTAATTGCCAGCATCATATTTTTGAAACATAAATACTTCCAGCAAAGACATAAGTCGTTCAGCTCTTAAGCTGAGTTAAGGTCTCTTAGACATAAAAAAGTTTGGAGGTGAATTTTGTTGTTCCTGCCTAGGGAGACCAGACCATTTTTCAAACAGCAGTGCAGTAATAAAAAAATTCTGCCAAACTGTTTGGAGAGGCCCCATGCCAGAGGGAAGTTAGACAAAATGCTTTAAGTTTGTCAGGGTAATTGGAGACTACCATTTGTCCTGTGTGGAACTTTTGTTTAATATCAGAAATTACTGCAAGGCTAATCTAAAGGAAATGGGGTGTTGGCAGTTCAGTCACACCACTCCTCCTGTGGAGTGATTCCTACACCTAGACCATGCCCCAACATGGTGTTAGAGAGCACTGCTCTCATGCTCAGATTATATGTGGAGTTGAGGTCTCACGCACTTGTAGGTGTTAGAGATCATAGAGCTCTTGTTGTAAGAGCAAATGTGTTAATCTTTTACAATAGCTGATTTTTTTACTCTGATCATTACATTCTGCCTGCTTACCTTGCCTCAGGCAGTTTCAGTCAGGCACATTGTTCATCTTTGCTCCTGTCCTAAAATAATGTTGCTATATAGTGTTAATAACGTTATACAACTTTTCAAGTTCTGGCCAAGAGAGGGGCACTTTTCAGTGGTAGCGTTAAGTGATCTGTCTCTTGGGGAGGTTGTGAGCCTTAACAAGTTAATAGACTCCATCCTGGTCATGCAGAGCTGCAGTGGAGTTTAGTCACTGACTTCAGTGGGAGAAGGAATTGGAAGTCATTCAAAATGCCTTGAATTTTTCAGACGAAAAGTTGTTATAGTAAAGTTTTGAGAATCAAATGATTTCTGTCCACTTCTCATTTCATATCCATGAGTCCATTCCCAGTCTGCCTCCTGTTGTTTCCCTTGTGTCTGGTATCTCCTCTTAGAGGAGACTTAGTTATGGGATATATTTATTCATCTGGTTTAAGGTTCCTTTGAGTCATCTTTGGCAAACCTCAAGAAAATTCCTTCTCCAGTAGTAGTCCCACCAGTCTCCTTAACATGCAGATGTGTACACACACAAACATACACCTTGTCCAGAACATTTCCTTGGATCATAGCTCACAGGAAGCCCTGCGCTGCTTCTTCCCCACTAATATCATCAGAAGTGGTCAGCTGGCCTGCTTTCTTGTCTACTTTTTTTGGTGGGTCCAATTATGGAGGCAGCCCCCAACCTAGGTTTCCATAGGAAATGTCTTCAATGATGATGCAGAAAACCCACTCCCATCGCATTCCACATCAGCAGAGTGGAACATTTTTCTGGTCTCAAAGTTCTCATTTTAAATGGTTTTTCTCATTTTTTGACTGAGACACTCCAGAATGCTCTGCCTTAATAGGGAAGTTGTGGAATAAGTAAGGGGAGTGGGAGATTTTAAATGGGGACTAGCTAGGATGAATCACTGATTTATTGATGAAATGGTCAAGTTTCAACAGGTTTCATGGCAGTTTCACCTGATTTTTCAGGGTCATGTGAACACACTATTCCAGGTGGAACTCTTGAGAACAATAGTCCAGATCTTCAGCTGGTAGGAAGCAGTGTGAATCCATTGCCTTCAGTGGAGTTTTGTCACTTCACACCTGTTGAAGATCTGGCCTGATGATGCTACTGATCTGAGTCCCTCAAAGCTGAAGGCATACAAACTGCTGGGTTTCCATAGCCCTGCTTAGAAGTACTTGTCTGCAAGAACTAAATGTGTGTTTTGTTTGAGAAAACGGAGTATTTATAAAAAGAAAACAAAGAATCACAATGACTGCAAATGATTATGAGGAAAACTGTAGGTGGTGTTTTGACTCTCCTGCCTTTCAGTCAGTATCCCCTTAAAACCTTTTTTGTACCATGATTTGAGAAAATGTTTTGGTTTTGCATAATTAAACATCAATAACTTTTTGCTATGAGTTCATAACTGAATGGGTTGCACTTGTGTCAAAAAGTTAGGAGAATAAAGTAATATTTCTCAGTGGATATAGATCTCTCCTTTAATAAAAAGCAACCATAGTATTAAAACAAATCTTCATTCTATTAGTAATATTTATTGTTTGTAGTATGGTGATTCCATTTTGCTAGGTGCTGTACAGAAATGTAACAAAGAGACAGCCCCTATCCTGAAGAGCTTCCAACTGAAATGTAAGAATATAGACAAGAAACGGAGAGAGCAAACAGACAGGAGCAAAAGAAAATAAAGAGATGATAACAGTCGCCTTGATAAACAGTGAACACAGCAAACCAGGTGCTTAACCATTACTAATTTTTCCCCCCTCTCTTTCTGGATCAGATATTGAAGCTCCTCAAATTAGCTGTCCGGACAATATTGAGGCCAGAACTCTGGAACATCAGAACTCTGCTAATATTAGCTGGCAGGTTCCGATAGCAAAGGATAACTCTGGAGATGAGGTAGAGCTACATCATATATATATATATATATACACACACATATTTGGGGGGGTTTTTGGATGCAGTCCTTTTTTCGGTAGCTATTTTAGAGCTCCAGAATTTCGCTGTGCTATTAGAACATCTTGTTTCTTCATAAGAAGAAGTAAAGAGATCTGTTATAAACTTAGTATCTTCAGAATTCACCATTTTCTCTCTTAAGTTTATGTGATAACTGAATGTCCTGTGTGATGTTTTATGTGCATAAAATTTTGTACAGTTAATTTATTCAGTCAAAAGAAAGAATGTGTCCTTGTTGTACGGCTTGGCACTATATGTAGGTTAAAATACAGATTGGCACTATATATATGTTGTCTCAGAATATGAGGCAGTTAAGTAATCTGTCTTTCATGAGATCCAATCCTTCCTCAAGGCTAAGCAAAACACACTGTGATAAGTAAAACTCACCAAAGCCCCATACAAGAAATAAAATCTCATTTCCTTAACATGTTCAAGTTGCAGATACAGGCTAGGTGGAGTATTAATTTAGATGGAATAGACACCATTAAAAATCCTCTTGACT
This sequence comes from Podocnemis expansa, assembly GCA_007922195.1. Lineage (NCBI taxonomy): Eukaryota > Metazoa > Chordata > Testudines > Podocnemididae > Podocnemis > Podocnemis expansa. The sequence continues at coordinate 20,107,670 of ML681995.1, read as the reverse complement.
TTTGATTAAAGTTAAAGAAAAGTAGGAAAAACAGTTAAAATATCTGAAACGTAAAGTATTAAATAAGGCTTTCATTTTAACAACATCCCTTGTTCCCTTACCCTTTAATGGGAGAGTTTATAGAAGGAAAAACTTCTGTCTTGGGCAGTCTCTTAAATGGTATAAAAATGGCAGTAACTGTCCTTTTGGGGACAAGAGAAATTAGCTGTGATGGACTGGGACAGTTTTCTTAATATCTGATCCTGTTTCACCCCAGCTGGGACTCAGCTGGAAGAAGCAGAGGTGGCCATCTAGTTCCCTCTCTCTGGCATCGAGTCAGGACTGATCCTGACCTGGGTCTTCATAGAGGTGGGAGGGGGTGGCTGCCATGATGGCTAGTTTTTCTCCCCAATTCTCTTTCTTTATGGACCTCTTGCAAGAGAGTGATGGGAAGAATAGACCATCCCCACATTATTTTGTCCACCAGTTAGGACTACTTTCTGACACACTAATTTTGATTCACTAATTCCTAGTTTCACACTTTCTTGTCTACTGAGCAGATCTTAACACAGTCCTTGAGTTATATCAATAGGTCTTTTTTGTTGGGATTAATTCAGTCTTTGTGTTTCTTTATGTATCTTTTCCTGTCAATGTTTGTTATTATAGGTTACTGTAACAATTTAAGAACTTTAGTGTGCTTTTTAGAGTTCAACTCACAATAAGGGAAAATCTGTAGCCCAGTTATTCCAGCTGTAGGTAGTCTATGTGTGCATCCAATGGTAGAACTTTCCTCCGAAGTGTTCTGTAAAGAATAATGGTCTCTTAGTTATGGCTCTGGTCTGTGAAAACTTTGTTTCTCAGCTAAGCCGTGTGCCTTGTGGGCCTGATTCTCATTTTTACAATGATTCCTTACATTACTTTGGCCATGTGAAGGGTGTAAAATTAATGTATGCCCTCTTTACAGCTTCTTAATTTGCCAGAGGGTGTAAAATCATCCTTCATGTAAATGAGAATAAAACCTACATGCATCTGAATATGGAGTGGTTTAATTTTAAATTATTACTATTACATGTGCATTTTGTAAAATACAATAAATAAATAACAAACTTCTTTTCTTTGCCAAGGTCTCAATTCATGTTACTCCGGCATTTGTACCACCTTCTCTTATCCCCATTGGAGAAGTTGCGATCACTTACCTAGCAGTTGACAAATCTGACAATCAAGCAAGCTGCACATTCACTGTCAAGGTTATTGGTAAGTGCTCTTCAGAAGTACATAGGAAGGATTCTGACAATGATAAAACTGTTTCATTTGTGCAGAGGGAGGTTCTGACATACTGTGGTGTTTAAGCACATACACAATTTAAGCGTGTGAATAGTCTTGTTGAGTTCACATGCATAAACACCTTGCTGAATGGAGGCTGTCAGATACTTAATGTGTAGTAATTGCTGTCAAATGCTGCATTATCAAATACTCTATTTGGATTGGTTGCAAATCCCGGTTGGTACCTACCTACCTTTCCAGTAGGGGTCCTTGGGCAAAAGACCCCCTAACGCCTCACTTGCCACCTCGAATATGAGAGTGACACGAACTAGGAGAGTCATGCTGGCTCGGACGTTGCCTGGATTAACAAGGTCCACACCAGATGTTGGGGAACCAGGACAATCTGACGATAAGTGGGCTACTGGAGCAAACCATACATGGATGAGACAGGAGAACCTGGAATTGATGGAATGCTACTACAACAGTAGACCTAATGAGAGGGGATATATGAAACGTGTGAGGGAACTATGGATGGGCAAAAGACCTACATCCATGCTAACTGAGAAACAGCTAGTTACCCAACGCTTCAACCTAGTAAAGAGGAAGCTGCTCTCACAGCTTGAGATAGACCAACTCCACATTACATCTCGGACGCAAGAAGAAGACCCAGCCAACACCTGAAGCTGGAGCTTCACTGCCACCCCCTCCATTACAGAGCACAGCAGCTGATATGAGGCATAAGATCATGGATAAACTAGCTACAGTCAACACTCGAGACCAATTACAAAGGCTCGTTGGAGAAGTACCATCAGATAGTATGCTAGAAGATGCCGATAGAGCCGTAACAACAATTCCTACTACCACCATAACTCAAACCAATGAACTGGTATATGCTACAGCCTCTGTAATTCTGGAGATGCTTGGCTACACGATCAAAAAGAACAGTAGTACATACCCCCCCTGGAAAATGAGGTTGGGGGATAAGATCAAGGCAACCCGGAGAGAAGTTAGCCGGCTGGTGGAACTACAGAAGGGTGTAGAGATTAAGGATAAGACTCGGCTACTGAGAAAATACAAGGGCCTGACTCCATCTGAAGCCCTAGAGACTGCTAAGCAAAGGCTCACAGCACTGGCTACCAGGCTAAGGAGATACACTAGGGAAGCAGAGGCCAAAAAGATAAATGCCCTGTTCTCCAAAGAACCATCCAACGTGTACTTCCAACTGCAGTGCAACAACACAATAACAGGAGAGTGACCAACAGCAGAAACTGAACAGTACTGGAAGACCATATGGGAAGAAGAGAAGACTCATAACACCAGTGCAAAGTGGCTGCAGGACCTGAGAACAGACCACAGCAATCTCCCAGAACAGGAACCAGTCACCATCACAGTAGCAGACATCCAACAGCGGGTCAAGAACGTGAAGAGCTGGACAGCAGCTGGACCGGACATGATCCACACCTACTGGCTAAAGAAACTAACAGCAGTGCATGAACGCCTAGCAGCACAGATGAACCAGGCTCCCACCCAGACTGGCTAACACAAGGAAGGACAGTGCTGATCGTGAAAGACCCCCACAAAGGAACAACACCATCCAACTACCAGCCAAAGATGAGCTGCTGAGAGAATGCCTGAGGCAGCAGCAGGCATGGGAGGAAGATCAAACAGAAGAAGTGCCATGGCAAGACAAGACCCTGCGTGGGGTGTACCATCGACAGATAGCTGAGGTGGCTGACATTGGGAAATCCTACCAGTGGCTGGAAAAGGCTGGACTAAAAGACAGCACTGAGGCACTGATCATAGCAGCCCAAGAACAGGCACTGAGCACCAGATCCACTGAAGCAGGGGTCTACCACACTAGACAGAACCCAAGGTGCAGACTGTGCAGAGAGGCCTCAGAGACAGTCCAACACATAGTGGCAGGATGTAAGATGCAGGCAGGAACAGCATACATTGAACGGCACACCCAAGTAGCTGGCATTGTGTACAGGAACATCTGCACAGTGTATGGGCTAGACCCTCCCAAGACCAGATGGGAGATTCCCCAGAAGGTCGTGGAGAATAACAGGGCTAAGATTCTGTGGGACTTCCAGATCCAGACGGACAGGCAGGTACTGGCCAATCAACCAGACATCGTGGTAGACAAGGACCAGAAGACAGCAGTGGTGATAGGTGTAGCAGTGCCAAGTGACAGCAACATCAGGAAGAAGGAGTATGAGAAGCTGGAGAAGTACCAGGGCCTGAGAGAGGAACTAAAGAGGATGTGGAAAGTGAAGGCCAAAGTGGTCCCAGTGGTGGTAGGAGCACTCAGGGCTGTGACTCCTAAACTGGGAGAGTGGCTCCAACAGATCCCAGGAACAACATCAGAGCTCTCTGTCCAGAAGAGTGCAGTGCTAGGAACAGTTAAGATACTGCGCAGAACCCTCAAACTCCCAGGCCTCTGGTAGAGGACCCGAGGTTGAGGAAGACACATACCACCCATAGGGGTGAGAGGGGAATTTTTTATTTTTTTTTTTTATAGCTAACATGCTAAATTTTCCATTTTGTTAATCTGACGGAGTGGGACTATGCTCACGAAACTTTGTGTGATAAATAAATTTGTTAGTCTTTAAAAGTGCCCCAGAACTCTTTGTTTGTCTCGCAAAGCATTGTTTTTAATTCCTGTCTGACTGCCTCCCAAACCCACAGAAAGCTTTCAAGATGACTAAATGTTCCGGTGAGATTAATCATGCAAGTATTTATTGCTCAAATATTTGCAGTGCACTCTTTCCTTTAGGGAACTGTCTTATGAACAAAATTCACTCTTTGAAAGATTTACAAAACACAAATAAAATGAGTGATGAATACAGCTGAAGCCAATGTGCAATTTTTTTTTTAATTGAAGCAAATGTTCTTGAGTCTTTTTTTGCAGTATTCACTTAGTTCTAGTAGTATTGCTGTCTAGAGGTGAGAAGGTGTATCCATGTTGAGTCAGTTGGGGTTTATCAATGGCGGGGCATTCTATCTTAGTTTTAAAAGGGGAAAGGCACTTCATGCCTTCCGCAATTTGACTTGTCTGATGAGTATAAAGAAATTGGTGATTTTAAGATCCCTTAATAAGTACATAATGGTATGGTGATTTCAAGGGTAAGCATGAGAGGGGGCATGTTGTAATGACACCTGCTTGTGCTCTTGTCTTTTGACCCTAATTCTTCTCTCACACCAGTTTCAGCAAGAGTTATTCCTCAAACACCCAACAGCATGTGACAGCAGGGTCTGGCCCTTGCATTTGTAATCATGCATTTAGCTAGCAATCTGACTGATGTGTGTCTTGTTCACTTTGACAGTGGTAGTTCTCAAGCAACTCAAACTTGATGTGATATATTTAGTAGTGATAATAGTTTTAAAACAAATGCAGCTACCCCTTTGGATATAGTTTTAGTTGCACATCCGATGCATGTTGCTTTGCATGTGCTGATTTGACATTCAGTGGCACACAGAACAAGTGTTACTTATAAGTTTAGTGTTCTGGAGACCAAATTAAGACTTGTATCAGTGCATGCAACTTCTTTCCCATGGACTTCAGTGGGTGTTGTTCCTATTACACTTGAGCTGAATTTAGTCTTCATTGGATGGGCATACTACAGTGTAAACTAATGTAAGAGACTAAAGAATGACAATTTATACTGCCTTCCTTTTCGTTGCTTTTTCTGATACCCAGCTCTTCTGCTGCATCTACATATGAATTACGCTCATGTGGTGTACCTGCTCAGTACCAAATTAACATAAATGGCGCTGCTTTCTCACTACCCTCATCCTCTGTAACACATACCTGATGTGTAACTTAATGTTTATGTCACTTCTGGAATTTTGCCCAGAGTTCTATTGGAGTGGTGTCTGCTTATTCCAAAGAGGATTTGGCTTGATACTTTGGTGCCTACTAAACTCAGTCAGAGCCAGCCCTTGGATAAATTCAGTGAATTAGGTATTCTGAATTGGTGGCTGTATGTGTTCTATCAAGGATAGCTCAGTTGTTTCAGGACAGTGGGTTTTCAACATTTTCTCATTTGTGGACTCCTAAATAATTTCAGGGGGAGAAAATGCTAGACATAGTCTGTGGTCCCTTAGGGATTCACAGACCACAGGTTGAAAATCATTGTTGTAAGAGACTTAAAAGGCTGTTTACATAGCTTGAGCCAAAGTCTTGTTGCTCAGTAGGAGACAGTTGGTAGTTTACTGACAATGGACCAACCTCAAAGGCAAAATAAACATTGGAGTAAATTGCACATTATTTAGTGGACATGTGATAGTTTACATTGCACCCCAACGAGAGCCAAGAATGGCATTGTGCAGGAAAGAAAGCCAACTAGAAGGTTTAAAATAAATCCACCCTCCCTATCACCTGCCTTCCCTATCTTCCACCCTATAATCTTTTGGTACTTACCCTACACTTCCATTCCTTTAGCATACATATTACAGCAGCTGACTCTTACATGCACACCCACTTACACAGGTTTATCGATATGGCACTTAAACAACCCTTGGTCCTGTGACTTGTTTGTTGCTCTATGATCAAATTTCATGCTGTCTCTTTAACTTCTCTAGATGTAGAATCTCCTGTAATTGATAGATGCAGATCTCCACCTCCAATTCAGGTATTGGAGAATGAGTACAGAGCAACATGGGAAGAACCACAGTTCTCAGACAACTCAGGTGAGATAATGCATCTCAAGTATACACAAAACAGCTAGAGTGGGTAGGTCCATTCTGGTCCTACCTGACACCCCTGGGACAAACATGCCATTTTTAAAGGTGATTTTAATAACATACTACACTAAACAGGTGCTGATCTTTGACTCAGAGCTTACTGTGCTTGAGCACACTTGTTATCAAGAAAATTTATAAACTTAAGTTGTCCATTGTGTAGTCAGCCTCCTTAGGAATAACTGCAGAGCACAAAGACAGAAAAGCCTTTTCACTGATTTTTTTTTTCAAACTACTCCAGGAGCTGCACTGACTATCACTAAAAGTCATTCACCTGGAGATCTCTTCATCAAAGGAGAGACAACAGTTCGATACACTGCCACAGACCCTTCAGGAAATAATAGGACATGTGAGATCCACATTGTCATCAAAGGTTTGTTATTTTGATTGTCCTCTGGCTACTGACACAAAATGATTTAGTGCTAGTAAAAAGGCAGTTCTACATATCAGTCACCATCAGTCAGTTTATTGTTCGATGCTATGGATAAGTCATTTAAAATAAACAAGCGGTCATGTCATATAATACTTGAGATAAATGCATATAAGTGTACATTGCTAACGTGCTTTTGCATTTCAGTCATCATTGTTTTACACCAACATAACTCCAGTAAGATCAGGTACCACAATAAAATCAATTGAGTTATATATCATAAAACAGGATTAACACTGTTGTGTATTCAAAACAGGAATAAAAGCCACTAATGGTTTTATTCAGCAGTCCAATAAAAGATGAGGCAATGTGTCCAGTTATTTTTCAATGAGAAGTGGAGCCTTAAAATGTGGTGTAGTTTCTGTTCACCAAAATGGAAGATTTCTCTGGCAAGATTCCTTTAGCATCCTAGCAGGAAGTGGAACTCTTCCCAGCCTTTACAATTGTGTGTGAATGTGGGTGAGGGTATGTATTATAGCAAAGGAAAAAAGCCCACCCCAGTTAACAGTCTCTAATCAGTTTGGAAAGTCAAGCTCTCAGAAATCAGCAAATGCAGGTTACATATGAAAATTCAACTTTACTCTGCCCCCTAATGCTTATGCCTTAAAATAGGGTCTCACTTTTACATCATGGTAAATTATTCATTTAATACAATGTTTAATATTGTATAGACTAGAATTTTGTGTATATATCCTTACAAATATTAAGTTACTGGATACATATAGCCTACAGATTGGCATAGTTTTTTAAGTATCAGATTTACACAGCAAATTTCTTTGGAACATGAGATTTACAGAGCAAGCCAAATTTGAATAATACAGAGTTGGTTGTTTTAAAATTATGAATATTGAGAGACTTTACAGTGAAACTTAATTCTGTGTTTTAAATGGATTCAAAGATTTGTGATTTAGAACATTGGGCTCACTTATTCTCTGACTGGCATTTATTTCAAGCTCTTGGCTGTATCAAACGAAATACCATCTTGAACTCTGGAACCCCGAATAACAAACACTAGCAATTTTAAAACTACTGTGAATCTATTTTTGTTACACTTGATTTATTAATTATATCTTACTGAAGCTTTAAAAATCTTCCCAAATCTGAAAATCATAGGCTGATTTTGACCCACTTATACATCAGCAAAAATCAGGAGTAATGCCACTAAAGTCAGTAGAATTACACTAGTGTAAAACTGATTTACATCAGAATCAGGCTCTGTATGTAATGTATTGTAACTTACTGTGTGTTAAGTTGTGTATGAAGTTCTAGTTAATATTGTGTATTAAGTTAATAGATGCATAATTTAGCATGCTCTAAAGAGAGAGCTGTTTTAAGCAAAAGCTTTATGGGGCTTTAAATTTTGCATTTCCACACTTTTGAGTGCTTGAATTATTTTTTTTCCCCCAGCATTTATGTTTCTGGATTTTAAACTCCCAGGATGAGATTTTCAAAAGTGCCTGACAGTAGTGTCATTTCCCTTCCATTTAAGTCAATGGTAATATTCCTGTTGACTTCAGTGAAAGCAGAATCAAGTTGAGAGCTTTGAAAATTTTAACTCTCCGTGTTTCTTGTGTGTTTGTTGATATTACTCTAAAAGCTATCTATGTTTGAACTGAATGTATTTTTTTCCAGGTTCTCCTTGTGAAATTCCCTTTACTCCAGTGAATGGGGATTTTATATGCACAGAAGATAAAGCAGGTATTAACTGCACATTACGCTGCATGGATGGTTACAACTTTACAGCAGCATCAACTGAACATTATTATTGTGCCTATGAGGATGGTGTCTGGAAACCACCATATTCTACAGAGTGGCCTGACTGTTCTTGTGAGTTTTACTTTCATTATTAACCTTTGGTTTTCTGCTGTATGTTGAGTTGCACTGTCTCAAACAGTAGGTGTAATTAAAAATATGAGTCAGTAGCTCTAGAAATTGTAACTGTTTTTACATGATAAAAAGTTTTCTGTTCTCTCTTTTCCTGAACTCTTCAGAGCCCTGTACTAAAAGGGCTTTTCATTACACTATATTGTTTCATATAATTAATTAAAAATAATAAAGAATTTGAGTCCTTAAGGTTTACAAAGATAGCAATAGAAACAAAATTTGTCTGCAATGTTGTTTGCAAAATTGATTTAGGTCTACAGGCCTGATTACGAATGTTGTTACAACTGGAGGAGAGGCTAGCAAAGCTTTCATAAGCTGTTTACTAAAGTTTTTTGATCTATAGCAAACCAGACTCTCTAAATGCATTCAATTCCAGTGCAACTGTGGAAATTAAAATACATTAAAAAAAAAAACAAAACACCTTTACAAAAAATAGTTGTTGAACTTCACCAGTTGTGATCCAACCAGCATTTGTTAGGAGTTCTAATTAGAGACATGTCCAACCAAAACCTCAGCTTGGACAGCTACAAACACTGGTGTCATTTGAAATAGGAATATAGCATATATACTTCAAATCAAGGAATAATGAACATACTTCAAATGAATCCCATCTTTCTGGTGGATATGTATGCTTACTGAGTAAACTTTTACATATACAAGGAGCTCCCATAGACTTCAACATAAACCAAGGTGATACAGTTATGGATCAGCTCAGAATCTCTGATCTGAATACCCCAGAGCTTTGAGTTACTTGAAATCGGAATCAAAATTTTGCATTTGAAGCCAGGTTATATTAGGAATAAGCATTAATTTATATTACTTCTCCCTCTGAGGTGTATTTAAAAATACTAAAAGAATTGATGGTTTAAAAAATATTCCATGAAACTAACAGCTTCCTTTCCATTAAGAAAATGTTGAACTATGTCAGCCACAGACTTTTTAAAAATTTAATAGATAGAAACTTCCATGCTAAGCTATTCAGTATAGTGTTTGTATTGAAAATGTAATTACTATCCATGGATGTTCACTTGTTGCCATATTCTCCTCTATCTGCTGAAATAAGTAGGATGCATTTTATTGTAACAATTAAGTTTACCAGCTTTTTCTTCTGTCCTTATATTCTTCGGTTGTGATCTCCATGTAAAGAAAACCTACCTAGTTCAGATAATATTGATATAATCCCATCCATAGCATTCTTTCGAAACTGTTATTCTAAAATCACGAACAATAATAGCTTCTTTCCCAACTCTTTTCAGTGAATCGTTTTGCGAATCATGGATTCAAATCATTTGAGATGCTTTACAAAGCAACTCGATGTGATGACAACAACCTTCTAAAAAGCTTCACTGAAGCTTTTCAAAGTGCACTTGGTAAAATGGTAGGTTAATAATACTCTTTCATTTTTCATGAACATTTTTATCAACAAGTTGTGATTTTTCTTGGGTATTTTTATACTGTATATCTTAAAAACTTGCAAAGGAAGTCTGTTTCATTTCAAAATATGAAATGTCTCTATTATAGGCCAAGTACCCACACAGCTTTGGTATAGCAGGGGTTGGTATGCTAACTGTCATTTACATCCGAAGATCAGGGAGTTAACCTCAGTCTTTGTCTTGGAGTTCAGGTAGTGCCTGGTGATTTGCGGCTTGTCTACATGAAGACTTAGTCTGGAGTATGCAGAGGTGTGTATCTGCCACACATTAAGGCCTTGTCTACACTAGGAAGTTTTATCAACAAGAGTCAGCTTTTGTCAGTAAAACAGTCCCAGCATACACCCTAGACTCCCATCTTTGCTGACACAACTGCCCTGTGTTGCCTACAAAATAAAACCACCTAGCTGAGCGGCATAAGGCTTTTGTCAGTAAAGTTGTGGACACCCTGCCTCCTTAGAGGGGTGGGGAGCTGTCATACGTGTTAGTTTCACTGCTGTGGGTGAGTCCCAGGCAGAAACCACACTACCTCCAGAGACAAAGGCTATGTTCACAAACAGAGGGCTTGTTTTGAAACAAGACGTTTTGAAACAAGCTGTTTCGAAATAAAGGGTTATTCCAAAACACCTTATTTCGAAAGACAAAAAAAGTGTTTTCAAAATAAGGGAGCGAAATAGCATGCCCACAGTGTAAACATGCTATTTCACTTGGGGAGGGGACTGAAGGCACCCGTGGGGTGCAGCACAGCTGGGCGCTGCACCCTACGGGTGCCTGCACAGGGCTGCAGAAGCAGGGCACCAGGGAATCCAGGGGCCGCGCTCACCCCGGCCCCTGCAGAGGCGGGCCGAGCCGGGCGCCCCCGACCCCACGGCGGGGTTTGGGGGCAGCACCGGCGGCGGGCTCCAGCCGGGTGCCCCCAACCCCACCACGGGGTTTGGGGACAGCCTGGGCTTTAAGCCAGGGGGTGAGGCGCCGGGCTGCGCTTCATCCCGCGAGTGCCTGCAGTCCCCCTCTGCCGGTCAGGGGACACCCCTCAGCACCCTGGCCAGGAAGGGTCAAATGTTCCAAAACAACATGTTCACACAGGGTTGTTTTAAAACCACTGGTTTCGAAACAACCTTGTTTCGAAAGGGAAGTAGGTTTAAGCCCTTTTGAAAGCACGGCTCCCATTTCAAAACAAGGGGTTTCCTTGTTTCTAAATGGCCGTACGTCGTGTGAACATGGCATTTCTTATTTCGAAACAACCTCTGTTGTTTCGAAATAAGAATGCTGTGTGAACACACCCAAAGTGGAGTAGCCCCAGTTGCTTGAGCCCTCCTGATGCCAGAACAAAGTAGCCCCGGTGGCTGCCCCTCTTGCTGAGGGCAGCTGCTGGGACTCCTCCATCCTGGCAGCAGGGGGAACTGAAGCCCCCAGGCCGCCTCTATTCCAGGTGGCAGTGCACCTGAAGCTGCTGGGGCTTGCTATTCCCCTGTGGCTTCAGGTGAGCTGCCACTCAAACAGAGGAACCCCAGTGGCTGCTTCTAGGGATTCACAGGCTTTTCAGGGTCCCAGGAGGAGGAAGCTGCTAGGGCTCCCCCACCAGCAGCCCTTGTGTTCATGTGCTTTTATTTGGATCATAAACCCCAAAGATATCAGAATCACTGCAGTCACCAACACCATCCCCTGAACAAAGCAGAACAGACACAAGACTTCAGAGTCATCCTTTGATACCAGAATGGAAACGTCTGGGTCTTTCCCTCCCATTAGCTCAACTTTATTTTCTTCCTGTAGAAGATACTATCTGGCTTTCTTTCCATTCCACCTCTTTGATAGCATATTTATCAACTCTCCATAAGCTTGAAATGTAGAACACCAGCATTAGATAAAATTACAATCATAGATACAGGTACAAAACACTAGAAGATTTGTCCAAACATCTGTATCAAAGCACAAGCTGGGAAAAGCAAGTCCAAAAGTCCATTTAAATATTTCTGAAGACTCTTGGAATCCCAACAGTGAGCCAGTGGGAAAACAATAATAAATCACCAGCTTCCAGACACACAAGACACAGACATAAGGGCCAAATGAGAGACAAGGGGGAGAAAGTAAATATTAACATAGGCCACTTCCTAGAAAACACCCACTCACTGTGCAGCAGCAGTCAGAAAAGTTAAAAGAATGTTAGGAACCATTAGGAAGGAATGGACACCAAGACAGAAAATATCATAATGCCTCTATATAAACCATGGGACACCCACATCTTGAATAGTGCATAGAGACCTGATTGCCCCACCTCAAAAAGGTATATTAGAATTGGAAAAAAAGGTACAGAAAAGGGCAACAAAAATTATTAGGGATATGGAATAGTTTTTATGTGAGGAGAGATTAAAAAGATTGGAAATTTTTATCTTGGAAAAGAGATGACTAAGAGTGATATGATAGAAGTCTAGAGAATTGTGACTGGCTTGGAAAAAGTGAACAAGAAAATGGGAATAACTCCTTCACATAACTCAAGAATTAAGGATCACTCAATGAAATTAATATGCAACAGGGGTAAAACAAATAATAGGAAATATTTCTTCACAAAGTGCACAGTCAGCCTATAGATCTCATTGTCAGGGGGATGTTGTGAAAGCCAAAACTATAATAGGATTTTTAAAAACACTTTAATAAGTTCATGAAGGATAGACCAATCAGTGGCTATTAACCAGGATAAGTAGGGTCGTAACGCCATGCAGTCAGTGTCCCTAACCTCTGGGACAAATTCCAGAAGGGTAGCCATATTAGTCTGTATACAGCAAAAACAACAATAGTCCTGTGGCATCTTGAAAGACTACAAAATTTCTTAGGGCATAAGTTTTCATGGACAGCAACCCTCTTTGTCAGATACATTTTGGAGTAGCCAACAAGGGATGGATCACTTGAGGATTGCCTGTTCTGTTCATCCCTCTGAAGCACCTGACATTGGTCACTATCAGAAGATAGGATATTGGGTTGGATGGGCAATTGGTTGGGCCCAGTGTGGTCATTCTGGTGTTCTGAAATGTCCTGCAAGAAGGACATCCTGAAAATAACAACAAAGAGGGTCAAATCAAGGAGAGCTCAGCAGCCTCTCCATTTAGTCTGATGTTGCCACCTTTCTCCTATGAAAGCTCATGCAGTAAATAAATCTGTTAGTCTTTAGAAGTGCCACCAGGCTCCTTGTTTGTTTCACTGAGGAAGTAATTCTCCTTCCATGAATGTTCTGTGCAAAGTTTTCTGCACCTCTTGAATTCCAAATAGGAGCTGACCAAGGGAAATGCATGTGGAACAGCTGTACAATGATACTTTTACCTCTTCTATGCAAAGAAGAAGAAAGGTCTCTTCCTGTTGGCTCTAGACCTATACAATACTATAGGACAACTTTGATGCTTAATTGGGGGGAGTGGGGTAAGGGGTAGGGAAGTTAGATGTGTATGTCTAACTTTTGGATTTAGTGGCCTCCATACACTGGGAGACCCATGCTTCCTGAATGCACAAGTTTTAAACAGTTTGATTGGTTGTGCAGGAAGAAATCTGATGTCTGAGAGAGTCTGTGACTGATTGCCTTATCCTAAGAGTAGATTATAAATTGGTTTGTTTGTTTAATAGCTTTCCTCATTTCTGTTTACAGGTCCCATCATTCTGTAATGATGTTGATGACATTGACTGCAGACTGGAGGATTCGCCACAAAAACATTGCCTAGAATATAATTATGACTATGAAAATGGATTTGCAATTGGTAATTTAATTACTGTGTGACTTGGTAGCCATAAAGGTTTAGTGTGGTTTAGATACATTTAGCTTTGTTAAACCATAATGTGGTTGGTACATTTTAGTTCTGCTTGATTTAAGGGTGGTGTGTGAAACATTTTATGAAAATAATTGAAGAGTACTTGAGAAACTAAACAGTGAACAATAGATCTGAGAAAATATTACACTAACTTGTTGGTTTCTGTCCTACATGTGTAGGAAAAACATGACTGTGGTGCTTCATATTACACAATAAACTATGAAACTGTTTGGTTAGGCTTGCAAAAAAAGGGTGTTCTAAAACCAAAACACTGAAGAAGGGGACAGGATGACTCTGTGGATAGTTAGGGTAACTGAAGTAATCTTTCATTTTTGTCATTGTTTTGAGACCAGCCAGGCATATGTGCTCAAGTTTACATACTAGCTATGAGAATATACATACTGAGTAAGGATAAGTATGGCCTTCGAACTGCAGGATTGGAGCCTTGATTGGTATTGAGTGAAGGTAATTAGGAGGAAACAATAATGAAATCGCCACTAACATCTGTGGAATGTTTCCAATATTACATCAGTGTAGCTGAGGTCAGAATTTGGCTTGTGTTGTTTAGAGACAATAATTTAACAGATCAGTTATGAAATTGCCACAGGTCATAATACCAAGGTTCTGCTGTTTAATTTATCATTAGTCACATAGAAATCAGATTATTTTTGCTATTAGTCACATATAGTCTAGATAACAAGGCTCAGTTATATGCAAAGATAATTTATACTTTCATATTTTTCTAAACGAGATGCTGAATGGAAAAGAAAAAGTTCCTTCAATTCCAGTCATTATATAAAATCACATTATGCACAGAAACTCTTATTTAAACAGTCCAGGCCTAATGAATACATGATGTAAATCATTATTTCAGGAGTGTTACACCAGGGATAAATATGACCTAATAAGCTTGGTATGAACTGGATAGCTAAAGGGATTGGATGTGGAGCATTTCACCCTTACGGGGCTTGTATGAGTGAGGCCCAGTTCAGCTGTAATCAAATCTTTTAATCTGACAGCTGTTCAGTCTCCTCCTGCATGAAATGAGTGTGAGGGTTAAGTTCTAGTTCCGCCTGGACAGAAACTACTGTGAGATGGCACTTGTTGAAGCCTGGTGACAGAATTCCCTTCCTACCCTAGAGACAGGGCCAGGTAGGTCAGGTGGAAGCGCTCTGAGTATATAACAACTTCTGTAATACCCATTCCAACCTTCTGTGCCTATCTCTTGTTTGGCTTGGTAAATTTCCAAAGGGGTAGCCATGTTAGTTTAGTCCAGCAAAAAAAAACCCAAGAAGTTGTGTGGCACTTAAAGACTAACAGATTTATTTACACTCCCTTGCATTTATTTTCATTCTATTCTGTAAGTTCACCCGTCTTCGAAGCATCTGACGAAGTAGGATTTTCTCCCACAAAAGCTCATGCAAAAAATAAATCTGTTAGTCTTTAAGCACCACATGACTCTTTGGGGTTGTTTTTTTGTTTGTTTGTTTTGTTTTGTTTTTTGCTGTCTTGGTAAAGTCTTCAAGGGAAGCAGCGGTCTTCTCATCAAAACATTGGATACCTAATGATAATAGTGTGAGGAAACTTGCATTGCTGCTACTGTGTGGCGCTTGATTCTCTGGAGAAATGGTCAGCTGGTAGTCCTGGAGACCTGAAATCTTCTGCCTTTCACAGCACCAAATGTAATGACTCAAGTCTACATTCATACATAACAGAACTTGACACTTGAGATATAACAATATGAGGTGTTGATTTTGACCAGTAAACCCCTGAATGGACTGGTATGTTCCTATATGAGAGACCACCTCTCTCCTCATGGCAGATCAGTGTGGAGGTGGGAGGGACAAGTAACTTGGACTGGACTCCATATAAAAGGGAAGGATCTGCTGATTCCAGGAGGCCCCCTTTCATTTGGAATGGGCAAGCTGCAAAAACCTTTGTACACCAGTATTGGTGGAAGGCTGAGGATGAGATTTCTGCATGCTCATGGTGGGGTGGGGGTTAAATGTGGTTATTCTGCTGACTGACATTAGAGGAAGTGTGGTAGGGTGACCTGGAAGGACAGTGCTGCTGCTTTGGACAATTTGTTCTATAACTCCTTTAGGTTTTTTTAAAGGCTTCCGCTACACTGACAATGTTTTACTGTCATAGCTATGCAGTTTAGGGGAAGGATTGCTTTAACTGACATCCTTGTGACAGTAAAAGCCCTAATGTAGGCACAGTTGTATTGGAATAAGGAGCTGTATTTTCACATAGATTACTGGTATGTCCTGTTGCCAAACCACTGATACTAGGGGTTCACTGATTCAACTGTATCAGCATAGCTAAACAAGTAAAATGGCAGTATAGGCAAGCAATGTTCCCTCTAAGCTGCACAGCCGTGTGGCCGCTCAGCCCACCACAGCCCCCCCGCACAGGGAAGGCTGCTGGCCGCGCATGGCCGGCAGCCAGAGTCCCTGCATAGAGCTCCTCTGCAGCTGGGAGTTTTGAAAACTCCTTCCCAGAGAAGCTCTAACAGAGCATGCCCAGAATATCTGAGCATGCTCCGTTAGTGCTTCTCTGGCCCAGGAGCTGTGGCAGGGCCATGCAAGGTAAGCATGGGAGCGGGGGGGGAGGGGCGCCAGGATCGGGCCCGCGTGGGGGGGCAGGGCACCGCGCAGTGAGCAACAGGAGTTGCTCAGCTGCCGGTGGCTGTTAGAGGGAACATTGTAAGGCAAGGCTTATTTTAGGTGTCCATGCAGCTATGGCTGGGCTTCTGTTGATGAGGAGGGGGTTATTTTAGATAAAAGGCTTAGTTTTCATGTCTGCTTCTCTTTTCTTCTTATTGCAGGACCTGGTGGCTGGGGTGCAGCAAACCGTCTGGATTATTCCTACGATGACTTCTTTGACATAGTGCAGGAAAAACAGATACAAACGCCCCTCTCTGTCTCTCTGAAAACAGCCCCCTTGCGAGTCAAGAGACATAAAAAACTCCACATTCCGATGACAGATCACAAAATTAAGTTAATATTTAACATCACTGGTAAGGAAAAACTTTCCTTCCATCTTCCTTCTCCTTCTTTTTAAAATTTATTCTTAACAGAATCTTACATTGTCTGCACTTCATGAAGCCAGCAGGAAATACAGACCACAGATTTCTCTCTGAGTTTATAACCACATTTTCTCACCAGCTCATATCATGGGTCCTCTGTTTGTGTGGTTAGCATTGTATATATTGCTCATTTTACATTTTGATAAAACATGGGTTTTCATGGTCAATTCCTGTTAACCATAGTAACAATGATCACTGCTTTTTTGGTCCAGTCTTATAACTACTGTGGTTTGAATGGCAAGAAAATCTGTAATACATTGGGTATGCATGTGTTTTCTTTTTAAACCCTAGCTAGCGTGCCATTGCCTGATGAAAGGAATGATACAGTGGAATCAGAAAACCAGCAGCGACTACTTAAAACTCTAGAGACTATCACAAACAGGCTGAAAAGGACACTCAGTAAAGAGCCCATGTATTCTTTTCAGTTTGCATCAGAACTGGTTGTAGCTGACAGCAACTCACTAGAAACTGAGAAAGCCTTTCTGTTCTGCAGACCAGGTTCAGTGCTGAATGGGCGTATGTGTGGTAAGCCAAAAGCTCCTCACCTTCTGTGCTTCTATCCCATATATGTGATTTTAAAAAAAAATGTTCTGGGGAGATATTTCTCTGGAGTCGGGTATTAGCACAGACATCTCAGATTTGCAATAGCAGAGATGTACCAAAGCAATGTATTCTCTAATGCTTTGTGCTTTCTGACTTCTGGAGCGTGGCCTGTGCCAAAAATGGACTATGTAAAAATGGCCCCTTACTTAACAGATCCGCTTCCTGTAAGATCTCAGTCAGATCTGCTCACTTTGGTGCTGAAAAAGGTTATCCACAGCCTTTTACTACCTTTAGCCCTGCCAATCCAGCATAGCTCAGGGGACACCTGAAGTAGGTGGATCCTATTCCTTTCTATGCATCATGAATACAAGTGTTTATGAAGTTCCAGTCAGTTTACCCCTGTGCAAATCCACCCTGGTGAGATTGCAAGATGTCACAGAATCCACATAGCCAAGATCCAGATAAAGTGGGTTAGGCTAAATGGAATTGCCCTGAAATACCAAGAAAAGTATCTGCTTATTGTCAAGTATTCTGTGGTTAACCTGTGGTTTATTTTTCCTTCTCTCAAATCCCAGTTAACTGCCCTTTGGGTACCTATTATTCTCTGGAGCATCGAACTTGTGAAAGCTGCTGGACTGGGTCCTATCAAGATGAAGAAGGGCAGCTGGAATGCAAAAGTTGCCCCTCTGGCAGCTATACTGAATATCTCCACTCTAGGAGTGTCTCTGAATGTAAAGGTGTGAGCTCAACAATCAAAAAAGAATTACTTTTAAAAGAAGAAAGGCCACAGTTTCCTTTCTAGTGCTCAAATCCACTGAGCATTACAAATAATAACTAGAATAGCACTATCAAAAATTAAAATTGATTGGTGTGTTATTTTAAGGCTCTGACCTAGATCCCTGGCTGCCCCTGTGTGGGTGCATATGGAGTGGAGGAATATATTTGCTTTACAATGTGTGGTTTAGATGTGCCCATGAAATAAACAGTACTCAGAATAAAATAAAGGCATTTGGAAAGGGAATTGGGTTCTGTACTTTGGCAAACATTGCACAGAACGCCTTCTTCTGGTTTGCAAATGCCCTACATGCTCTTTCTTCCCAAGAATTGCCTATCAATGTATTATATAATGTCATTCTTTATTTTTAGAGGACAGAAGACATACTTTATGTTAGCGATTGCTTAACCTTATGCCTTATCTTTATGTATTATTTTGCCTTTTAGCTCAGTGCAAGCCGGGAACATACTCGCCTAATGGTCTAGAGACCTGTGAATCGTGTCCTCTTGGCACATATCAGCCTGCATTTGGCTCTACAAACTGCGTCTCCTGTCCAGAAAATAAGTCAACAGTGAAAAGAGGAGCCGTGGATAGCTTGGCATGTGGAGGTTTGTGATGACAAGGCCAGTGAAAATTCAGAAAACAAAATCTTGCTAAATACTGTCCACTGTAGCCGCATTTATCTGACCTTAGGTTACCCTGCAGCAAGTGGTTCACTGTCATGCAGTTATATCTCCCGGCAGCAGCATACAGTGCTGCTCCCTGTGCTGAACACCCGCTTGAAAGGTTTCAAAGATGGGGTTGTGTATAAGTCCTGTATCAGATATCCACATTATTATGTGACAATGAAACTTTTCATTTTTTCTTCACAGAAAGTATTACTAGATGTTGGTAACAATCCAGGCAATAGTCAGTTATTTTTGTGGGTTAAAATCCTGAGGTCTTTACTCAGTTTTTACTGAGTCTGCTTTCAAAGTAAACTACCACTGATGGGTTCTGTCTTGGCCCAGGCCCCTTTGGGGCAATTGTACCCCAGAGACTCCTGAGGAGGACAGTTGACAGTGAGGGTGGGGACGGGGAAGATAATCTGTCTCAGGGTGTTGATATTGATCCCTAAATCTTGTCAAAAATGTTTTTGTGCATTACCAGGACTTAAAGGGGAGTGTATGGTTATATACGATAACTGTCTCCAGAGGAACAAAGATAGAAACATTTCTTTGGTTTTAGGTTTTATAAAGAGCATATTTGGGGCCATATTTAACCTTTAAACAAGCAAGCATACACTTTAATTGTGAAATTTTCATGATTATCAACCTAGCCCTGTAGGACTGAAGCAAAAACTGCCTTATGCTGGTAAAGAAAAGACCGTGGACTGGGAGCCAGCAGTCATTAGAGTTTATTTTGCACTTTGCAGTACCTTGTCCAGCAGGGGAATTCTCTCGCTCTGGTTTAACACCCTGCTACCCCTGTCCCAGGGACTACTACCAACCAGACCCAGGAAAGTCGTACTGCTTATCTTGTCCCTTTTATGGGACAACGACTATTATTGGTGCCAGATCCATCACAGACTGTTCAAGTAAGTTGATTGATTTTCTCTGGAAAATGTGACTAAAGGTGGCAGGGTCTGGCCCTTAGTGAAAAGGAAAAATATGCCATTCTCCTTCCACAGCATTCATCACACATTTCTAGCAGTGCATTTGCCCTGACCTGCAGCACCCATTATATTCCTTCCTGGGTTAGCTATGAGATAATCAGTTGTGGATGGTTATGTGATATAAAGTTCTCTAACAGAGTCTAGATATAACCACATTGAAAAGAATAAGCATTTTGCCTTTGGCCTGTACAAACTACAATGAGGTTGTAACATGGCCTCTCACCCTCCCGAGGGGAGGGCTGACCAACCAGGGTCTGTCGCCCCTTGTGAGGCAGGACCGCCAAGTCTCTAGCCCTTGGCAGGGCAATTCACAAAGACCTCAGCCCATCCTAGGGTGGAGCTGCCAAATCTCTAGCCCCTTGGCAGGGCAAAGTTCCTGACAAAGTCTTTGGGATATGCGCGATGGGGAATGGCAGTGCCAACCCTTGAGTTCAGAAGCGGTAAGGCGCTCAGGATAAGAAGAGGAATCAGCGGAGGTGTAGCGTCACACAGGTCCAGTGTGTCCCCAGCCCATTGTGCTTCGGCTTCTGTGCAGGGGTCAGCGGGATCCTGGCCGCAACATGCTGACCCTGCAGCATGGCCCGGAGCAAAGGATGGAAACCCACACCCCCACTGGTCACTCCTGTGACCATGTCCCCAGCAGTACCTCATCCGCTGGCTCCTTGGGGTAGTCACCCAGGGGTAGGTTGTAGAGCCCCTCCATCTCATCGGGTGGTGGCAGGTCTGTTAGTCCGTTGAGTTCATCAGCAGGGGGCAACTCCTCTAGGTCACATCCCTTGGGGATCATAGGGTCCTCAGCAGCCAGGGGTAGTTCCTCCAAGTCGCAAGAGATGGGTCGAGGCTCAGAGTCACCGGTGGGAGATGACTCAGGACACTCACAGGCCCCCTTACTAGCAGCTCCTCCTGTGGGCTTGGGGTGGCTGAGGACTCGGGCATTAGCTCCCAGTCCCTGGCTGCGGGTGACCCCCGCCAGACAGCAGAGCCCAGGTCCATAGGCCAGAGCCCAGCTTCCCCGCAGGGTGGCCCAAAGTCAGGAGGGACCAGAGATACATCCTTATATTTCCTGTCCTGCGTCTCTGCTTCTGGCCTGATTGACAGGCTGCTCCTGGCTCCATCCCCTTGCAGTCAGGCAGATCTTTCTGGGCTATTTCCGAGGGGGGCCTTGCCTTCCTGTTACAGAGGTATACAGACTAACGTGATCTATGGGGTGATCTAAGCTCTAACTCAAAACTGGATAGGAATAAGTCTAAAGCATGAGTTCACCACAGTGCCTGACACTTCCTTCATTTATGATTGTTGTTTGTGTTTTGGAATTGAATGTGTTTTTACTATAAGTTTTGGTATTTATTCTTACAAATCCATTTCCCTAATAGTATGGTTAAATGCATCAGTGTGACGCAATAAGGATTTTGTCAAGCTGCATTAACAGCTGCTTTCATATTAATCCTATTCAGGTTTTGGCTCTACTTTCACAGCGGCTGAGGAGAGTGTAATGGTGCCAGTCTCTCCAGAAAATATCAGGAAGCAGGTCAAAGCCAGCAGCCAGGCAAGGAAGAGACCTTTTAATGTTGCTGGTTCAAATGGAAGAAAGAGTATCTGATGCCAATATTAAATGGCTAATGACTTGCATAATATAATTGTGATCTGAGTTTATTTTCCAGTCTAGGCAGGATAATAACCTGTGGGGCTGTCTTTAGTTTATTAAAGTGATTATATCTATCTATCTATCTATCTATCTATCTATCTATCTATCTATATTTTTAAAAAATCATAGAAAGCCCAACTCCATGCAGTTGACAAAAGTTCTGTCCCTCATGTGATCTCTAGTTCTTATGCCAGAGATGAGTGTGTCTCTCTTTTATGTGGTCTGTTTTGCATTTTACTCTTCTAGAAGACCACTTTAGGCTTCTGTGTTCTGGTAAAGAAGTATTTATTTTCATTATTTGTTTATAAGAAGAGGTGTCAAACAGGTCAGGTATGACCCTTTTCTGCAATCTTTTTTCTTCTGTGAGTTACCCTGTCAAAATGCATGGGAGTATTTATGTGAGCGGAGGCTACCATGACTGTGGGTTTGCATAAGAAGGCCCCATAGTTCTGACTCAAAAAAGACCTCTTTCTCAGAATCAGGTGGTGAGAAGCTTCATTTCTTGAACAAAGTTGGTAAGTGATAAGTTAGACTTGAACTATTAGGTTAAAATATAGGCAGTCCACAAACTGAAGTTCCAATACAGCAAATATGTGAGTTTTCCCATTTAAGTCAATAGGACCACTCATGTACTTAGTTAAGCATGTGCTCGAGTGCTGTGCTGAACTGAGGCCTATACAAGTACAAATAAATAAAACAATCAGAATGGTAACATATGAAAGAGTTCCTTTTCACACCACTAGCTTCCTGTATTTATTTCTGTATTCCTTAGACTAGAAGCAGCTATAATACAGCCTAGTGGCCAAATGCAGTCCACAGTGTGCCTTCATTTACCTCTCATTAACTGCTGATAGCAGGGATAGCTTACCAATCTCTGGGAAGGAAAAAGAAACACTAGAAAAATGTGGCAGGTTTTTTAAATAACTTTTTTTAAAAAATGCTTTTACATGACAGTCGTTGTTAGGTTCTATAGAGGCAGAGCTGCAAACATCTTGTAACTGTTAAATAGAGCACCCAAAACACTCATTACAGGCATTAACTTGAACTGCGTAGCAAAGAATGGAAATTGACTTTGTCTGAAAATAATATGGAAGATTGCTGCTTATGATTGTCACTCAGTTCTGCTCATCACTTACAGTTTATGAACATAAAATCTGAGTTGAGAAAGTTTTACACAATTACAGACAAAAGATACTGGTGAGAGTGAGAGTGAAGCCATAAGAATAATGAACAAGGACAGAATTAGTGGAGAGCTAAAAGGTTCTGACCATGAGTGAGAGGTCTGCCAGACACAATGAAATGATATGCTGCTTAGATTTAGAATAGCTAGTTGTCTATGCAATACACATGGTTGTGTCTCCCCTTCTTTGATGACTATTGTTTCCATCTGTGACAGGTTTTTCATGAGTGTTTCCTGGAACCATGTCATAATAATGGCACATGCAAACAACTTGGAAGTGGGTACATTTGCATGTGCCCATCTGGATACACAGGTAAAGTGTGAGGTAGGGGGGAGGGGTACGTAGTCTCATATTATGAGGTAGTGTTCTAAAGAATGATTATAAAAGACCATGACACACGCAGCAGGAAAAGTACTTAATATAGTTAATGGAAATGCCTGTTGCTGACACAAATTAGTTATTATTCATCACTCTTCTTTAAAAAATGAAGAACTGTTGCTCTTGTTGTTGTATGATTTACCAGTGTTTGTTCTCTAAGTGGGATTTTCAAAAGACTTGTGCTGGCCTACACTATGCTCCTATTGTAGTTAATGGTAATATTCTCATTGACTTCAGTGAGAGTAGTGTTCAACCAAGAATGAATACATTTGAAATTCCCACAGCTTGACCATAGCTGTGATCAGGAGGAACTGGGAAACTCACACTGTAATCCATTGATCTCAGTAGGTCTACCTTTGTACGTATCCAGTGCGAGCACTGCAGTTGCTCCAAAGCAACATGGTATGTTATATTCCTCAATGATTATTTTCTTACTTAAAAAAAATAAAAGGTAGTAAAGTGTTAAGTTTGAAGGTCTGGAGCTAATCAGATCACATTTTGTTATTGCCTGAAATGCACTTTTTCTTCTTCGAGTGATTGCTCCTGTCCATTCCCCTGTAGGTGTTTGCACGCCACATGGACGGAACGCTGGAATTTTTTTCCCTTAGAGTACCCGTAGGGCCGGTTGTAGCACCCCCTGGAGTGGCGCCCTTGCAGCGCTCTATATAGAGCCCTTCCCTCCTCAGTTCCTTTTTACTGCCCGGAGAGTCGCTGGAACTGTTGCTGCGCAAGCAGTTCTTTCCCTCAGCGAGTTACCTCACCTACGGAGTACCTGTTGTTGTAGTTAGTTGTTCAGTGAGTTAGTTTTTGTAGTGTGTTAATTAGCGGTTTTAGTTCGATCGCCCGCCCCAGGCTTGGGGTCGGGCTATGCCCGGATTCAAAACATGCCTCAGTTGTAAGAGGCCCATGCCAGTGGATGATCCACACAACTCCTGTCTCTTGTGCCTCGGGGAGGCACATCTTACTGAAAGGTGCAAGATCTGTCGCAGGTTTAAACCGCGTACTCAGGACAGAGTTCAGAGACTTAAGCTCCACACGATTGAGGAAACTCTGCGTCCGGCCTCTGGGGATACGAGCTCGAGCACGGCACTGTCAGTGCAGAGTGCCCCGGCATTGTCAGTGCCGGCTTTGGCACTGAAGCAACACCACTCTTCGAAGCCACACCGGGACTCGGACTCTGGCAGCCTGACACAGTGGCACCGTTCACTGTCACCGGTACTGGCCAAGAAGAAAAAGAAGACGGATAGAGAGCGTTCCCCTCTGTGGGCGACAGCGCCCCCCAAGGAGCAAAGTCAGAGCCAGGCTGGTCTGACTCACTCCTAACCCACACATGCGGTGCCGGCGCACAGAGAGCACCAGCCCAGTCTGGGCTCTATCTCCTCCCCTACCAGAGACATTTTGGAGGAGGACTTCCTCTTGCCGTCAACGCCAGAGGCTTTTGCGGCTGCACAGAACTTAATAGAGCAGCCTATCTCGGTGGTAGCAGGCCCGACCCCTCCGGCACCCAGTGCAGGGTGGTGCCGTCGAGAGGGAAGCCCACACCACTCTGTGCTCCTTCGCGTCCACACTCACCGGTGCTGGAGTTGAGCAAATCTCGGCCGGCACCAGTACCACCGCCGCGGCACAGCTCTCTGGTACCACCAGCGATAGTAGCAGCTGTTGGAGCTCCACGGTACCAATCTCCGGCACCGTATCAAGTGGAGAGCTCCCCATCTTGCCGGCACCGAGAGTTGCACAGGGTTAGGAGACATCAGTCCCCGGTGCCGTTGGCTACGGCGCCACCGTGGTCCTCGAGGAGCAGCCCGTCGGCCACCTCCATGGAGAAGATTGCACCCCAGAAGTCTCAGCACGGTACCGCCCCTCCACCACCTTCTCAGCCGGGTCAGCTAGCCCCACCATTCCACCCGCAGTGGCCCGGGTGGCAACCCAGCCAGCAGTGGCCCTTTTGTACACCATGGCCCTTCCAGCAGGAACAGAGCTCCAGACCAAGTGCCCCAATGTCAGGGTCAGGCTCACGGCCACCACCCTCTTTTACGGCCAGCGCCCCTCCTGGTACCAGTGAGACCTCAGAGGTAGAGTTGGTGGTGGGCGATTGCGCCAGTTTGGTCAGCGAATGCCACAGTGCACCATCAAGGACTGAGCCTAGGGGCCCTAAACTGGAGGAGTCCTCTTCCTCGCCCCCAGATGAGGCGGTGGCAGGGGCCAAACCAGTGGCCATCCCAGACGATGCCAGGGCCCACCAGGAGCTCCTTTGCAGGGTGGCCCGGTGTCTGAACCTGCAGGCAGAGGAAATCACTGAGGACAATGGACCCCATGGTTGATGTCCTCCTCCCGGAGGGCCGGAGCCGCATTGCCCTTCCCTTCATTAAGACTGTGCAGAACACTACGAAAGCCTTATGGGATACCCCAGCCTCGATTCCCCCCATGGCAAAGCGGGCTGAGAAGAAGTACTTTGTCCCTTCCAAGGGATATGAACATTTTTATTCCCACCCGGTACCGGGCTCTTTGGTAGTAGCAGCTGCCAACAAGCGAGAAAGGCAGAGTCATCCAGGCCCCACGCCCAAATCCAAGGAGGCAAAAGAAACTGGACCTGTTTGAGCGTAAGGTCTATTCGATCGGGGGGTTACAATTGAGGATCACAAACCAGCAGGCGATCCTCAGTAGATATGTTTTTAACGCCTGGTCTTCTCTTGCGAAGTTTTTGGACTCTTTAGACCAGGACTCTAGATCTGACCTGGCCGCCTCAATCAAAGAAGGGAGGATGGTGTCCAAGGCTCTCCTTCGGTCAGGACTGAATGCAGCAGATGCGGCAGCCCACAGCATGGCCTCAGGTGTCACGATGCAGAGAAGTTCATGGCTGCAGGCTTCGGGTCTGCTGCAGGAGGTCCAGTCTACCATCCAGGACCTCCCGTTCGTAGGGCCCAAGCTGTTTTCCCAGCAGACGGACTCACGACTGCAGACCCTGAAAGACTCTAGGGCTTTGCTCAAGTCACTGGGGCTCCATATGCCAGCGGCTCAGAGGAAGTCCTTTAAACCGCTGCCACCTCCTTGGGCGTACCACTGCCGCTCGGACTATGATAGGAGACGGAACAGAGGTGGTCACAGGAGCAATGGACACCAGTCCAACAACCAGGGAGGTTCGCATCAGTCGTCAGCCCCTAAAAAGACCTTTTGAGGGCCTGCCCAAGGTCGGCCTACCAATGGCAGTGGATCCAGATACCCCTTTGTTTGCAAACAGACTATCCTGCTACCTGCCGGAGTGGCTTCGTATAACTTCGGACAGATGGGTGATTCGGACTATCCAGAGGGGCTCTTCCCTCCAATTTTTTTCGTTACCCCTGTTGACCCCCCCTTCTACCCAATCCGTCTTCAGAGACCCTGCTCACGAGCATCTGTTACTCCAAGAGGTCCAGACCCTACTGCAAAAAGGGGTGGTGGAGGATGTCCCGCCTGGCTGACGGGGCAAGGGTTTCTATTCCAGCTATTTTCTTATCCCCAAAGCAAAAGGGGGTCTTTGTCCTATCTTGGATTTACAGCGCCTCAACCACTTCCTTCAAAAGATTCGTTTTCGTATGGTATCCCTAGCCTCAATAATTCCCTCTCTGGATCCAGGAGATTGGTACTCCGCCCTCGCCCTGCAGGACACTTATTTCCATATCGCAGTTCGCCCCAAGCACAGAAAGTTTCTTCGATTTATCGTAGGCCAGAGACATCTGCAGTTTTCGGTGCTCCCATTCGGTCTCTTGGCAGCACCATGAGTTTTTCCAAAGTGCCTGTCGGTGGTAGCAGCCTTCCTCAGACAGTGCGGGGTCACCCTTTTTCCATATCTCAACAACTGGTTGGTCTTAGGTCATTCAAAGCAGGAAGTGTTGTGCCATCTGAGGTCAATACAGAGCTTATTTGCTCGTCTGGGTCTCCTAATAAATGCCCAGAAATCGATATTGCAGCCGGCACAAAGGATAAAGTTTATAGCAGTCCTGGACTCTGTGGCAGTGAAGGCGAGCCTCCCGCTCTCCCGCTTCCAAGCATTCAGACAGTCGGTAGACTCCTTAATGAAGTTTCCACTAACCTCCATCAGAGTGTGTCTCAGACTTCTGGGGCTCATGGCGGCATCTACGTTCATGGTGGAGCATGCCTGCCTTCCGATGCGCCCGCTCCAGATGTGGCTGGCCAGTGGGTTCCACCCTGCGCAGGACAGTCTGGACACAATGGTCACCTTGCCGGCACCAGTGCAGAAGTCCCTTATGTGGTGGAGCCAGGAGACTAACATATGCTCCAGGGTCCCATTCTGATCCAGTCGCCGGTCTATTTGTCTGGTAACAGATGCCTCGAACCGGGGCTGGGATGCCCACCTGGGCTATCTCAAGACACAGGGCCTTTGGGAGGACAAGGACATGCTCCTACATATCAGTGCCAAGGAACTCAGTGACATACACCTGGCATGCATGGCATTTCGAGACCTTCTAGCGGGTAAAACGGTATTGATCCGAACAGACAACACCTCGGTGATGTTCTATATCAGCAGGCAAGGGGGTGCCCGTTCGATACAGCTGTGCCAGGAGGCAATAGAACTTTGGGAATTTTGCATTCGCCACAGGATTCCCCCTGTAGCTTTGTACTTACCGGTCCTCCAGAATCGCCTAGCGGACACTCTCAGCAGGAGGTTTATGACACATGAATGGTTGCTCAATCGGGAAGTGGCGGAAGACCTCTTCCAAAGGTGGGGTCGTCCCCGAGTGGATCTGTTCACCTCCGAGTACAGCAAGAAGTGCCTGGAGTTCTGCTCGTTCAGGGGACTCGGTCCCAGATCGGTGGCAGATGCCTTTGATATCCTGTGGTCGGGTCACCTGCTCTATGCATTCCCCCCAAAACTGCTGGTGCCCAAGGTGTTGCAGAAGATAAGGGCAGAAAGGGCGAGGGTCATTCTAATAGCACCAGCCTGGCCGAGACAACACTGGTTCTCGACCCTCCTGAAGATGTCAGTGCACAGCCCAATCCAGCTGCCTCTGAGAGCGGACCTCTTGACCCAAGACAACGGCCATTTACTTCACCCCAACCTGGAGGACTTGCATCTCCATGGGTGGATCCTCCATGGCTAATACAGGGGGAACAGCTATGCTCTTCTCCAGTACAGGAGATCCTCTGCAGTAGCAGGAAGCAATCCACTAGAGTCACCTACAAAGCTAAGTGGGGGAGGTTTGCACAGTGGTCCATTGACAAAGGGTGGGACCCCTTCACCCTCCCTATTCCGAGACTCTTGGACTACCTGTGATATTTGAAGTCTAGCGGCCTTTCAGCCCCACCTTTCAAGGTCCACCTAGCTGCTATCTCAGCCTTTCGTCGGGTGCCTGGGCATATGTCAGTTTTCTCGCTTCCTGTGGTTAAGCGTTTTTTGAAAGGTCTATCTAAGCTATACCCGTCCGTAAGACCACCAGCAGCACAATGGAACCTGAACCTAGTCCTTTCCAGACTCACAGTGCCACCGTTTGAGCCCTTGGCGACCTGCTCTTTACTCTACCTCTCCTGGAAGGTAGTGTTTTCGGTGGCAATTACATTGGCAAGGAGAGTGTCGGAGATACAGGCCTTGTCAGCAGAGCCACCGTTTATGGTGTTCTTTAAGGACAAGGTACAGCTGCGCCCCTACCCGGCTTTTAGGCCTAAGGTAGTGCCGCAATTCCATGTGAACCAAGACATTTGCTTGCCGGTCTTCTGCCCTAAGCCTGACGCCTCAGATGAGGATAGACGGCTCCACACATTGGACGTACGAAGGGCTTTGGCCTTCTACATTGAAAGGACGAAGTCTTTCCGCAAGACGCCTCAACTCTTCGTGGCCATTGTGGAGAGGATGAAGGGCCAGCCAGTCTCCTTGCAGAGGATTGCCTCATGGATAGTGGCATGCATTAAAGAATGCTACAACTTAGAAGGGAAGTGTCCGCCGCAGGTGAACGCCCACTCAACTAGGGCCCAGGTGGCATCAATGGCTTTCCTGGCTGGAGTTCAGTCGCAGACATCTGCAAGGCAGTGACTTGGTCCTCCCCTCATACATTTGCACAGCACTACACCATCACCCAGCAGGCACAGCAAGGTGGGCAGAGCGGTTCTCCAGTTAGTACACCTCTGATTCCTCCCGCCTCCAAGGTAAGGCTAGCTACTTACCTACAGGGGAATGGACAGGAGCAATCACTCGAAGAAGAAGAAGAAGAAGAAGAAGAAGAAGAAGAAGGGGTTACTTACCTGTAACCAGTGTTCTTCAAGATGTGTTGCTCCTGGCCATTCCATTCTCTCCCACCTCCCCGCGTCAGAGTAAAGGTAGAAGGAACTGAGGAGGGAAGGGCCGGTTGACCGCTATATGGAGCGCCGCAAGGGCACCACTCCAGGGGTGCTACAACCAGCCCTATGGGTACTCTAAGGGAAAAAAATTCCGGCATTCCATGCACGTGGCGTGCAAACACCTACAGGGGAATGGCCAGGAGCAACACTTCTCGAAGAACACTGGTTACAGGTAAGTAACCCCTTCATCTTTCTGAAAGCATTTTCTCCCGCGTCTCTGGAAAATTACTGTGTTTTGAAACAAATAATGGTCAATAATGCCTGCCGCATTTCTGAGTGATGTATTCTCAGTTGTATCCTTTTGATTTTAGGTTTAAAGTGTGAAAAGGAGATTGACGAGTGTAAATCCTCCCCCTGCCTCAACCATGGAGTTTGCAAAGATGGCATTGCGACATTCACTTGCCAGTGCCGGCCAGGTTATACAGGTGACAGAAGTGATGTAATTCCCTTACACCTACAGATCCTCTTTGCGATGAGGTCGATTCCAAATGGCATCAGTAACAGAGACCTCTTAGGGCCATGCGTGTTTCTTCACTGACTTCTGTGGAATTACAACAAGGGTGAATTTGGCCCATTGGACAGAGAAAACCTTTAGTTTTGTGAAGTAAAGGGATTAGTTTTCAGGATGCAGAGTGTGTATGTATGTGTGTCCATGTGTGGTGGTTCTTCAAGCAGTGTCCCTGTCTGCTCCACTTTAGGTGCGTGGCCAGCCTCACACCTCAGATCAGAGAATTCTTTAGCAGTCTCCACAGAGCAATCTCTGTGTGTCAGCAGAGACCTGCAGCCATTTCGCGCCACCGATGACGTTCACAGCCACCCCCCCCACCATCTCTCAGTTCCCTTCTTACTGTCTCAGCATTCAGACGGAGACACAGTTGCTTCCGGCTTCCCTCTCAACAGTCGTTTTAACAGCTACTTCTCTCCACTTCAAATTACCCTACAAAGAAGATATTAAAGTTAAATAGTTAAATAGAGAAATAAAGAGATAAATAAACAACACAATTATCCAGCAGCATGCAGACTCCACCAGGCTTTAAGCAATGCACGTCCTGCAGGGATGCAGTGCTTGCGTCGGATGGCCATCCTTGGTGTATAAGATGTTTGGGAGAGGGTCATATAACCCACAAATGCCCACACTGCAAGAAACTGACTACTTGAGCACAGAAAGACAGGGAAGTGAAATTAAAACTTTTCTCATGGAGGGCTCTTTAAAGCCAGCATCAGACCCCGGCCACCAGCCGCAATCTCCTGAGTCTCACAAGCAGCAGTCTGCTGCCTCTTCTCCAACACCCTCAAAGAGATCCAAGGGTGACCAGAGCAAAGACAGCACCCTAGAGGCTTGTGGTCACTCAGGTACCTCTGCCCACGGAGGGCATGACCGCTCATCGATCTCCACTAGAGAGTCAGGTCAAAAACACACTGCTGTGGACAAACTGCTGGCACCAATCCCATTAGGGGTCTCAGCAACAGCACAGGCAACGGCTCCTTTGGGTCCGTAGGCCCCGCTGATGGTGCCGATCCTGTACCCGGTTCCGTGCACCAATCCAGAGGCACCGGCTCTGACAGCAGACACCCTGTTTTCCCCAGCACTGAGTGGGACAGTGCCGAACATGGCACTGCAGGTCGCACCATCAGGGAACACAGTTCCATTGCCACTGAGCCTTATTATCCCCAGCTTCTTGGTGCAGAGGAGCAAGTTCTTCGTCGAGTGATGTCCTGTGGGTGCTCCACCTTAGGTGTAGTAGCGTCCCTGTGCTGCTGAACGTAGTTTTCCTAGCAGTTAGTCTGAAGCCGCACTTGCGCAGAAGATGCCTTGTGCCTGCCTCAACGAGCCTTCAGTGCGCGCGTGGCTGTCTCCCCTCAGTTGCTTTTCAACCATCCCTGGCTCTGCAACGGATCCTTTCCTCTCCAGCTTCTCTCCTCATGGGATACCTCACCTCTTAATTCTTATACTACCTTTCCTCATATATAGCCTTCTTTAACCCTAAAATATAAAATTTAAAAAAAGAAGAAGAAGAAGAGAAGAGTTATTTGTCGGACCTCGTAGCTCCCGCTGCAATTCCCCCTCCCCTCTCTCCCTCTGCGCCTGCTTTCTAAAACAACAGAAAGGCAGCAAACAAAAAAAAAGAGAGAGAGGAACAGCGGAAGAACAAGAAGTTATTCATAATATGTCTGTGGCTCCTGGTTTTAAGAGATGCGGGCAATGTAGCAAGGCGATACCAGCCTCTGACGGCCCTTCTCAGTGTATTCACTGTTTAGACAAATTACATTTACCTCAGAAGTGTTCTCATTGTCTAAATCTAAGCACCAGAGCACGCAAAGACAGGGAGCTGAGGCTCAAGGTTTTACTAATGGAGAAGGCTCTGGCTCCAGGATCAGATTCAGCCTTGGATAAACCAAGTGCGAGTCATTCAGACGACAGCCATAACAGGTGAAAGTTCTTAGACAAGACAGCTTCGGCACCCAGGAAGGGTCGTTCAGCCGAGCCCAAGCCAGCATCAAAAAAGCCCACTAAAGAGGCTAAGGGATCCTCAAGGGCTACAGTTGCTGCATGGCACTGGCACTCTAAGGCACAGAACGGCACTGTGTCAAGCAGCACTAAACCGCTTGCTCACACAAGCGCGTCGGCACCCCACCGCTCACAGTCATCAGTTCCAACTCAGCCTCCACAGTCTGTTCCATCTCACCTAGTGCCAACTGAGCATACGGCACCATGCTTGGAGCTTGTTCTTGATCAGGCTCTGCCTGTGGAACCAAGAACTGGCAATGACTCACATCTCCAGACTTCAAACACACCGCAGTCAAAGAGGGATACTTGTTCTAATCAGAGCCTGCCGCACTCCCCACCTAGAAAAAGGTTGTGCAAGCAGTGCCACATATCTCCTTGCTACTCTGCAAATTCTTCTATTTTTAGACAGCATAGTAGATGCTCCTCACGCGGCACGTATGATTCTTCCCACCTCGGATGCTATCATTCAGAACTATCTGTTACAGCGCGGCGTTATCATTATAGCAGATCGCGATCGCCCTGCAGACATTCTAGCTGCTCCTGCCACTCTCATTACTACCCTCGTCACTCTTATGACTCCTGCCGCAGACACAACATGGCTTGCAGTAAGAATCGCTCACATCACCATTCTGTATCACCCGATAAGCGGGCTAACTCTAAGAGGGATGAAAACAGGCTGTCTCTATCTACTCACTTATTACATTCCTCCCGCCATTCAGAAGCAGCTGCTTCTGTTGACACAATATAATTGCAACCATCACCCCCAGGGGCATCTCCAGCACAGGAACCACTTACTCCTTTAACACAGAACTATTCAGATGATCACAGACAGTTTAATAAGCTATTTTGGAGAATTGCCCAAGAGCTAGAAATACTTTTGGAGGAAGTCGCAGAAGCACAGCACAAGCTGCTAAAGATCTTAAGCACAATACCTTCCTCAAAAATAGCACTTCCTATAGATGAGGCAATAATGGATCCTGCCAGAATAATTTGGCAAACACCAGCCTCCATAGCATCAACCAATAAACACATAGATAGAAAATACTTCATCCCATCTAAGGGAGTGGAATTCTTGTTTACCCATCCGGTGCCAAATTCCCTAGTCATAGATGCAGTGAATCAAAGAAATAAGAATCCTAGTTTCAGATCTACACCATCAGCCAGAAATTGGAAATGCATAGATAATTTGGGCAAAAAAGTATATTCATCTTCCCCTTTAATTATGAGAGTTGTAAATTACCTAGCTCTCTTTTCTAATTATAGTCATAACATCTTTGATAAATTAGCTAAATTAACACCTGATATCACAGAAGCTAAAAAGGACCAGTTCAGGTCTATACTTACCAAAGGTCAATGTGTCGCATGAACCTTCTTACAAGCCTCAATGGACACTGCAGATTCGGCAGCTAGAATTATTGCGACAGCCGTTGTACTAAGAAGGGCATCCTGCATCCATGCGGCAGCACTTCCACGCAATCTGCAAAATAAAATAGAGGACTTAGCGTTTGAGAACAACCAGCTCTTTGCGGATAAGATGGATCAGGTATTGCACTCAATGAAAGACTCTAGGGCTACCTTGAGAACACTAGGGATATCTGCACCTACCTTTAAGAGGAAACCATTTAAACCTTAGCAATACCCCTGTCGCTCTAGCCAGCAGTACCAACCTTTGTACCAACCTAGACCCTCTGAACACCAACAGAGAACAAGA
Source organism: Podocnemis expansa (assembly GCA_007922195.1). Taxonomy (NCBI): domain Eukaryota; kingdom Metazoa; phylum Chordata; order Testudines; family Podocnemididae; genus Podocnemis; species Podocnemis expansa. The sequence goes on along the minus strand of ML681995.1, from coordinate 20,074,330 downwards.
CAACATTCATATAAAACAAAACGGCAGATACGGCTATCCCTAAACAATCAATCCCTTCCACCAAAGGCACAATTCTGATGTCTTAATCAAGGGTCAGAGAACATATTCCCTTGCGCCAGCATACACGACAATGCTACTAACCTTGAATCCCAGTTAAAGAAATTTTCACATAATTGGGACAGTATAACCTCAGATAGGTGGGTTTTGGATATCATAAAACAAGGTCTTACTATTCCCTTTATTAAAATTCCCCCTTTACACTACCCCTCCCTGTCTCTCTTTAGGGACCCAACTCATGTACAAGTCCTCAGGGACGAAGTCTCTCAACTATTGAGCCTCGGAGCAATTGAAAGATTGCGGCACCTTCACAAGAGGAAAGGGTTTTATTCAAAATACTTTGTTATCCAAAAGAGACCTGGTGGATGCAGGCCAATATTAGATTTAAGACCCTTAAATAAATACATTAAAAAAGAAAGATTTAAGATGATAACACTCAACACTATTATTCCTATGCTATAACAGGGAATCTGGTTCTCAGCCCTTGACCCAAAAATCACATTTTTATATTTCTATTCATCCTTCCCACAGGAAATTCCTGAGATTTACTTTTGACGCACATCACTACCAATCAGGGGTGTCACTGGCGCTGGGCACGCCAGAGCACGTGCCCCGAACCCCACCGCCAGTGCCCCGGATCTCTGGCCCAGGGGGTGGGGCCAGTGGGCTGGGGGCGGGGCCTGCCGGCCAGGTGCAGGGCCTGGGCCCGTGCCCCGTGTCCCTCCCCCAGCCAGCGACGCCCCTGCTACCAATACAGAATCCTTCCCTTCGGATTCTCAGCGACCCCTTGCATGTTCTCCAAGGTCCTAGCTGTAGTTGCGGCCTATCTAAGAACAAAAGGCATAACTATATATCCATACCTAGACAACTGCCTGATCGTGGCAAGGACGTTTGAAGACGCGAAAGTAGCACAAAGTCCACTATGTCACTTTTCCGAAGTTTAGGCCTACGAATAAACACAGAAAAATCAACTATAGTTCCATCATGAAACATACAATTTATAGGAGCTCTCCTAGATACAACAGCCAGCAGAACAATTCTGCCCGAGCCTCATGTTAGCCATTGTCGATCTTGTAGAATATATACAAGTGGCTCCTACAGTATTAACAAGCATTATACTTCAGTTACTAGGGCACATGGCAGCTGCCACTATGGTGGTACCATATGCAAGACTCAGAATGAGGCCACTGCAAGCCTGGTTGGCAATGGTTTACAGACCACACTGCCTTTCATTACACAGGATGCTCACTGTACCAAACATTATCAGGAGATCCCTCGACTGGTGGAAGGTCCCAAACAATCTGCGACAAGGCATTCCATTCACAAGCCCACAGGCATCAGTAATGATAACAACGGATGCCTCCCTTACGGAATGGGGACTGCATACCCATTCACACACAGTCCAGGGCAGATGGACAAGAAACGAACAAACAATGCACATAAATATCATAGAAATGAGAGCAGTAAGGTACACCTGCCACCACTTTCTCTTGATGATAAGAGGAAAAACAGTCACTATAATGACGGACAACACAGCAACTATCTTTTGTATAAACCAACAAGGCGGTGTGAGATCCCCCTCTGTGCAGAAGCCATAAGACTATGGAACTGATATCTTCACCGTTCAGTGACACTATCAGCCGTATACCTGCCCAGGAACAAGAACCTAATGGCAGATGTGCTCAGCAGAAGTTTCCCACTTGCCCACGAGTGGGAACTGCGCAACAGCATTCTCATCGACATATTTCGAAAATGGGGCTAAGGGTAGATCTGTTTGCCACATTCAACAACAGAAAATGCCCGCTTTTCTGCTCAAGAGCGGGAAACGACCCAAGATCTTTAGGAGATGCCTTTGTCATGAATTGGTCACATCGCCTACTATACGCCTTTCCACCAATTCCACTCATAGACAGAGTGATACGAAAGGTAATTCAGGACCGTGCCACACTGATCCTAATAGCACTGGCTTGGTCCAGACAGATCTGGTACCCCCATCTACTCGCTCTATCTACACGCAAACCACTCAACCTTCCGGACACTCCAGCTCTCCTCTATCAACGGAATCTATTATAACAACATCCCTACATTCACAAACTACACATGACAGCCTGGTTCCTCAATGGTTCCACAGAATAGAATTACATTGTTCAGAACAGGTACGCGACATCCTTCTGAATAGCAGAAAGCCAGCCACACAAAAATCTTACTCCCTAAAATGGTGTAGATTTCAGTACTGGTGCCACAATAATCAAGTTGTACCGGCCTCTTCTTGCATTCCGCAAATACTAGACTACTTACTACAGCTTAAGACAGGGCGCTTATCGAACAGGTCCATCTGGCTGCAATTGCCACCTTCCATTACACGCTCTCCAATACGCACATCTCAAATATTCCCATTCTTCAACACTTTTTATCAGGCCTACAGAGGCTGTATCCAAGTATATGTCCTGCTACCATTCCATGGGACTTAAATTTAGTCCTGAAAGCCTTGACGAAACATCCGTTTGAACCGATGTCATCATGTTCTTTCTACCACTTATCCCTAAAGGTGGCATTCCTCGTGGCAATTACATCAGCAAGAAGAGTTAGTGAAATAAATGCGCTCAGAGCAGACCTGCCATATGCAACATTTTACAAGGACAAAGTAACCCTTCGGCCAGATCCAAAATTTGTACCAAAGATTGTTTCGGACTTCCATCTTAACCAACCCATACACTTGCCTACATTCTATCCAAAACCTCATCAAAACTTCTACAGGCTGCCCTCCATACTCTAGATGTCAAGCGCGCCATTGCATTTTACCTCGACAGGACCTAAACAGTTCCGACAATCAAATAGCCTTTTCATCTCATTCACAGAACGTCTCAAGGGGAAGCCTGTCTCCAATCAAAGGCTATCCAAATGGATAACGGGCTGCATCCATTTATGCTATGATTTATCAAATCGCTTGTTACCATCTAACGTCCGCTCACACTCTACCAGAGCCATGGCCTCCACCACAGCATTTCTCAACAACATTCCCATAATGGATGTTTGTAGAGCAGCTACTTGGTCTACACCACATACTCTTATATTCCATTATGCACTGGACTTACAGGAAGCTAATGACACCCAGATGGGCAGGGCAGTACTCTCCACCATACACGGAAACCCTCTTCCTGCATTAACAAACTGCTACACAGTCACCTAAGGTGGAGCACCCACAGGACATCACTCAATGAAGAAGGAGTGGTTGCTCGCCTGTAGTAACTCTGTTCTTCGAGTTGTGTGTCCTGTGGCTGCTCCACCACCCTCCCTTCTTCCCTACCTGTTGTTCCTTTCAGATCCGTGGAATGTTGAAAAGGAACTGAAGGGAGAGAGCCGCGCGTGCTTTGAAGGCTCATTGGGGCAGGCACAAGACATCTTCTGCGCAAGCGCAGCTTCACACTAACTGCTAGGAAAACTCCATTCAGCAGCTCAGGGACGCTACTACATCTAAGGTAGAGCAGCCACAGGACACACATCTCGAAGAACAGAGTTACTACTGGTGAGCAACCACTCTTTCTCCCTCAGTTACCCAGGAAAGAAAAACAAAAGAGGCACCATCACAAATCAGAGGATGACAAGCAGTCTGTTTCCTCTCCTATTTCACTGTTGTTTAACATCCATTCCTCTGATGGAGATGTTCCTTCACTGAGTTTTTCTTCCTCCCAGAGTGAGCAATCTGGCTCTTCCAGGTCACCGAGCCCAGAACCACCTGGGGAGAAGACCTTTCCCAGTTGCAGGCACAGGCTACCAGCGCAGGCTGTACACCACTGCCACCCTGGTACATGAACTGGCCATATGCAATTCCTTGTGTAGGCTGGGGAAATTGGCCTCAGCTCGAGGCGTTACAGGTGGTACTGTCCACATCTTGGGGTAAGGCCGTGATCTGGTGCCTTCCATCAACATTTCTACCACAGCAACAGCCGCCATTTTTGCCTCCACAAACTCAACCTGTACAACAAATACCAATTCAGGAGAAGCTGAATGAAGCTCCTGCCCATTGTTCCTAATCTGATGAGGCAAAACAATTTCAAGAATTGTTCAAGAGGGTTGCAGACAGTCTAGACATTCCAATACATGATGAGTCAACGACTCAGCACAAGTTATACAGGGTCTTGCAGTCCTCAACTTCAACAAAAGTTGCACTACCTATGGATGAGGGCATTATGGAATTGGCAAACCAAATATGGCAAACACCAGCCATGCCCACACCTACCAATCAGAAAACTGACAAGAAGTATTTCATAATGCCGAAGGGTGATGAATTTCTTTTTATGCACCCACCGCCCAACTCCTTAGTGATAGAGGCTGTGAACCAAAGATCTAAGCAAACCCATTATAAAATGACCAACAAGGAGGATAAAAAATTGGACCTCCTAGGGAAAAAAGTGTATACTTTGGCAACTTTCCTACTGAAGGTGGCAAAATATACTGCAGTATTATCCAGTTATGATCATGACGTATACACGAAGTTGTCAGAGTTTCTCACCTGTGTACCTGAGGACAAAAAGGAACAGCTTAATTCCTTAATAAGGGAAGGTCAGCTTACTGCAAGGACAGCACTACAGGCAGCCTTGGATTCAGCAGACGTGGCCGCTTGCACCATCGGCACAGCAGTTGTCATGAGACAGGCATCCTTACTTCATGCTGCGGCTCTGCCAAAAAATATGCAGGCAGTGATCGAGGAGCCTTCCCTTTGATAGATCAAAACTGTTTGGGGAGAGAATGAACAAGGTAATGCACACCCTTAAAGACTCTAGGGCAACACTTTGTATCCTAGGGATATACATGCCAACTTCTCATAAAAGGAATCAGAGGTTTCAACCTTATAACAGCAGATACCCTCAATACAATCAAGGTAGCAGATTTGAGAATGTTAGACCTTGATCCAGACACCAACAGCATAGGAGGCACGTCAATCACGCTCCAGCTAACTCCCAGCCATCCAACACCAAACAACAATTTTGAGTCTTTGGTCGAGGGTTTGCCCAACCACCTTTCCCCAGTGAGTATTCTTGTCACCGAACCACCGCAGGTTTTTCTGAACAGGCTCCTTCCTTTTGCCAACCAATAGAAGTCCATCTCATCAGACAAGTGGGTTCTGGACACCATCTTAAATGATTATACTATTCCCTTTCTATCCAGGCCCACTTCCCACCCCCGCACTCTGTCCCTCTTCAGGGACCCAACTCACGAACAGCTATTGTCAGAGGAGATGAGCAGCCTCCTCTCCTTGGGGGCAATAGAGGAAGTTCTGCCTTGATATAGGAACTGGGGCTTCTATTCTCAATACTTCCTCGCAAAGGAAGAAAGCAGGAGGTTGGAGGCCCATCCTAGACCTTAGGTGGTTAAATAGGTATATCGAAACAAAGAGGTTCAAAATGGTGACGATTCCAAGTATATTTCCAGCACTGGACAAGGAGGACTGGTTGGCTTCCGTCAACCTAAAGGATGCCTATTTCCATATTTCCATCCACCTGACACACAGGAAATTTCTCAGATTAGTATGCCTGGGCAAACATTACCAGTATACAGCGATGCCCTTTGGTCTTTGCACTGCACCAAGGGTGTTTTCCAAACTCATGGTTGTGGTCTATCCATATCTTCAAACAAAGAATGTGATAATTTTTCCCTACCTGGATGACTTCCTGATAAAGGCACGGTCATTTTGGGAAGCCCAACAGTCAGTGATCACTACTGAAAGACTTTTCCTGTCATTGGGGTTAGCAATAAATTACAAAAAGTCTTCCCTCTGCCCCTCACAAGAGATAGTAGTCATAGGTTTAAGGATTCATACACCAGCAGCACGTGCCTATCTTCCACAGGAGTGGTACAAGAACATTCTTGATATAGCACAAATAGTCCGGACTTCCCTGATGATATCGGCGCGCACATGCATGCAGCTCCTTGGTCATATGGCAGCCATGACCTCCCTGGTCAGCCACGCGAGACTCCACATGCGACCTTTTCAACTGTGGTTTGCAAGAGTGCTCAAAATAGGTTGCCACCCCCTGCATCACCTCCTGTGTCCTCCAAAGTTCATTAGGGATTCATTGGTTTGGTGGACCAAGGAAGAAAACTTATTGCAAGGGGTCCCTTTCGTGTCTCCAGAACGGGACCTGCCCATGACAACAGACTCATCCTTGACAGGTTGGGGGGTGCATCTCCTGGCAAAGACCTGCCCAGGCCAAGTGGTCATGTCAAGAAAGACATATGCACATAAACCTACTAGAGCTTCATGTGGTGCGCCGTGCTTGCAGGCATTTCCTGCCAGTTACCTTGGGGGAAAAAATGAAGGTGCACATGGACGATATGTCCTGTATGTGTTGTATCAAACACCAGGGAGGGGCATGAGCCAGAGCACTATGCCTCGAAGCAATGAAACTATGGGATCTGTGCATAGAGCATGGGATAAACATCTCAGTCATATATTTGCCAGGGAAAGACAACATTATGGCAGATACCTTGAGCAGAACTTCGGAGACTGCCCATAAATGGGAGATTCGGACAGACATTATTCAACAGGTGTTCCATCTATGAGGACTCCCTTCAATAGGTCTTTTCACCACCCAGGCTAACAAGAAATATCAGGCATTCTGTTCTCGAACAGGCATAGGGAAGGGATCCAGGGGGGACACTTTCCTTCTCAGCTGGAATCTGGGACTACTGGATGTGTTCCCTCCAATCCCTTTAATCCCCAAAACTCTCTGGAAAATTCAGTACAACAGGGCCACAGTGATAATGGTAGCATCCACTTGGCCCAGACAAACCTGGTATGCCTATCTCCTTCAGATGTCAATGAGGACTCCAATCATGCTTCCAAAAGTACCAGACCTCTTATCACAAAACAAGGGGAAAACTCTCCATACTTACCTGAACAGGTTGCATCTCATGGCCTGGTACCTGTATGGTTCAAAGACATAGAGTTAGTGTTCTCAGCAGGTCAAGAACATTGTCCTGAATATCAGGAAACCAGCAACAAGGCATACTTACCTTCAAAAGTGGTGCAGGTTTGTGATCTGGTGTCACCAAAATAGTAAGAATCCCATGTCAATCTACATTCCCAACCCATTAGATTATCTTCTCCATCTGAAAAACATAAACCTTTCACTTAACACCATTAAGGCCCACCTTGTGGCAATATCTACATTTCATGAACCAGTACAGGACTTATCATTATTCTCTCACCCGGTGGTCAAGAGATTTATGACAGGGATGCAGAATTTTTATCCTCTCCTCCAACCACCTACTCCACAATGGGACCTCTCCATGGTTCTGAAAGTGTTGACAAGACCACCCTTCGAGCCTCTTGCGACATGCTTCCTCTTACGCATGTCAATGAAGGTGGCTTTTCTGGTTGCCATAACGTCTGCTAGGCGTGTAAGCGAACTGGCTGAGTTAATGGCAAGTCCACTGTACATGGTTTTTCACAAGGATGAGATCTCTCTGCATCCACATCCTAAGTTTCTCCCAAAGATGGTGTCCTCCTTTCACCTTAATCAAATGATGCACTTTCTGACATTTTTTTCCAAAACCACATAGCAATCCACAACACGCAGTATGGCACACACTGGACATAAGGCGTGCGGTGGCTTTTTATCTCCAGAAAACTAAACCATTTCAGAAAACCTCAAAACTCTTTGTATCCATAACAGAGCATTCACAAGGTCAACCAATTTCAAAGCAAAGGCTCTTGAAATGGATTTCTACTTGCATTCACACAGCATACACGTTAAGGGGGATTCAACCTCCAGGGGTCACTTGGACTCACTCCACGAGGGCTATAGTGACTTCCATGGCCTTTATGAGTAACATTCCTACAACTGACATTTGCTGAGCCACTACATGTGCTTCATCAGACACAGTCGTGAAGCATTGTGCTATTGATCAGCTTTCCATTTCAGATACCGCTGTGGTGCTGGCAGTACTTCAGTCAGTTCACAGGACAGGCTTCAAAGTCCCCCACCCCATCTAAGGGGAACAGCTTGGTAGTCAACTAAAGTGGAGCAGACAGGGACACTGCTCAAAGAAGAAGTAAGCGATACTCACCCTTGTTCAGTTGCCAAGGTTTTTCGAGATGCGTGTCCCTGTCCTGCTCCACTACCCCCCCCCACTTCAAAGCATTCCAAGACACGGAGCTATCACTCCCTTTGCGGTAGAGAGGGAACTGAGGGGCGGGGGGGGTGGCTGTGTGCGTCATCGGTAGTGTGAAATGGCTGCAGGTCCTTGCTGATGCACACAGGTCACCCCATGGAGACTGCTAAAGAATTCTCTGATCCGAAGTGTGAGGCTGGCCATGCACCTAAAGTGGAGCAGGACAGGAACACGCATCTTGAAGAACCTTGGCTACTGCACAAGGGTGAGTATCCCTCACTTACTAGTAACACTTCAGTTTTGAACAAAGAATGACAGTGAAAGAAATAGTAAGTAGGCACCTTTATGGAAAAATGCTGATGAAACCTAACGTTTTTCAGTCCTGACTCAGTAAGACTCTTATGGAGTTACCTAACTTAAAGCATTTGAGCAATTGTATTGGTGCCTAATTGATATATTTTTCACCATTTTGTCTTAGAACAGCACCATTATTGAGTGTTCTCTCTCTCAGCAAAACTACTCACATGCTTGAAGTCTGCATGGCTTTTGTTCTTTGCTGAATCAAGGTCTTAACCGATAATTTAATGATAAAATACGGTATCAAATAGGTACCCTCCTTCTCTTATGGTCAGATATACATTTCCCCTCTAAGTGTTTTGTACACTATAAAAGCTTTTTATGTCAACATGAATTAAAATTATACATGTTTTGAATGTTTTTTAAACTTTGAGCTCCACGGCCTCCAAAGTGACAAGGACTGTGTATCTGAATGGGCAAGTGTTCACATCCAGTTGCATCCTTGAGAAATTTTATCTTTTACTCTCAATAACTTTGTATGGTATAAATAATAGTTTCCCATTATGGCTTTCAAAACCAATGATTACTGGATACATATCATGTAGGTGTTAAAATACTGTATATGTCATGTCTTGTAATCATCTTTGTTTGAAGGTTTACTGTGTGAAGAAGATGTAAATGAATGCAAGTCCAGTCCATGTTTAAATGGAGCACTTTGTGTTGATAATGTCAATGCTTATCACTGCACATGTGCAGAAGGATTCACAGGTAAGCCATAGTTGTCGATTGATGTAGCTTTTATTTTAACTATAAACGTGTTATCTCATGCTCACTAAAGAGTATGGTATAATGCAAGGTGATTGTCATACATTTGCTATATTTGTGCATTGATTGGGCATGTGTAATAAGATGAGAAGATGTGATCTAGTGTCTTCAGGCACATGAGATCTGGTTATATTTCTGGCTTTGCATGACCTCGAGCAAAGAATAATAATATCCAGCTTGATGAAGTACTTTGAGCTGATAGACAAGTGTTAAATACTATTGACAATGTTGTTTATTATTATGTCACATATCCGTGGGCCAGATCCTCCCTATCTGTGTTACAGACTGCTTCCAATCCCATTTAGCTCTGCAGTTTTCCTTTGTGTTATGTTAAACAATGCTTTTCTTCCAGATTGCCACAAAGCTTTGACTTTAAATCTGACACAGTTTCTGCAGCTTTACATATGTCACAACTTGGACCTTCATGCGCAATTAAACTCCTGGATAGTTTTCTTAAAAAATGAAAAGCTTCCAACCTCATTTACACTGTAGAAATACTTTCTATTGTGTGCTACAAAGGAGCAGCCGTGTTAGTTTAGTTCAGCGAAAGAAGCAAGGAGTCCCGTGGCACTTAAAGACTTAACAAATTTATTTATTGCATGAGCTTTTGAGAGAGAAAATCCCACTTTGTCAGATGCTTTGAAGATGGGGGAACTTACAGAATGGAATGAAAAATATTTTCATCCCATTCGATAAGTTCCCCCATCTTTAAAGCATCTGACAAAGTGGGATTTTCTCCCACGAAAGATCAGGCCCTTAGCCTGTATTGACACCTTCATAATGTTAACTTTACTGCTTACAAAGTGATAGATGTGACATACAGTACATCTTATTTGATGAACACAACATACTAATGAAGTTGGTAGCCATCACTTTTGCACATTCCTAGTAAAATCTTTATTTTAAAAATAGTTGACAAGAGGTAATGAAGATGTATTTCTATAACTGTGAAATTAATTCCTGTATCCCCTCTTCAGTTGCATCCTATTAATGCAATATATCCTGTGCTGAGGGAAAAAAAACAGGCATTCAGCCGATCTGTTGTTTGCCATTCCCCAAAGAATTCTGTATACTCTTAAATGTCTTCTGGATTTATCTGAGACTCTGGATCCTGGAAATTGTTTACTGATTGTTCTTAATCTTTTAAAATTAAGGGTTAATCTTTGACTTGGTCTCTCTCTTTCCAGGCACTCACTGTGAAGTGGAGGTGAATGAATGCCTTTCCAACCCATGCCTAAACAAGGGCGTATGTGAGGATCGGGTCGGGAGTTTCCACTGCAAGTGCCTTTCTGGGTTTACCGGTGTCTTTTGTGAAAAAAACATTGATGAGTGTGTCAGCAGACCCTGTAAGAATGGAGCCACATGCAAAGATGGTATCAACAGCTTCAGGTGAAAAACAGCTGAGTGACCTCATATAATATACAAAGCCAGATGTGCTGCAGCCTCTGGGTTTCCCCAAAGATTTTAGTGAAGGCTAAAGGGCTAACCTGTTAGGTGGTCTTGATGTGCATGCTGATGTAGGAGAAAGGTGGATATTTCAGAAAGAAAAAAGTGTGATGGTTTTTAGTTTTTGTTAAATATCTGATGGATACTGCAGAGAATGTTACAGAGAAGGGTTAGAAGGTGTAAGTGCGGTCAGGCTGCCACCCTTACCATGTGAAGAAATTACAGGGTTGTTTTCTGTCTTCCTGAAGCTGTATCTGCATGTCCTATTATAGCACTGAACAATGGTAATCAATTGGATCCCATTTGATCACATTTTCTGTGGCTGTAGACTTGGAAAGATAAGTGCACTGATGGACTTCAGCCCTTCCTCTTTTCTGCCTTTATGTTTCATAAAAGTAAACCTGAACCAAAAAGTAAGATCCATATCTGAACTTATTTGATGTTGATGGGGTGTTCTGTTCTGGCCCATTTTACAGAGAATATTCAGATGTGAATTTCAGAATTCCATAATATTGGGGTGCCTCTCTCACATTCTGGCATTTTGTAATGTCACCGGATCGCTGACAGAAAGAGAGAGCACTTCCAATCTACAGACATGTGAACTTTAAAAGCAGCCACAACGGAAGAGCATTTTTGTTTTCATCCTCAGGTGTCAGTGTGTAACAGGGTACACGGGACTGCAATGTGAAGTGAACATCAATGAGTGTGAATCCAATCCCTGTTTAAACCGTGCGACCTGTGTGGATGCCTTGAACTCGTACGTTTGTAAATGTCCCCCTGGCTTTACAGGCAGCAGGTGTGAAACAGGTACACAGGATCAGAATGTCAGCAAAAGGTGGCTTGGCAAAGCCTCTTGGCAAGAATTATGCTGGCTGAGTTGATGCCATATGGCTTTCCTGTACAGTGGCTAGCAGAGTGGGGTCTTGATCCTGAGCAAAGCCATTTCATGCTACTGCAATAGGAATAATAATGTCAAATGCAGCCTGTAAATACAAAGTAATATCCTACATACTAATAAGCAGTATTTTGTTATGTTTTTTCTGCTTAAAATCACAGTACCTTTTTTGTCATGCACTACAGGCTTGTGAAATTCAATCTGGGCTTCTTTCACATATCCTAATTCTTTAGCTCTTCGTATGTCACACACTTCTTGTGCCACTTTGTATCAGAAATTCACAGCTACAATAAATTTGGCTCAATCACATTTGCCTTTAATCAGGACTTCACTGTGATACCTTCTGCTCATATATGCTGAATCTTCAGACAGAGGTTAAAGGTCCACTGGGAAGTTTTATGAAGGGGCAGAAGACAAGCTCTTCAGTGACCTATGCTTTATTCCCTCCCTCAGTCAAACAGTTTCTAATGCCCAGGACTTCCAATGAACTACTGCTGAAAGCACTATGGGTGCTGCTTTTGCAGTTTCCATTTTACTTTATTGTAAAACACCTTGTAATACCTTGGACCATGAAAGACGCATTCTGTTCCATAACTTCACAGTAGCTTTTTAATTTCATAAATAGAGAACCGTATCTCGGTCCCATTGTATCCATAAATGCAGTCAGGCACTTTTGGATGTAGGATAGCCAAGGGGATATGTTGTTTGTTTCACAGGGGTCAAAAAGGCACATCTGGTGTTGTGAAAGTTTCATATTCATTACCTACCTGAAAATCATGAGAATTTTTTTAATTGTGCTTCCTAAGCCCTGCATCTTCTTTAGGTACTGAAAGCTCCATGTGAATACCTTCAGGCTAGAAATGAGAAAGCAAATATTTTTAGTCTGCTTGTGTTTACTTTTATTGCATTTGATTAATCTTTATTTAGTTTGCTGATATGTATCCAAGAATGTAGATATAAAAATTGCTCTTGTTTATTGCAGAACAGTCCTCTGGGTTTAACCTGGATTTTGAAGTGTCTGGTATCTACGGGTATGTCATGCTTGACAATGTTCTCCCATCACTTGGTGACATCACCTGTGCATTCTGGATGAGATCAACTGATACTACTAACTATGGGACTCCAATTTCATACGCAGTGGAGAATGGAAGTGACAACGCATTTCTGCTAACAGATTACAATGGGTAAATCAACCAGTGGGGTATTTTCTTTTCTCCTAGATTATAACTGCCCGTTAGTTGATCAGGGAAGTCTGAAATCAAACACTAAATTCCAGTAACACCTATCTTTGGTGAAGTTCATACCTGAAATTCAATCAAAACTGTGTAAGCTGCCCTTTCATACTGATTTTTACCTTGGGTTGATTCCAAAACTACTTTTTGCCAATGATGTCTGTGACAAAGCAGCAGTGCTCAGAAGGCAAAATATTTCTTCCTGTCATTTTTACACCAAATATGCAATATTTATCTTAAAAGAGGAGCCTCCTCTTAGGTATGTTGATTGCTGTGAGACACCTAGAACAGCTCAAGTTTAAAAGTCCACAGAAAAATATGACTGAAATTCCTCTCCTTTTGGGGGTATTTACAAAGCTAACTATGTGGAAATAACCCTTATTTCACTTTCTGTGAGTATGATTATGATCACTCCCCCAGGCTTTCTTTGGAAACAGATATGGCAGCAAAGACATCCTGTGTGAGCTGGAGAAACTTAACAACCTTACATAAATTACACATCCCATGTATGGAGTGGCAAGCAGGAAGGAAACTTTATTTTCTTGAAAAAGAATAAATGAATTAAACCCCCACGTCTGATTGAATGTGCCTTGATATCTCCTTTAATGCAGCTGGGTTCTTTACGTGAATGGGAAAGAGAGGATCACCGACTGTCCCTCAGTGAATGATGGGAACTGGCATCACATTGCAGTTACCTGGACATGCACGGATGGAGCCTGGAATGTGTACATTGATGGGAAGTTGTCAGATGGAGGCAGTGGTCTCTCTGTAGGATCAAAAATCCCTGGTATAGCTTAACATTTTTTTTTTTTGGCTCTGTTGTCTTTCACTCTTGTTATTGTAGAGCTTGGTTGGTATTGTTTGTTTCTGTGTTTAATACATTCAGCATTTATGTAGAGCTCAATTCTTTAATTCTCCTTCAGGCTGGGTAGTGTCTTAGTCTGGTGATTTTCAAACTTTTTCTCTTGGGACCCAGTGAAAAAAAAATCATTTATGCCTGCGACCTGTCAATTACATCTTTGAGAAGTGCATTCCAGTCTTTTGGTGGTGGCAGCAAGGGCTGCCGTGACCCAGTACCTGAGGGTCCATGACCCAGTACTGGGTCCCAACCCTAAGTTTGAAAACCGCTGTCTTCATCCATGAGTAGTCTGTCACTGCAAACAGTGGAACTATTCATGGAGTAATGTCTCACACAGACTGAGTAAGGATGGCAGAATTCAGTCCATCTTAAATGGAGTCAAGAATGTTTCAGTGAGAATAGATCTCACCACTGGTTGCCTCTGTTAAACTCAGGAGTGATTTTGGTTTGGAAGCACATGCTTGTCGGTGAGAAAATTAGAGGTGTTTTCATTCATAGGCCTGATCATTGAGTCTGATTACAAGAATATCTCTTCCTGCCTGTATATGACAAGCTTTTACGTTCACTAAAATATGAATGAGAGAACTGGGTTTTGTTCACTGCTTTCATTTCCTTTAATATGAGCTAAAAAATAGGATTCGTTTGTTGTCAGTTCATAGGACCTGATCCATTCTGTACTGAAATCAATGGCAAATCTGCCCATGATATCAACAGGAGGGTGATTAAGCCCTTAACTACCTGCTTGAAAATTAAAGACCTTAAAAGATTGAATTTTGTTGAGTATTTGGAGGGTGTTCCATTCAGAACAATCATTGCATTGTAGTGTTAAAAAAGATATACAGTATGGTAGAGTCCAAGAGCAACAAAAGGTCCATATTTTACACAGACGAGTACTGGTCATTTAAAATCTTTTAACTTCACAGCCCACAGAATGAAATACCATTTTGCAACAATCTTCTCTCTTCTGTGCACCACCACTGTATGCCCAACCACACTGTGGGTCTCTCCAGAGTCTCAACATCTGGCAGAAAAGCGTCTAGCTCCTTTTGTCCATGATATGACCCACAAACTGGTCTTCAGTGATAGTGCCAAGATTAGATGAGGTGAAATGGAATTAACTTGTGTGAAGCAGTCCAGCGTTTACCATCAAGTGTTATGTTTGATTTAGTGATTTGGAATCAATTGCTCCTTTTTTCTGTGTGGTATTTTAACTCTTTGGGGTTATTTTGATGGATTGATAAGGTATAATTTAAGCAGCAGTTAGTCAGCTCTTACTGTGAAATATGTTATGCCACTTAAATTACTAGTTCTTCTTCGAGTGATTGCTCCTGTCCATTCCTCTGTATGTGTTTGCACGCCACATGCATGGAACGCCAGAATTTTTTACCTTAGAGTACCCGTAGGGCCTGCTGTAGCGCCCCCTGGAGTGGCCCTTGCAGCGCTCTATATAGCGGCCAGCCAGCCCTTCCCTCCTCAGTTCCTTCTAACCGCCCAGATGGTCGCTGGAACAGTTGCTGCGCAAGCAGTTTCTCCCTGAGCAAGTTACCTTGCTTGTGGAGTGCCTGTTACCATTTAGTTAGTATTTAGTAGTTGTTAGTGTTAGTTAGTTGTTAGATAGATCACCTGCCTCGGGCTCGGGGTCGGGCTATGCCCAGATTTAAAACATGCCTCGACTGTAAGAGGCCCATGCCTGTGGACGACCCACACAAGTCTTGTCTCTTGTGTCTTGAGGAGGCACACTTTGTCAAAAGGTGCAAGATCTGCCACAGTTTTAAACCGCGTTCTCAAAAGGACAGAGTACAGAGACTCAAACTCCACATGATGGAGGAGGCTTTGCACCCAGCCCCTGGGGATATGAGTTCGAGCATGGCACCGTTGGTGCGGAGTGCCCCAGCATTGTTGGAGCCGGCTTCGGCACCAAGGCAGCGTCCTTCTTCAAAGCTGCACCGGAACACGGACTCTGGTAGCCACTCTCAGCAGTACCGTTTGCTTTCCCCGGCGCCAACTAAGAAGAAGAGGGTGGACAGGGAGCACTCCCCCCCGTGCTTGGGGGCACCCTCTAAGGAGCAGGGTCGGAGCTGTGCTGGTCGATCCCAGCCCAACCCGCACACACGGCACCAGAGCAGAGGGAGCGCCAGCCCAGTTTGAGCTCAGTCTCCTCCCCCACTACAGACATTATGGAGGAAGACATTGTCTTGCCGTCGACACCAGAGGCTTTTGTGGCTGCACAGAACTTAATCGAGCAGCCTCTCCCGACAGTACTGGGTCCAGCCTCTCCGGCACCAAGCAGAGTGGTGCCGTCAAGAGGGAAGCCCACACCACTCCGCACTCCATCGCATCCCCATTCGCCGGCACCGGAGAAGAAGGGCAGATCCTGGCCAGCACCAGTACTGCCGCCTCGGCACCGCTCACTAGTACCGTCACGATTATAGCGGCAGCAGGAGCTCCACTGTACTGATCTCCGGCACCATCTCAATGTGAGGGCTCTCCGGCTCCCTGGCGCCTAGAGTCTCACGGGGAGTGTCGGCGCCACTCTCCAGTGCTGTCTGCCGCAGTGCTGCTGTGGTCTTTGAGGAGCAGCCCATCTGACAGCTCCGTAGAGGAGGTCACACCCCAGAAGAAGTCCCAGCTCAGCACCGCACCTCCACCCCCTTCTCATCCCGGACCAATAATTCCACCGTTCCACCCGCAGTGGCCCAGCTGGCAACCCAGCCAGCAGTGGCCTTTTTGAACACTGTGGTCCTACCATCAAGAACAGGGCTCCAGACCAAGTGTCCCGTTTTCAGGGTCAGGCTCATGGCCTCCCCTTTTGTTTATGGCCAGCACTCCTCCCAGTACCAGGGAGACCTCTGAGATGGAGTCAGTGGGGGGAGACCAGGATCGTGCTAATCTGGCCAGTGAAAGCCATAAGGCTCCGTCAAGGGCAGAGCCTAGAGGCCCAGAGCTGGAGGAGTCCTCCTCCTTGCCTCCAGATGAGGTGGTGGCAGGGGCCAAACCGGTGGCCATCCTGGATGGTGCCAAGGTCCATCAGGAGCTTCTTCACAGGGTGGCCCGGGTTCTCAACCTACAGGCAGAGGAGATTACTGAGGACGCAGACCCCATGGTAGATATCCTCCTCCTGGAGGGCCCGAGCTGCATTGCCCTTCCCTTCATCAAGACCATAAAGAACACAACAAAGGCTTTATGGCATACCCTGGCCTCAATTCCCCCCACGGCAAAGTGGGCAGAAAGAAAGTATTTTGTGCCAATGAGCGAGAAAGACAGGACCACGCAGGCCCCATGCCCAAATCCAAGGAGGCAAGAAAGCTGGACCTGTTTGGGTGTAAGGTCTATTCGACCAAGGGGTTATAGTTGCGGATCGCAAACCAGCAAGCGATCCTCAGCAGATATGTCTTCAATGCCTGGTCGACTCTCAAAAAGCTTTTAGACTTGTTAGACCAGGACTCTAGAACCAACCTCGCCACCTCAATCAAAGAAGGGAAGGTGGTGTCCAAGGCCCTCTTCCAGTCAGCCCTGGACGCAGCAGACGCAGCAGCCCACAACATGGCCTCGGGCATCACGATGAGGAGAAGTTCATAGCTTCAGGCTTCCGGTCTGCCACAGGAGGTCCAGTCTACCATCCAGGACCTCCCGTTTGTAGGGTCTGAACTGTTGTCCCAGCAAATGGACTACGACTGCAGACCCTGAAAGACTCTAGAGCTCTGCTAAAGTCGCTGGGCCTCCACACGCCAGCAGCTCAGAGAAAGCCTTTCAAGCTGCAGCCACCACCTTGTGCATATCAAGGCCGCCTGGACTACGATAGGAGGCAGAACCGGGGTGGCCACAGGAGCAACAGGTGCCAGCCTAACAACCAGGGCAGTTCCCGTCAGTCGTCAGCCCCCAAAAAGACCTTTT
Source organism: Podocnemis expansa (assembly GCA_007922195.1). Classification (NCBI taxonomy): domain Eukaryota; kingdom Metazoa; phylum Chordata; order Testudines; family Podocnemididae; genus Podocnemis; species Podocnemis expansa. The sequence continues at coordinate 20,056,707 of ML681995.1, read as the reverse complement.
GAGGGCTCGCCCGAGGTTGGCCTACCAATTCCAGTGGATCCAGACACCCCCTTGTTTGGGGACAGACTATCCCGATACCTGCCAGAGTGGCTTCATATAACTTTGGACAGATGGGTGCTTCGAACTATTCAGAGGGGCTATTCCCTCCAGTTTTCTTGGTTACCCCCTTCGGCCCCCCCTTCTACCCAGTCCCTCTTCAGGAACCCTGCTCACGAACATCTGCTGCTCCAAGGGGTTCAGACCCTACTGCAGAAAGGGGTGGTGGAGGAAGTTCCACCCAGACTATGTGGCAGGGGTTTCTATTCCCGTCATTTTCTTATCCCCAAAGTGAAGGGGGGTCTTTGTTCCATCTTGGATTTATGATGGCTCAACTGCTTCCTTCAAAAGATTCATTTTCGCATGGTATCACTGTCCTCAATAATTCCCTCTCTGGATCCAGGAGATTGGTATGCCGCCCTCGACCTTCAGGACGCATATTTTCTTATTGTGATTCACCCAAGCACAGGAAATTCCTTTAGTTCATTGTAGGCCAGAGACACCTGCAGTTTTCAGTGCTCCCGTTTGGTCTGGCGGCGGCGCCACGAGTTTTTACAAAGTACCTATCAGTAGTGGTGGCCTTCCTCAGATGGCGCGGGGTTACTCTTTTTCCATACCTCGATGACTGTCTGGTCTCAGGTCGGTCAAGGCAGCAAGTGTTGTCCCATCTGAGGTCAATCCAGAACTTATTTGCTTGTCTGGGTCTCCTAATAAACGCCCAAAAATTGATATTGGTGCCGGCGCATAGAATAGAGTTTATAGGTGCAGTCCTGGACTCTGTGGCAGCGAGGGCGAGCCTCCCGCACTCCCACTTCCAAGCGATCAGACAGTTGGTAGAGACCCTGAGGAGGTTTCCCCTCACCTCTGTCAGAGTTTGTCTCGGGCTGCTGGGGCTTATGGCGGCTTGTACCTTTGTAGTGGAGCATGCCCGTCTCCGGATGCGCCCATTCCAGATATGGCTGGCTGGTGTCTTCCACCCTGCTCAGGACAGTCTGGACACAACGGTCACCTTACCGGCTCAAGTACAGAAGTCCCTTATGTGGTGGGGCCAGGAAACAAATCTGTGCTTGGGGGTCCCATTCCGATCCACTCGCCCGTCAGTTTGTCTAGTAACGGATGCTTCGGATCGGGGCTGGGGTGCCCACCTAGGTCATCTCAGAACATAAGGTCTTTGGGAGGACAGGGACATGCTCCTGCATATCAATGTCAAGGAGCTCAGAGCCGTACGTTTGGCGTGCATGGCATTTCGAGTCTTCTAACAGGGAAGACGGTGTTGATTCGAACAGACAACACCTCAGCTATGTTTTATATGTCAAGAGGCTATAGAGCTTTGGGAATTCTGCATTCACCGCAGGATTCACCCTGTAACCTCGTACTTACTGGGCCTTCAGAATTGCCTAGCAGAGACTCTCAGCCGGAGGTTTATGGCACACGAATGGTCTCTCAATCAGGAGGTGTTGGAAGACCTCTTCCGGAAGTTGGGTCGTCCCCGAGTAGACTTGCTCGCCTCTGAGCACAACAAGAAGTACCCAGAGTTCTGCTCATTCATGGGACTCAGTCCCGGGTCGGTGGCAGATGCCTTCGATATCCCGCGGTCGGGTCACCTGCTCTACGCGTTCCCCCCAACACCGCTGCTGCCTAAGGTGTTACAGAAGATAAGGGCAGACGGGGCAAAGGTCATACTAATAGCACCAGCTTGACCGAAACAGCACTGGTTTTCGACCCTCCTGAGAGTGTCAGTTCGCAGCCTGGTCTAACTGCCTCTGAGATCAGACTTCTTGACTCAAGACAACAGCCGTTTACTTCACCCCAACCTAGAGGCTCTGCACTTCCATGGCTGGATCCTCCATGGCTAACATGAAGGGAGCAGCTATGCTCTTTCCCAGTGTGGGAGGTCCTCTGCAATAGTAGGAAGCAATCCACGAGAGTCACCTACAAAGCTAAGTGGCAGAGGTTTGCCCAGTGGTCTAGAGCCAAAGGGTGGGACCCCTTCACCCTCCCCATTCCGAGGCTCTTGGACTACCTGTGGTCCTTGAAATCTAGTGGCCTTTCAACTGCGTCTATTAAGGTCCATCTAGCAGCAATCTCCGCCTTTCATCAGGTTCCTGGACATACCTGGGTTTTCTCCCTTCCTATGGTTAAGCGCTTCTTGAAAGGTCTATCAAAACTGTATCCATCAGTACCGCCCCCAGTAGCGGAGTGGGAGCTGAACCTAGTCCTTTCCAGACTCACAAGACCTCCATTCGAGCCTTTAGCGACGTGCTCCCTGCTCTACCTCTCTTGGAAGGTGGCATTTCTGGTGGTGATTACATTGGCAAGGAGAGCGTCGGAGATACAGGCCTTGACAGCAGAGCCACCATTTACAGTGTTTTTTAAAGACAAGGTACAGCTCCACCCCCACCCAGCCTTTAGGCCCAAGGTGGTTTTGCAATTTCACATGAGTCAAGACATATGTTTGCCGGTCTTCCGCCCCAAACCTCGTGCTTCAGACAAGGACAGGCAGCTCCACACATTAGACGTACGAAAGGTGTTAGCCTTCTACATTGAAAGGACGAAGCCTTTTTGCAAGACATCACAACTTTTCATAGCCATTGTGGACAGGATGAAGGGCCAACCAGTCTCCTCGCAGAGGATTGCTTCATGGATAGTGGCGTGCATTAAAGAATGCTATTCCTTAGAAGGGAAGCGCCCGCCTGAGGTGAACGCCCACTCGACTAGGGTTCAGGCAGCATTGATGGTCTTTCTGGCAGGAGTTTCAGTCGTCGCTATTTGCAAGGCAGCGACTTGGTCCTCCCCTCATACCTTTGCACAGCAGGATGCGGCGGTGGGCAGAGTGGTTCTCCAGTCGGTACACCTCTGATTCCTCCCGCCTCCAATGGTAAGGCTAGTTACTCACCTACAGAGGAATGGACAGAAGCAATCACTCGAAGAAGAAGAAGGGGTTACTTACCTGTAACTGGTGTTCTTCAATATGTGTTGCTCCTGGCCATTCCATTCGCTCCCACCTCCCCACTTCGGAATAAGGGTAGAAGGAACTGAGGAGGGAAGGGCCAGCTGGCCCCTATATAGAGCACCACAAGGGCACCACTCCAGGGGGTGCTACAGCCAGCCCTACAGGTACTCTAAGGGAAAAATATTCCGGTGTTCCATGCACGTGGCATGCAAACACCTCACAGAGGAATGGCCAGGAGCAACACATCTTGAAGAACACCGGTTACAGGTAAGTAACCCCTTCTTCCAGTGTCATATTCTATATAGAAAGCCTAGTTTAAGGGTAAACTCTAGGAGAGAAAGGCCTTTCTTAAACAGTTGCTTCAAAGTTACCAGTACAGGTTAGTTTAACCTTTACTGATCACTGCTCCCAGATCACCAGTTTCTGCAGATTCTTTCAGTATATGACAATTTTCACTGTTTACCATCATCAACCTCTGTGCAGAACAGCAGCTTCTTCATTTTTCTTTGTGATTAGGTGGTGGTGCACTAATTCTTGGACAGGAGCAAGACCAGAGAGGAGAAGGATTCAACCCAGCGGAATCTTTTGTGGGCTCTCTTAGCCAGCTCAACATCTGGAACCATGTCCTGTCCCCACAGGAGGTGAATGTTTACAAAGTTTGGAATCTGAGCAAAGGAGTGAAAATGTCAGCTAGTATTAATGACCTTTTGCCTAATTGACATGATACAGCTCTCACTGCTCTGGTCCCTTGTTCCAGTGATACTTTTATGGCTGTGTATCAGTACACATCCAGTAAGATTAAAATTGAAGTCTGTCCTCCTTTTTGTTGGAGCCTTTCCACAATAACAAACTCATTGGGAGAGACAGGGAAGGGAAAGGAAAAATCGTACACTGAATGTATCATACCCATAGTAGAGCCCTCTTTATTAGAGAAGGGAGGAAACTCCGTAAAGTATACTAGACAAACAAACAAGGAGCCCCGTGGTACTTAAAGACTAACAAATTTTTTTATCACATTAGCTTTCATGAGAGAAAATCCCACTTTGTCAGATGCTTTGAAGATGGGGGAACTTACAGAAAGGGAGGAGATGAATGCAGGGAAGTATAAGTCATGGGATCAGGTCACGCTATAACAGCAAAAAAAGCAGCTGTAAAAATTCAAACACTGGGGAACAGGGTATAGAGGAGGATGAGGTCAAATCACCTGTTGCATTGCTTCAGGGCTTAATAGAGACTTTGGATTTGTCTCTCATTGCAACAGGTGATTTGACCTCATCTTTCTCTGTATGCTGTTTCCCAGTGTTTGAATCTTAACTGCTTTGATTTGCTGGTACAATGTGACCTGATCCCATGACTTACACTTCCCTGCATTTATTTCCTTTCATTCTGTAAGTTCTGCCATCTTCAAAGCATCTGATGAAGTGGGATTTTATGCCATGAAAGCTCATTCAATAAATAAATGTGTTACTCTTTAAGTGCCACAGGACTCCTTGTTTGTTTTACTGAACTAGACTAACACAGCTGTCCCTTTGGAACTCTAATTCAGAACTTGCTGTGCAAGTCTTATTTACATGGGAAACACTAAGGGTTTGATACTGCTTTTACTGAAGTCATTGACAAAATTTTCCAATTAACTTCAGCGGTATATGATCAGAGTCTAAGATACTACTGTGCTAGATACTATGGAAAACCCTAAGATAGACAGAATGGAAACTTTGAGTGATTAGCACCTCTGAAAATCAAGTCACTTGGATTAGGTGCCAAAAATATGGATTTAGGTGCCAGACTTTAGGCTCTCAGGTTCAGAAATGTTGGTCCTGCTGTCAGATAGTGATGTCTGAGGATCGATATTCATCATGACTCAGGACTCTCAGGAACACATCTCTCTCTGTTTGTCCTCTCAGAAGAAAGCAAGTACTTGCTCTTTATCTGATTTTACTTTTTAAATGTTCCCTATATTTTTTTGAAAAGCAATAATACATTTAATAAGATACAAAAGAGAGGAAATTTTTCAGTCCAGTGTCTGGCTGTGCCTCTTCTGATGCAGTATTTACTTCTGCTTTACCCTATACCGTTCTGCTGTTTTCCTATGTTCAGCATTACCCACAATTTTTGCCACGGATTTTTTGCACTATGTGCATTGCTGAAGTCTGTGTTATCATCTCAAGTCTTGGGGATTTTCATGTATTATGGTTTTGTGGACGTGAGTTTGAAGAAGTGTTAATTTCCTGTGCTTGAAGTCTTGCTTGCTGTGCCGTTCAAGTAGGATTTCCAAAAGCTGTCTCAGCCATAGCGGAACTCTGGTCCCATTGATAGGAATGCAGAACCCCCACTGCCTTCCACAGGAACAAAGTTAGGCCAATGAAAAGTACTTTTGAAAATCCTACTCTTCAGTTGTGGTATGTACCATAATCCCTGGTTTTAAGGCTTAAAAACATGTGTGAGACCATAACAGGGAAACTAGCTAACTAAATTTCCCATAAACTTTTTTCCCTTTTGTTATTAGAGCTTGAAATAGTAAATCATCTTCCTTGTCTCTGTTTATTTCAAAGCTATTTATATGCTAGAGCCTTAGCTCACTGAGATGATTTGGTAAAAGTTATCTTCCTACAAGCCTCCATGAAACGGAACAGAACAATGATGTACAGAATATGTTTCCAATTGAATAAAAGAGATGCTTGATGAATTCTTTGCCACTTCTTTGTGTGTACTCTTAGCTGTTCAATGACACATTAATCTTCTTCAGTGCACTTTCATTTTTGCTGGAGTTTGGGTTGGGGTTTCCTGGTTTGGTTTGGTTTTCACTAAGATTAATTCTCAGAAAAGATGCTGACCTGACAGCAGTGGAAAATAAAGTTCTCTGCACATCAGTCAGTGGCAATACATGGTCCATTCCTTTCTCCCTCTCCTGCCCCATTCAATATCCTTTTACCCTGGATCTGCACTGTGGAGCTTACCCCTGAAATTCCAGATCATTCTAAAACATTTTGAAGCCCTAGCTGAGACCATTTTTCAACAGTTTATTCTGCAGGAAGGAATTTTTTGAAGATCCTTCAGTAACAATAAGTCAGGCTGCTGGAGCCTGAACTATGCACCAACTCCATCCTGTCTTACAATCCTTTATACTTTGATGTAGATCGGGCCAAGTGGGGTGAGAGTATCTTATTCATTAAATATATGGCCATCCTCACTCAGACTGCCAGCAGGGGATGAACTGTGACCTAAGTGTTTGTGGTGTGGACACTTATCCATCAGAAATGGGACAGGGACCAAACCACCCATTTTGCACAGGCCACAGGCTTTTTTGTTTCATCCAGCACAATATATTCCATAGCTTCCCCACACATTTTCTTGTCTGTTCTCCTAAGCAGGCTGATCCACTTCCAGTCCATCTCTGCCTGCAATGAGAGAGGAGGTTAAAACCACATTAATGTTTTCCTCCTTGAGCCGCTTTTCCTTATTCTTCACAATTTTTAATCTGATTTTGCATGTGGCGATAGGAAACATTCCTTTTTGTACCAGGGAATTACTAGTCACTCTCCAACATAACCATGGAATTCACTAGTTCAGTTATGAACACGTTTTCTTAATTAAATAACTTCAGAGGGGCATTTCCGCTCTTCATGTAAGAGGGATGGAAGCCCTTAATATGCTTATCTGCACATTTGTCTTCTGTAGGACATTAATCACTTTAAACATCTTCTGTCTTAGGCCAGCGAGGGAGAGCTGTAATATGCTGAAAGGGGGCCTTACAGAGCATATGACAAAGTGGGATTTTCTCCCACAAAAGCTCATGCAATAAATAAATAAATTTGTTAGTCTTCTAGAGGATTCCTTACTTGTTTTTCTGAACTGAGTAACACAGCTACCCCTTTGGAAGAGGACCTTCAGTTCATTGTGCACTGGACATCATTGTGATTTCCCCCTGGTATCACCCAGATGCTGGTTTCCAGATCTTTAAAATATCCAGTCACCTTGCCCTCTCCTCTAGAAAGGCAGTTTGCTTGGGTTTTTAATGCAATGCTTTGGTAATTCTAACGTGGTGAGGAATGAAGGTCTTGTGCATTCCATTGCTGTTCCATAATGAACCTTCCCATCAAAAGCAGTCCTCTACTAGCCTGTTGATGCTTTTTGTCAGCTTTACACAGAGAAACATGTGCTCCAATTGCTGAGTGCTGAATGGAATGCTGAAAGACAGTATCTGTCCATTCTTGCTATATACCTCTCGACCATGTTTTCTAATGGTCACAGTGATAGTTTAGGGCTTAAAACCCTGTCATGCTTACATCCCCTGTGGGAAACCAGGACTGAGTCTCACTAACCAGGTTTAGTCTATCGGATATACATTCTGGTTGTGATGTGTTCATTGTCTCATTGTGTAACGGGTCTGTGGTACATGACTTTGCTACCTTTGGGTACAATTGTTTGGAATGGGAAAATCTGATGCTTCAAAATTAATTTTCATTCTAAATCAGAAACACATCCTGCAATTCCTCATAATTTGATTCAGAACTGTCAAAACGTGATGTTTCAATATTGTCAAAACCTAGTATATTGGAAATATTAAATATAATGAACAGAATATAACATGTAATATATATGTATATTTGTAAATATAATAAGATCAGTATGATGATAAAATATGAACATTCAAATATGTTTCAAAAGGAGACAAAGTCAAAATTATTTGTTTTGAGTTTTTCCCTTTGAAAATTTTGTCAGCATTGATATGTTCACAAAAATTATTGCAGTTTTAACTAAACTGCATATTGTATGGAAAACTGTTCCCTCTAAAAATTTTCATCTAGCACAAGGTATCCCTTCATCCTCTAACAACATAGCAGTCCTTTTGTCCATTTTCACATCCAATTCCTGCTTTTATAGATCCCAGTCCTGTTTCCAGTTAATTCCCATTAATTTTGATGTGTGCAAAATCTGGCCCATAGTGCCTTACAGATCCATGAAATAGCCCAGTTTATTTAAGGAATTCATAAAACTTATGTCTGGGAAACAAGGAATTTTTTTTTTTAAAGCTCCATGTTGTGTTTTCTGTCATAAATTAGAAGAAATAGAAGTTTTTCAGGATCCTCACTCCTCTACATTCATAATCTGCTGTTTCTAATGGTAAAAGCTTCCTTTTACAAATACTTGAGATAATTTAGTCAGATTCTAAATTTTCCCTCATCTGCTTTTAACCTGTTAGGTAAATACACTGTTCTGTCAAACAGAGATACATAGAGGTGTTTAAATGAGCATGTCTCATACAGCACCTGTAGGACTTTTCTGTCAGATCCTTCAGTGTTCTGCCATTTTACTGATGCCAAGAGGTGATCCCATATACATGAGAAGAGCAGAATACCTATGAACTTGACAAAAAGTACAGCAAAGTCATGGAAAGACTCTCTTTGATACAACGTGCTTTCAGTCTAATTATAGGTTCGGTACTGTAGATGTGAGAGGAGAATTTTGTTCACATTCTTTCCTTAGAAAGCTGTCTTTTAGTTAGTAAACTCTATGTAACATGTGTTTTGAACCTTAGATAAAATCCCTGGCTACTTCTTGCCCAGAAGACCTCCAAAAAGGCAATGTATTGGCCTGGCCCGATTTCCTGCCTGGGATTGTTGGAAGAGTGAAGATTGATTACAGGAGCATATTTTGTGCTGGTTAGAACTTTATCTCCTAGAAGTATTTTTGTTCCAAGTAATAACACAGTAATACTGTTTATCAGGTTAAATGTGCAGTGTTGTAACCCCTGTCCTACTTGCCTTGAATGAGTTATTTTGATAATTTAATGGTTGGGACATTGAGTCTTCATTCCTAAAATTCCATTGTTTCGTAACAAAAGTTCATTGGAATCTCAAACAGAGATTTATGGCTTCCTGTATTGAGATTTTGAAAGGGTGATTATTGATGATATTGGGTCAGATGGAGGAGTTTTCCACTCATTAACACTAACAATATTGAATATACTAGTGTGATTTTTTTGTTTCCCCTCTTTAGATAGAAATATTTTTTGTTCATATGTGTCGCCATAGTAAATCTGTTCAGTCTAATTTTAATAGATCTGTTATATAATAGAATACTTTCCAAGAATATCATTCCCAGATGAACATAAGCAGCATCACAGATATTTAAAGAACAAATACATTTATTTTGATTCAAGGCTACCTCTATTGTGTGTGCATTTTGTCTTCAGATTGTCCATCCTTAAAAGGATCCATACCTCATCTGCGGGTTTCATCAACTGATTTAAAACCAGGGTCAAAAGTGAGCCTTTCCTGTGATCCAGGCTTCCAAATAGTGGGGAATTCTGTCCAGCACTGCCTAAATTTGGGACAATGGACTCGACCTCTTCCCCGCTGTGAAAGTGAGTGAATTGTGTTAGCAGATTGCATCTGCAGACTGTTGTGCTATCAGTTACAAACCAGGCTTAGGAAATCTTGGCTCCTGTCTGGATACATTTAAAACACAGGCTCCTGAAAAGTAACACAGGTCTAATTATTTATCCAATGGCTCACAACCGGCCAAGTCTTGTTCATTTGGTCATAAACAAACTTGGAGAAAAGCATAACAAATCACTTCTAGCTGACTTTTTTTCAGACTTTTTTTTTCAGCAAAGGTGGGACTGATGCAGCCATGTGGCAAAATTCTGTTACTGCTGATCTGTGATTTAATAGTCTTGGGGGAGAAGGTGTGATACAGGTATAGGGCATTAGACTGGAACTCAGCCATGCAGGGTTTGATTTGTAGCCCTGCCACTGACTTATTATGTGACCTTGTGCAAATTACTTCATCTGCCTGACCCTTGATTTTCCCATCTGTAAAACAGAGATAATTATACTTCCTTTTTTGTAAAGCATTTTGAAATCTGTGGATGAAAAGTGCAATAAAGGCCTGATCCAAAGCTCATTGGAATCACTAAGGATCTTTCCACTCACTTCAGTGAGCTGAGAATCAGGTTCAATGAGAGCTGCTTATTGCTAGTTTCTTGGTCCGCTGCAAGTCATTTCTTCCTTATTGCTGGTAGAAGACTTACACAAGGCCTCTGTGCTTTTCCTGTGATATCTTTCCTTTGGCATTGTCACTCATGAGGTGACAGTAGTTCTTTCTAACTATGACAGTTGCATGGCCTCTGTCACCATGGTATCAAGCACCTTGCAATTGCCTATACGGTAAGGAAGTACTGTTATGCCCATTTTACAGACCAGCAACTGAGCCACAGAGAGACTAAGGGGCAGATTTTTAAAGGTATACAGGCTTCTAGCTCCCATAGCAGTCTGGCCCAAACTGACTTGTGCAAGGTGTTACACACTGTGGCAGAGCATGGAATTGAATCTAGAGTTTTAAAAAATGTCCCCATAACTGCAAATGATTGACAGCCTTGTTGGCAGGCTCAGCCACAGAGCCTGAAATTCCCTCTCACTTCTGGGCCTGTCCGATATGTACCCAAGTTGAGACACACTGACAAGGGGTGTACAGAGAAACTTGCCTTTTTGCTGGTAGTGTTGAACTTATTCTATGGCCAAAAGGAGAACTCCAGCCTCCAGAGCTGTATGAACAGCCTTCACCTGTATGAACATTCTTATTCTCACACACGTGTGTTCACACGCAGAGAATATGTATTAATCCTTAGAAGCTCTTTCACCCAGTCTTTGCTGGGCATTTCTTAGTCACAATCCATCACTAAAAACTCTGAGATGTATGCTGACAGTCACAGCCAAAGCTAAACTTTAAGGGCCAAAATCATCCCTCATGCCATTCAGCAGAGGTACATCAGGCATGTATTTAGGTCTAAGAGCTCTTTAGGAGTTGAGTCCTGTGCTAGCTGCACTGGGACCAAGAGGTGATTCCTGAAATATGTCTGATCTGCTAATGTGATTTTACTCTCCCCTGTGGTGTAGGGATCAGCTGTGGCGTGCCCCCACCTTTAGAAAATGGATTTTATTCTGCTGAGGACTTCTTTGCAGGAAGCACAGTTACATACCAGTGCAATAATGGCTATTATTTGTTGGGGGATTCAAGGATGTTCTGCACTGACAATGGAAGCTGGAATGGCATGTCGCCATCTTGCCTTGGTGAGATATGTCTCATATATGGCTGCATTATTGATGTTACAGCTAAATTCTGCTCCTCAGCCTCTCCCAAAACTACCATGGGCTTCAGTGGGAGTTTGGCATTGGTAAGACTTGCACAATATGGCCTGGTGTGGTTTGCACTGAATTATTTGTTTATTTTATTTAAACTTTTATAGTGCTCTTCTCACACTCTAGGCTAATTAAAGCATTAAAAAAGTACATGTTAAAAGCAAAGCGGAAGATCTTCCATTCCAATGTAAGTTCGTTTTATAACAAGACCTCCAACAGATTCCTTACAACCCCAAAGCTGATCTCATTCTATCTGTTCTAGCCACTCACTGTTCTCTCCCATGCAGGAAGAACCTGTGAAATAAGTTCATTTTATAACAGTCCTAACATCATATCTGGGCTCTCCCAAACCTTACATGGTTTCCTGAGGACCTAAGCCATAAAATGTTAGAAGCCAAAGCCAAGACCTTGCACTTACATACCAGGCATCTGAGTCTCTACTGCCTGGCATGTTGTGTAGTCATTTAAGGCTATGAAAAATGAGCATGCATTGGGTGGGAAATGTAGCCTGTCTGATTCCTTCTTGTCCTGGCCCTTAGGCAGTAATTTATGTCAATTTAAAGTGGATATAAAATAGGACAAAATTAGAATACCTATTTACATGTCCATTGCTGTAGTGTAAATGACCACACAAGGCACAGCACATTGGAGGGATCAGTTCCTATCATTGTGATTTGATAGCATTTATACCCGCTTTGCACTCTCTTGACACAGGTGTAGGCTGGCCACCATGTGTGCAAAACAGTGGGGAATTAGACTCCCCATATGTTTTTCTCTTTAACATTTTTTATGTCCATGCACTAATGTGTAATACCATTGCTGTTTAGAGTTTATTCTTTGTATTAGATTGTTTGGTTAAGTGATTGAGAATAAATACACATGCCTAAGGAGTAAACAGCCCTACTTCTGTTTGTTACCCAGTTGCTACAGTTTTTTTGCAGTTTGCAGAAATTTGGATAAATGCTGTGCTCACAATAACCACAGCAATGTGTTTGCATTTATGGAGTCTATGAAACATCTGTTCTATTGAGTAGTTTGTAATGAAGAATTCTCCTGCTCCAGAAGAGTCTGGTTTATATCAGGAATAATCCCTGATGCTGGGGGGTTCTCTGCAAGATAGTTTGGAACTGTTCCCTACACCGTATAACTCATTGTATATATCCCAAACATGGTTCTCCGTGGTAGAAAGCCAGTGATTAGAACAAGAAATGAAAAAAAACAGGGGCAGAGAGTTTCTCTTACTGGATAGTTGCTCCAGTGCCTAGCATAATGGTGCCTATATTTTTGCTAGAGGTTCTTAGGCACTACTATCATTCACATAATTAATAGCCATAATTATAAATGTCTATCTTATTTTCACCTTTCCAATATCAGACAACTCCAAACATCTCAGCAGGCTTCTAAGGTGTTCAACACAGATAGGACTCTGTGTTTTATGGCTCAAGTGCTTATCTTCTGGGCTAAACAATCATGTCCTCCCAATTTACTGGTAAGGAAGCTGAAACGTGAAAAGGGATTAGAGTAGATTTTAGCATGCCCAAACTATTAGAGCACACCTATAATGCCTATATATTTGCCTTCCTAGAAACAAAATAATTGGTGTAATTCAAGGATCAGCAACCTTTGCCAACTCTCCCTCCCCATGTGTTTTCGATCTTTTATTTTACACTAAATTAACTGTTTGCATAAATATTCCACATTATTATTCTATTTTTATTTCCACTGTTAGAGTGTTAGAGAAGTGCTTGAATTAATAGTGGGTTTTTAATTATGTCATTTAAAATGATTCTGCCGCACCTGTAGAGTGATGTAAATTGAAAGAGCTGTTGATTGCAAATACTATGTTCAGGATGTGGTGGTTTTTTTGGTTTTTCCCAGATGTCGATGAATGTGCTGTTGGATCAGATTGCGATGAGCATGCTTCTTGCCTTAATACGAATGGTTCCTATGTCTGTACTTGCATCCCTCCTTATACAGGAGATGGCAAAAAATGTGCAGGTAAGATTTTCAGCTACCTGGGGATAGAAAAGGAGACCTACTTTCCATTTGTAGATAAATGGCTCTTCGTGATGAAGAGATGGCGAGTAAAAAACTAGCTAACTTCTTTCTTGTGACCGGAGCATGTTTGCTGTTGAAATCACAAGACAATAAATTTGGATCCTTATTGTCATTTTCGTAGCATGACTCTTTCAGAGTAGGCTTGTACCTCCAAATGCACAAAGAACTACGTCAGATGTAGGTGATTGAATATGGATTGGGTACCCTAACTTTAGACACTGAAGTTTGATGTTTTTTACCTAATTCACTTGCCTGAGGTCAGATGCCAGCACAGTTGTAGGTTTGGAAGTAGGTAGATCACCTGACTGCCAGTTCAATAGCTGATATAGTGGACTGCCCTTGCAGGGGAAAAATGTGATTGTATCCAGTTAATGATGCCAGTTCAGTCCCAGCATAAGAGGGCTCAACTGAACTGAAATTAGTTGCACAAGTGGGATTTTCTCCCATGAAAGCTCATGCAATAAATAAACCTGTTAGTCTTTAAGTGCCACAGGACTCCGTGCTTCTTTTGCTGAACTAGAATTAATATGGCTGTCCCTTTGGAACTTGGCAAGATTACAGTGAAATCAGCTTACATTAGAAACAGAGAAAAGTCAAGAAGATTCTTAAGAAATACATAGACTTATTTTTCACCATTCTTTTATGTCTGACTTTCACAAAATGCCGAGACACATGTCACTTAGCTTTTTTGTAAGTGCTAGTGTTTACTGATGCTGCAGTGCCTCTTGTTGTATGCTCTGTTCACAGAACCAGTAAAATGCAAAAATCCAGGAAATCCAGAGAATGGTCATTCTTATGGTAACAATTACAGTGTTGGCGCTGAAGTAACTTTCTCCTGTGAAGAGGGATTCCAGTTGGTAGGAGCATCTAGAGTCACATGTTTGCAGTCTGGAAAATGGAGCCATCTGATACCATATTGTGAAGGTATTGTTCTTGGTGACTGTTGTGTGTTTGTTGTGTGTGTTATAAGAATTCTTTGAGATTTGGTGTTGCGGCACAGTGGTACGAAAGACGGAATTGGAATGGTTTTCTATGCAGGGAGGGTTGGAGCATTAGAAAAACCACTTAGCATCAGGTGTATAGATCGGGCACAGGGCCAGTTACCCATTTCAAGTTAATCAAACTTTTGGTTTACTAGGGCAGTGTCCTAGAAACAGTCTGTCCCTTCCAGCTTAACAATAACAACAATGGGCTTACAGAGTGAAGTTCCATGACACTGCTTATCCATGGCCGTAATGTGTGGCTTCATTCCAGGTGTCAAAGAGCTCCATGGGATTATTACTGATCCTACATGTGGATGTGGGAACAAAGGAGGCCAGCGCTGGGCCAAATTCTTGGGAGCCAGGGATTGGTCCCAGGCTTTGGGCACAAATTGTCCTCTGCTGGACCTTTGGTTTGGGCTAAAAGACCATGTACTTAGTTAATACAAGCAAAAATTCTGCATCGATCACACAACAGTTCTCCAGCCTTGACAAGGGGAGTGGGAAGGAACAAAGCTAAAATAAAGCTTAATCTGCAACAGTGACAGGTCTGCAGCAAAGGCAGATAGTTCTTCATATCCACACCTGGGTAAAGAACATAGTAAAAGAATGTTGTTTCTTGGTTTCTCCCACTCATTAGGGAAAAGTTGTAACACTGCCTCTTTCCTGCCCTTTTTGCAAGTCGCTTGTTAAGGACTGTGTAGTCATTTTTGTTGCAAAGGTAGTATGTTTCAAGAGGTAAAGCTTCTGCAGTCTGATAAATTAAAACTGTAAATAACGACAGGGTTGGGTATAATTATATTCCCTTTATAACCATGAAATACTCATTTTGTAATCATTATGTTACCGAATAGGGGATTTTAGGGGTATTGTAGATAGTGTTTTTATGAATTATCTTGAATAAGAAGTTGTGAAGCAGTTCACTCGGGGCTCACTTTGTTGATTGCAAGGTGAAGGGGAATGAGTGGACTAGATGCTATAACCAAAAAAAAAAATCACTCCTTATCTCTGTTGACCCTACAACACTGTATACCCAGGTTAATTGTAGAAGACTGTGTGGTTGGCCAATGCCCCCTTGACCTCAAGACTGATCTAGGTCTTAGTGTAGTGGGGATGTTATCTCTCAAATGGGCAATAGGACCAGAAAGTGCCAGCCAGCAGTGAGTGATAATGCCTTCAGTTCCCTTGAGGCAAGTTCTCAATGTTACATCCCCGTTACTGTTAAAATCAAGTCTTTAACCACCACAGGACTCCTTGTTTGTTTTACTGAACTAGACTAACACAGCTGGCCCTTTGGAGCTTGATAAAATCAAATCATCTTCTGCTCAGTAGTCACTGCTGGCAATGCACATGAAAAGCCTAAAGCTTCTTGATATCTCGCATAAGCGATGTCTATGTTTCAGATCCATAGAAGAGGTTCAGAAGTATGGAGGTTTGAGAAATCCACACTTTGGTATATAATTTCACCTTCTTTTGGCTCCACACACTATACAGGTTCTTATGCCTGAGGCTACTAAACTAATCCTCCTCAGGATGTCTGGCAGTCTGTTACAGTTTCTTATCTAAATGGATGAAATCATCCACTACTTCCACAGTTTGTGTGACTGCACAGATGTCTGGTATCACAGCTTTTGCACCAACACTCTGAATTTTTCTTTTTGCCCAGCAAATCCTTAGTCCAAGAGCAGCTGACATCTGTTAGAAGTTTTCTTTCTCTTTAAGGTCATTTGCATCCTAGTCAAAGAGGATGACATTGTTTACATACTCCAAGTTGGTAAAAGAAGTTGAACTGACAATTACACTGGTAGTCACAGAGATGTGTTCAAGAAGCCAGTTCACTGCATGGCAGATCACGACTGGGGCAGGGACTCAGCCGTGCTTCACCTGGATCTAGTATAAAACCTGTTGGATCTATGGGACTCCCATCACATCCATAACCCTGAGTCATTATGCAGATCGTGAATTCACTTCAGGAAGATGTCAGTAATGTTCGTGTCTCATATGGCCTTCCACAGGGCAGCTCTATCAACAGAATCCACAGCTGCCTTTAGGTCTGCATATGCTGCTGTCAAAGAGCAATTGAATTTGGGATGGGTCTCAGATAAAAAGTGGAGAGCAACTCGTTGCATATCGCTCAGCAGAGAGCCCAATTGCTGTGGGCAATGGCATTTTGGAAGGAGAAGTGAGAGTTGAAAAAGTACGACAAGTGTAAAAACTTTTTCAGGAACAGAAAGAGTTTTATTAGCTTGTAGTGACTCCACTCAGTATGTGGGCCTTTCTTTAGGGAGATGATATGCTTTGTCCAGGTGGTGTAATGCCACACTTATGGAGTCTGTGGTGCACCTGAAGAGTTGGATTTTACAACATCAGGTCCAGCAACATACCCACTTTCCAATTTCTTTATGGCATTATGTATCTCTTCCACTCTAGACAGGTTCCAAAAAGGTAGCCGTGTTAATCTGGTTCAGCAAAACAAACAAGGAGTCCAGTGGTACCTTTAAAGACTAGCAAGAACTCTGGTGGCAGTTTTGGGGTATGTCTGCACTTGCAAGTGAGTTTGAATTAAGGAGGCTTAATCTGAACTAACTGAGTCCCTGTCTACTCTAGGCTTTCATTAGTTTGAATTAAGGAATTCCTTAATTCAAACTAAGAAAGCTTAGTTTGAATTAGTACGACCTGCCGGTTAATTCAAACTAAACCCTTAATTCAATCCTTAGTTCGAACTAAGGATGATGGTAGACTAGGATTAACCCTTAAATCAAATTTAATAAATTTGAATTAAGGGCAGTTAGTTTGAATTAACAAAGTGGACTAATTCAACTTAACATTAAGTCGAATTAGTCCACTTTTTTAATTCAACTAATGAGTTCGAGTTTAGTTTGAACTAAACTCAAGCTTATTAGTTCAAATTAACAAATTCGAACTAACTCTTCCTAGTGTACACATAGCCTTAAAGACTAACAAATTTATTTATCACATGAGCTTTCATGGGAAAAATCCTACTGTGTCAGATGCTTTGAAGATGGGGGAAACTTACAGAATGGGAGGAAAATAAATGCAGGGAAGTGTAAGTCATACAATCAGGTTACACTGTAATAGCAAATTAAAGCAGTTGTTAAGATTCAAATGTGGAAAAAAAGCACAAATAGGAGGGTGAGATGCAATAAATAAGTTTGTTAGTCTTTAAAAGTGCCTCCAGATTCCTTGTTTGTTTTGCTGGGCTAGACTAACATGGCTACCCTTTTAAAGACTAACAAATGTATTTATCACATGAGCTTTTGTGGGAGAAAATCCCACTTTGTCAGATGTTTTGAAGATGATAAAGTGGGATTTTCTCCCATGAAAGCTCATGGGATAATTAGATTTATTAGTCTTTAAAAGTGCCACAGTCCTCCCTGTTTTTCTGTTGTAGAGCTGTCTACCCAGGTTTCAGGATCAAGGATTGCGTCTCTTACTAACATCCAGACCTGGGCATGAGATCACATCAGGATGATTTAAGTACAGCCTCATGATATTCCTTCTGTCTTTGCAGAACTTCTTGGGTTAAGCATGTTTTACCATCATCCTCAATGATTGGCACACACCCTCCCCCCCAGTCCAATTTTGGATCAAAGTTATTGAACATCTTTAAATGCAGATTAGATATTATTACTTCTAATGCCTCTTTTTCCAGGTTCTCAAAATAAGCTTCACAATCTGCTTTTGCTCTTGTACTCACTGGAAAAAGACCTTGTAAACATTTATATTCAGTGTTTTCAGAGAGCTGTCTGACCTAAGATTTCTTTTGCATAATCAGATAGCAAAAGATGTCACTTTTTTGTGTGTAGAATGACACCTAAAACTTCTTAGGTGACTGTACCTATGGTTGTCCAAGTTGATTCTATGTTATCCAAGACAAGCTGTGTCCACACACAGTCAGTTAAATCGATTTTACTCAAATTGATTTAACCGAATCGATCTAAAAGTAGTTAAATCAATTTCAGTAAAATGGATTTAACAGGTCCACACCAATAAAACCCAAATGGAACTAGCATGTCTGGACACAGGACTTGCTAGTTCGATTTGGGAGAGGGGCACCCTGTCAGGGCCATGTTGCCACCCAATCCCCTGCCTGGCTATCACCTGGAGAGCCAGGCAGGGGAAAAAAGCCCCCAGGGCAGGGATCCTCCTGTGCCCTGCATCCCCTGCTGCTGGCCAGGGGACTGGATTGGGGGACGCCCCTTATCCCTCACCGATTGCAGCTCAGCAGGGGAAGGGAGCCTGCGGGCTCCCTGCATCCCCTGCCTCTGGCCAGGCAGTGGGGGACTGGATGGTGGGGCGCCCCACATGTCCCGCCTCTGGCGAGGCAGTGGGGGAATGGATGGTGGGGCGCCCCACATGTCCCGCCTCTGGCCGGGCAGAGGGGAATGGATGGTGGGGCGCCCCGCATCCCCTGCCTCTGGCCAGGAGGTGGGGGAGGGATTATGGGGCGCCTTTTATCCCCTGCCACCCGGCCAGCAGCAGGAGATAAGGGGCACCCCCTGATCCAGACCCCCGCCACTCTGCAAGCAGTGGGGGATAAGGGGTGCCCCCCCATCCAGTACTCCACCGCCCTGCAAGCAGCGGGGGATAATGGGCACCCCGCAATCACTCCCCCGCCACCCGGCCAGAGGCAGGGCATGTGGGGTGCCCCGACATCCATTCGCCTGCTGCCTGGCCAGCAGCTGGGAATAAGGGGTGCCCCACCGTCCATTCCCCTGCCTCCCGGCCAGCAGCAGGAGATGCTGTGCGCCCCCCAATCCAGTCCCCCACCACCTGGCCAGTGGCAGGGGATAAGGGGCACCCCTCATCCAGTCTCCTGCCTCCCTACAAGCCACAGGGGATAAGAGGTACCCCACAATCCCTGCCCCTGCCCCCCCTTTCCCTTCTTCCCTGCCAGGATGCTGAGGTGGAGGGCCTTCCTTCCAGGGTGCCATGCACCCTGGGAGGAAGGTCAAAACCATTTAATTGAAACAATGTTGTTTTGAAACAGTGCCTCTGAACAGCATTATTTCAAAACAACCATTTCAATTCAACAGATCTTTCAATTTCCTAGTAGGTTTTAACATCTCAATTCCAGTTTTGTTGTTTCAATGTGACAGAGCGCGTCATATTGAAGCAGCAAAATTTTGTGTGGACCTAATTTTTTTTAAAGTGAAACAACCAGCATTGTTTTGCTTTAAAGCCTATGTGTGGACATACCCAGAACTCCAAGTGCATTAAATTTGTTATTCATTATGGCACAATGCTTGTTAGCAAGTGCTGAATTTTCACATAAGCTTTGTGCCTAATTTGTCCCAATGAAATTGGGAGGGGGGGCAGTAATTGCTGTTTTAGTAGCCAAGTCAGTATTTGCTGAGGCTTCTGCATCTCTGTAAACCCAATATGACCTTGCTATACCACTATTCTGGACCATTATAGCTTTCAGCTCTTTCCTCACCCAGCCATTTTTATAGATCCAGATTGGCCAATGGATAGCTGAGTGCCTGAACCAGCTTCCAACAACAGTAATATTATGAAAAGCAGAAAGACAGGGAAATAAATATCACAGAGTTATCATTTACTGTTCCAGAGCAAAATGACCCAAGTATAATCTCAAAGCCATTTCTAGGCCAACTTGGTGTGGCACTGACATCTGCAGGTATAAGGTCATCATGTGTCAGAACAGATTGCATCTCTGAGAGAATATGTCTTTATTAGCATCTGTCACCTCCTCAGTGGAAGTGTAGGCTACAGTGGTGAACAGTTGCTCATGGCAGTGCGTCAATCTGGTTTATAGTGGTCAATCAGAAATAGGGTGCACCATTGTGAGTAATGTATTAGAGGGTGGATGAGTGCCATCCAGTTATGTGTCTCTTTCCTCCAAAGTACCATAGACTTGCATCCACTACAGAATGCTAACAGTTTTTCACAAGTCGTGCCTTAGCTATCCCAGCAAGTGCCATCTTGTATCTTTTCAACTCTAGGACTAAGCCTGGCACCCAACCTACGTTCCAGGTGACAAATGTAGTGGATTATCTCAAATCTACTACTATGGAGTTTGGCCTGAAGTGTGTATCACATTTTACCAGACACCCTTTGATTCATTCTATCTCCTTGGGACAGCAGAGAAGTAGGGTTGTGATTTTATTTGGGGACACCAGCCCCCTTCCCAAAATGCCTCATGAATGAAGCGGATGGTTCCAAAGTCATACATAGCTGGTCTGCCTTCACCACCATTTGGGATGTTTTTTCTCTTCTTCACTGGCTCTGCTGTTGGCCTTTGCATGCAACCCTGAGTAGGGGCCCTTATTGGATCCTACCAGCTGCAATCACTCAGAATTGGAGCTCACACTGACAGAGGCAACTCCATCCTCGTGTAGCACAGCAAATAATGCTGCCCACTACCCACATGCTTGCATAAAATCCATCGTTTCCAGGAGCTGCAGCAGTCTGCAAACCCTTTGAGGGGAAATGAGATGATCCTTTGCCCTACAGCCCCTCTGTTTAAGTGTACCCTCTAGGATATATGAGAACATTCTAATTTACATCAAGCCAAGTCTCATACATTGTCACTGTTGTTGCTTTGTGCTATAAGACAGGAAAATTGGGCATATTTGTTTAATAATCAGAATCTCTCCTCCCAAGATGACTGCCTTCCTCGCCATTTTTTCCCTTACTTTAACCCTCACTGTAATCCTGAAGGTCCTGAGGCCCAGCACACACAAGCCCATTGCCACTTTGCCTTGATCTAAAGCAGCAGTTCTCAATCACTGTGTCAGGACACATTACTGTGTCATTACATGGTAGTGTGTCATGGAGAGCTAGGGAGATGGCTGGATTAACTTTGTAGGAAGTGGAGGCTGATGTGTCCTGTAAGGTGACCCACAAAATGTTGAGATCCACTGATCTAAGGCGTTGTTTGAGGAATTTGAAGTGTCTGGGCACCAGTCCTCCTGTGCTTCCACACCACTAAACACTGGCCACTTTTCCTGAAATGCTGATTTGTAAAAAAACACTCTCAAATTAATTGTGATGCACAATTTGAAATAAAAAAGTAATCTAGTGGAAAGAGCTATCTTTTAATAAACATTTCCCTGCAGTTCTTGAAGCCCACAAATAATGCAGCCTTGAGAACCTCAGCATGAAACTGGCTATAAGGAAAAGTGACAGTGACTTCATTGATTTTTCGACCTGTGCTGTCTAAACAACTGATTTTGATGTTCTCTCTTTAAAGCTGTATCCTGTGGTAGTCCAGTTATTCCAGAAAATGGTGCCATTGAGGGCTCAAATTTTACTTATGGCAATAAGGCGCTCTACAGGTAGGAAAGTCATTGTGTTTGGAGCAGCAGTGTAGTAATTGTGAGTCTGGAAGCAAATGAAAAAAACACTGGATTTAAGAAGACAGTAATTGACCTGAACAAGGGTGGGGAGGAGTCATAGAACAATGAACAGAATCCACTCAAAACATTCACTCATTACCACTCTTGTGGGTTTCATAAATCATACAATACTAGGTTACATTTATTTTAATACATAGGATAGAAATATTACAGAGCACTGTACCCCGGTGTTCTGTACTTAGTAATCAATATACAGTGTTTTATTTATTCCACATAATGGGTTGTCTATTTACAAAGCCCTTGAAATAATATTAATTAGGTACCACAAAGTGGGCACCATTAAATTCTCCCCATTCACTAGCCCAGAAACTCAACCTGGCCCACTATCTTCCTTGTATTTTTATTTTTTAACTTGAATTATGGTAGTACCTAGAACCTTAGTCATAGATCCAGATGTCATTGTTTTAGGTGCTGTGCAAACAGAGAGCAAAAACAAGCCTATGCTTTGAAGTCCTTACAGTCTAAAGTACAGGACGAAAGACAAAAGGTGGCAATGGACAGACAAATGGCAGGGCAAGAGAAGACAATGTGACAGTATTAGCCAGCATGATTTGTTGTAGGTTCAGTACACTAGCTGCCTAATGACTGTCAAATTGTTTTAGTCATCACATTTAAGAAAAGCTATAGGAAGATCTTTGAATGCTCAGGGTAAAAGATATCACACAAGTCACTGTGGAACAGGAAATGCTGTGTTTTTAATAGTGTCCACTGCACCTGTTGTAAAGACATATGAATTCTAGTTAGATCTATGGAGTAGTCATATTTTGTTTTGCAGGTTTAGGTACAAAATCTAATTTTTTTACAAAAATTTGGTAGATTTAGCTCATGGGTAATTTTTTCCCATTTTCCCAGCAAAACTACTTCTTTAAATGAAATCTCTTTGTTTGGTATTTCTGCAATTCTGAATTAAAATATTCAGCATTAGATCAAATACCGTTCTATCCATCCTATCTCCTGAGATACGAGTATAGCTCTATCCTTCCATCTGTGGCCAGAGGGATGGTGAAGGGACTTAAGGACATGTCCACAAGGTACCAAGAACGTAGTTAAAGACTGAAACAACAGTGTCCCTTGCTGTTTTTGTCCTTTGTATTCTATCTAGGCACAAACTTTCAAGACTTAACAGACATAGGCTGTTTTTTTTTCAGAAGAGCCTAGGCTACTTAGGAGTCTAAGTCACATTTTGATAAATGAATTTGGAACTTTGGTTCTAAGGGTATGTCTACACTTACACATTAAATTGAAATAATGATGATTATTTCAGTTTTAAGTAGTGCATGTCCACACTAGCTTTCCTTATTTCAAAATGAGAAGCTCCCTCATTTTGAAATATGAACAGTCATTTTGCAATAATAAAACTTGGTTTTATATCAAAATGATGGTTAAACTGAAACCGTTATATTGAAATAACGCGATGTTGATGCATTATTTAGATTTAACCGTTATTTAGATTTAACACAGTTTGACCTTCTTCCTCCCAGGCTGCCTTGCTCTGTCTATATATTGGGTGGGGACATGGCCCTTTGGGGGGTGGGGGGGAGGGCATCTTGCCATACCTCCCATGATGTCCCTCTCCTAAATCCCTGGACATGCTGGTTGATTTGGGTTTCGAGTGCGGCCATATTATTTCAATTTAACTTTTTTCAATTCAATGATTTTTATTTTGATTTAGTTAGATCCATTTAAGTTAAATTGATTTAACAATCTAAGTGTAGACATAGCCAAAGTCTCCTTGGAAGTTTGGAATTTAGGTTCCTAAGTGTCTGAATCACCTCTGTAAATGGGGCTTACACTCCTAAATCACTTAAGTAGTTTTTGAAAATTTTCCCCCTAGAAATCTGAGATTTTTAGTGGGATGAGGAAGAGTTTCCTTAACGACATGGGAAAAATAACCCTTGGCCTAGAAAACCATTTTAACTCTTTGATTTAAGTGGGAGCCACAAATATTCTCCTTTGCATAAAACTGGTGAAAACTTGGCTGTTCACCAGTAGAGTCCACATCTTTCCATTGCATTCATTTATTTCACGTGCACTTGGTAATGCAGGTAGGTGGGATGGAGGAAAGGGATGCTTTGGGTTAATCCTTCATGAACAAGATATATGTATTTAATGGTGATTTTCTTTCAATGCAGATGTAACAAAGGGTACAATCTGAAGGGCGAAAAGGAAACAGTGTGCCTTGCTAGTGGTGCTTGGAGTAATGCTCCTCCGTCTTGTGAAATAGTAAAATGTCCTAAGCCACAGGACATAAACAATGGAAAATATACATTGAGTGGTGTGACATACCTTTCTACTGCATCATACATCTGTAACAGTGGATACAGGTAAAGGCTGTAGAGTCAGGTCACATGCAGTCAAAGTATAAGGAAGGTGCTGGTAAAACAAAGATTTGGTGGACTAGCTAATTTATGTCTGATATGGAACAGTGGTTCCCAACCTTTTCTCTGCCATGGGACACCTTGATACCTCCATTTTTTTTTTGAGGCACACCACCATTTTAAAAACTCATGAGTATTCACATTAACTCAAAATAATGTGAATATTCATGAACCACAGCACACTGGTTGGGAAAGGTTGCTATGTGGGGTGGTAGGGGTAGCACAGCAAGGCAGGGATGGCAAGAGAGAACAAAGATAGCCATGTGGGGAGCAGCACAAAGGTGGCAAGAGAGGGGAAGGGAGAACAGGAATGTCTTTGTGGGGTTGCAAGGGGAATGTGGGGAATGGGAGGGTAGGGCAGGGGACCTGGCATAGCACCCATTTCCCCCCTTTTCCCCAGTGGCTCCTTGCCACCCAGGGCAGACCCTCACCCCACAGCAGTTCCCTCCCACCCAACGGTCCCATCCGTTCCCCAACAGCCTGCTGCTTCCCATAACAGACCCTGCCATAACTCCAGGGGCCAGAGCTGAACCCCCAAGCCCCATCTCATCAAGCCCTCACCAGCCACCACAGAGTTCTCACCAGGGCCCCTGCAGTCCTTTCTGCAGCCTATGTTCCCTCTAAGCTGTGCACGTGTGCGCGCGCACACAGGTTGTGACGCCCATGCACACAACAAAAGAAAGCACGCACAAAAAATTTCAACAGTGCTAATGTTTTTGTGCTACTTTAAGAAGGCAGTTTCAAATGGCATGTTTCAAATAAGGTTTTGTAATTTATAGAATCTTTTCCATCACCATATCAAAATAAAATTTAGACTATTTGCATCATATGCTTTGTTGCACTCACAAGTTTGAACACACTCACTGGAGTGCGCACAAATTTGGATACTGGTTCTGAAAATTTGCACAAAAGAAATTTTTTGCTCACACAAACTATGAAAAATTAGGGGGAACATTGACTGCAGCCCTGCCAACTCTATCCCCTTGCCCCTGCCAGAGCCCCCATCACCCCCTCCACGGGTAGATTTTTAAGCTGCCCCTGGGAGAGGCAGCTAAAAAAAATCCACCCCTGCTGCCCCCACCCAATCCTGCTCCAGTCACTGGTGCCAGGGCCAGATCCTTCTACCTGCACCCCAAGGTCCCTGGCTGGGGCTAGATCCTTCCGTCATCAGTGTTGCTGGGAGGGACACACCACATCAGGGCTGCTGCCCAGCCCCTCTGAGGAGCCCCAGCCAGGACTGGAATGTGGCTGCTGGTGCCTCTGGGGAAGCTTGGGCAGCCACCACTGCCAGCTGTGGGGACCCCCAGCCAGACCTGGGGCCAGGGGCCCCAGGGGCTTCAGAGCAGGGCCATTGCTGCCGTGGACACCCTGGAGCGAGGCCAGACTTAGGGCTACCAGATATCAAAGCATGGAAAGGAGGACAGGGAAGTACAAAAAGGAGGAAATTGGAGGGCACATGGAGAAAATGTAGTATTAATGTAATAGTCTTCTGTTTTTAGGGAGCTCTGGAATGCTTTCCCTTAAAAGTAAGGTATTCCATGGCATTCCAGCATACTTTACCCCCTGTAAGTAAAAAGCCAGACAAAATCATGTATTTTAATATACCTGCCAGACAGAGGAAGTGAAGGTAAAAAGGAGGACATGTCCTCCTTTTGCCTGACATCTGGTAACCCTAGCCAGAGTAGGGCCATGGCTGCCACTGCCAGTTCCAGGGACCCACAGGATCATCCCTAGGGGCGGCAGCCCAGCGCCCCGGACTTTGGGGCGCCCGTGCGGCTGCACCGCTGCCCCACCCCCCGATGCCGGAGACCAGGCGAGAGGTCGAAAGGGCAGCCTGGTGCAGCGCTGCCGATCCGCCCGCCTCAACCCCCTCTCCTGGCCACATGCACTGCTCTGGGCTCCGTGCTGGAGCATCAGAGAGGGAGTGGGAGGCAGCCTGGAGTTGGTATCACTGCCCCCCTCCTCCTGCCCCAGGTGTGCTGCTTCCCGCCCCCTCCCACTGCTCCAGCACAGAGCTCAGGGCAGTGCTTGTGGCTAGGGAGCGGGGATTGGTGGGTGGACCAGCAGCACTGCACGGGTCCGCCCTTTTGGCCACTCACCCGGTCCTTGGCATGGGGTGGACATCACAGGGGTCTGCCCCTCCCCTGGGCCAGCCCCCGCCCTCCAATGCAGTGGGATGTCCCTGTGTGGCTGGGGTTGGAATGGGGCCAGCGGCAGCTCTCTGCACCCCACCCCCCCTTCCCCAGCCCACACTTACCTGCAGCCGGCAGGAGCAAACTCTGCTGCAGGCTTCCTCCCCTGCACAGCTCATGTGGCTGGGCATGCAGGGAGAGAGATTTAAAATGACCCCAGCTCCCGAGGATTCTTGTGGCACACTTATGGTGCCACGGCATACCGGTTGGGAACCACTGAAGTAGAGGGTAGGGGATGAACTCCAAATACAAAGACAGATTTAAGGTTGTTTTCATCTTTTGGGGTACTTTCTGTCTTTCACACAGAATGCCAGCATTTTAGTGTGGTGGCCATGCAGCATCACTCATCTTATTAATGTTTAATTCATTCTCTTGATCACCAATCTGTAAAAAACATTTCAAACATATGGAAATTAACTCAATATCAGAATCATTTTTAGAAGTTCTTATTTACATCTGAAAGGCTCCAGTGCACTTAATTAGCTTTTAACGTTTATGCAAGATTATTTTTGTTAATTTACAGTTATCTTAAAATGCTAACAAAAAAGAGCCTTCTGTAAATTAAAGCAACTGATATAGCCATTCTAATGACTGAATAAAATCAGTACAATAGTGACTTATTTTAAGTTTTTGTTTTCATTTTACATTTCTGGATTGAGGCATGTGGAAACAGGCAATTAAAAATGAATAAGCCCCATTATATTAAAAGAAACAGCCTTAATCATGCTACCTACTGTGTAAATTAAAAAATCCTTAATATGGTCTGTATCAGTGGCAGATGCACATACATTGACATACATACATAGTCTGGGCCTGATTCTCCTTTGCCTTTCACCTTGCACATTTATTTACATCTGTCCAAATGAGTGCAAATAGTTGTAAACTATAACCCTGGTGTAAGTGAATGGAGGACTCTAATTTGGTAGTGTTTTACACATATTCCATGCTCCCTTTCAGTTGGTGAAAATGACTACTTAAGATACAAGGCAGGGTAGAATCAGGTCCTATATTTATGCTGTGAGCTCAATCCTGCACTCCTAACTTGAGAACAACTCCCATTAAAGTAAATGGAAGATTTGTCTACAACTGCCGAATTAGGCCAACCAGCAATATATATCATATAGATCATGGCTTCTTCTGTACTGGAAATCTGTGCCATGAAATGAAAATTAATGTGTAGTGTTGTTTCACTAATGTCAGTTCCATCAATGTATTTTGAAGGCTCTTTTGTGCAACAACCACCTTACACATATCCCTTTGCATTACTGTAGCTAAAGAAACAAAAATATCAGCTAACGTCTTTAACTCTTTAGCTCTTTCTTCAGCTAGCAAAAACCTTTAACACCCTAAACAGAATGAATGACTTTGAAAACTAATCTAAACATCCATGTTTCCCTTGGTTTTTTGGGTGAATCAAATTTCAGAGTTCTGCAGACTGAGGTGGTGGTTGTGGTATATCAATAAATAACCCAGTCCAAACACAGATGGCCCAGTCTTGCAGTTCATAGATGGGCACAACTTCTATTTGCATCAGTGGGAATCCATGCATAAGTAGAGCAGTCCAGACCAGAACAGACTCAGTCAGCTTTCTTCTCCAGTAGTTCTGATCACCTGCTGTTCTGACACAATGAGCCATGGATTTTGTGAACAGCAGAAAATCTTGGCTGCAGTGGTCAGCGGCAGACTTCCCCCTGACCTCACTGGGAGTAGGGTCACAAGCAGAAGGTATTTGCAAGGAGCTCCCTGCTTTCATCCCCACCCTCATACAGATTTCAGTTGCAGACTAACGGCCTTTTATTCTCTTAGCCTGCAGGGTCCCCCAGTACTTGAGTGTGATGCTTCGGCTAATTGGAACAGCATACCGCCAACCTGCAAAATTGTCTCCTGTGGCTCCCCTCCTGCCATCAAAGATGCCATGATCAGTGGGAATAACTTTACTTATGGCAACACAGTCACTTATACGTGTAAGGAAGGGTACGTAGAGTAGAACTACTGAATTAAAACCTGCACTGAGTACCACTTGTCAAGCCACCTAGTAGCCAGTTGCTCATTCACTTTAAGGTTGTGTGTTAAAGCCACTCCAATGTCACATGCTCTTAAGAACATGACTGGTTTATAAATGGTCATTCATTACTTTTTGGATCAGTTGTAACTTGAGGAAAATGAAAGGTGATTGACAGGTTTTGTGAAGTGGGAAGTTTCTACATGTTACAAACAGCCCATCTGTCAGTTTTCACATGCGAGCTTGAGTTAGGGTGGATATGTCACTGAATGGAAGGGCCATGGGAAAACCAGGCTGCTGGGGACAGTAATTCTGGTGATTCAGTAGGAAGCTCTTTCCGTCTAGCCACTGTTGAAAGAGTGCCCCAGTGTGGTGTGACACCATATTTCAGAGGAGGTGTATTGTACAACCAAGGAGCCTATGGTTCTTTTCACTAGAGTAATAATAAAATAAATAGTGCATATTTCATCAGTAGAGCTCAAAGCACTTAACGTGTTTACCCTCACAACACCCCTGGAAAGCAGGGCAGTGCCCCA
The DNA here is from genome assembly GCA_007922195.1 of Podocnemis expansa. Classification (NCBI taxonomy): domain Eukaryota; kingdom Metazoa; phylum Chordata; order Testudines; family Podocnemididae; genus Podocnemis; species Podocnemis expansa. The sequence continues at coordinate 20,028,028 of ML681995.1, read as the reverse complement.
CTTTATGGATGGGTAACTGAGATACAGTGCTGCTGAGAGGTCCATGGTGGAGCAGGGAAATAGGCTCAGGTCACCCAGATGCTAGACTGTGTCCTAACCATTGGACCTCCTTCCTCCCTCTAGAGAGCAGGGGATTTGGTGTCAAGACCAAATTCTAATGACATTCCACCTTTCTGAACACCTCTCTTCAGTTTCAGCTGTGCAATGTCCTCCTTCACTTTCTGTCTCTATAGTACTTCTCTGTATTTTAGATATATGCCATATTGCATTGCAGACAAGGTTACAAAGTGCTACAGAGATTTGCTTGCACATGGTTAATTTCCACAGTGTAAGACATCTCACTGAAGTCAACAGAATTACTCAATGCATGAACAAGCAAGAAGTCCTGTGGCACTTAAAGACTAAAAATGTATTTATTGCATGATTTTCTCCCATGAAAGATCATGCAATAAAGAAATATGTTAGTCTTTACATGCCCCAAGGCTCCTCGCTTGTTTTGCTGAATGAAACTAACACAGCTACCCCTTTGAACCATGATCCAAAGGGGTAGCCATGTTAGTGTAGTTCAGTAAAACAAACAAACTGATCCCTTTGGATCAGTGCATGAAGTTATGCACACACATTGAGCTTTTGCAAGTTCAAAGCCTAAATTCATAGAGCATTTTGTTCTCTTTCTTGATGAAAGGAATGAAATAAATGTACAATCATTCTCCTTCCAAGAAGAAATCTTCAGCATAATGCATAGTACAATCATATTAAATTCTTCATTTTCTTTTTCTTAAATAAACTTAGACTCAAGATGCTTTGTTATTTATGGTACAAGTATTTTAAACAGATCAGCTTAAAAGCATTTAAAGAAAATGACTGTCACCTATATGAAAATTAACATCATGGATCTTATTAAAAATTGGCAATTCTGTGTGCTTTTTTCCTTGGGATCCCAAACAACAGTGTCTGAAAATGAATGCTACAGACAAGTCAGAGTACTTTTACAGATGTCACCAGCAAAATCTAAACAGTTTCCAACCCTCAGCTGCAATTATTCATGAGAGACTTCTGCAGTGGGTTGTTGTTCATCCTCATTTTGTATGAATACATCACAGAAAATGTCAAGCTTTAAAAACTCACAAACAACACATTACATGTTTAAACAGCTGCAATTTAAATGGGACAGTTGGCAGCATGAAGTGCTGTGTGTGATCAAATCACAGATGCTGGTTAGTGAAGTATAATATTGCCCAGTGAGTACATATTAAAACTGCATATTTGTAAAGGATGAGAAACAAATTTCTGAATTTGAAAAATATTTCCACTGATACATGTTTGTGGTTTCTTATGAGGAAGTTGTTACCAAATGACAATACACCCATTAGCAGCAACAATAATTTTAGCTATCTAGCTTAGGATTTTGTAATGATGGCTCTCTCCATAGTACTTGGGTTCCTCATAGTTTAATTTAGATTAGCTTCACAAGAGCCCCATTGGACTTCTTGGAGTCTTTAACTCTTCCTTCTCTATTGATAAGAAGACCTACTTGAAAGAATTTTTGGTTTGTTTCCATTTTGGTGATTATGATTATAAATGTTGTCCTGGTTGTGGTGGAAAAGCTTTGCCGAAGTGTAGTGTCTTGCTGTGTGCCCAAACTGTCTAACCTATTTCTCTATAGATAACCAAAGCACGCCTTTTTCTATAGCATTCCTTGATGCAGAATCTAAGCAGTAAATAGTCAAGCTAGACTTACCTTCAGTTGTCTAAAGTGGACCCTTCCCAATGCTAAAAAATTCTGCTTTATAGAGTTTTCCAGGGCATGTGGGGTGGTTTAACACTTCATTTATCAGTCTAACCCCATATGTTGTTGGCCTTTTCCCCATCTACAGCTACACATTAGTTGGCCCTGACACCATAGAATGCTTAGCCAGGGGTGAGTGGAACACAAGTCACCAGCAGTGCCTGGCTGTTTCCTGTGATGAACCTCCCCATGTGGAACATGCTTCTCCAGAGAGCGCCCATCGGTTGTTTGGAGACATAGCTTATTACTACTGCTCAGATGGCTACAGCTTGGCAGACAATTCCCGGCTATTTTGCAATGCTCAAGGGAAGTGGGTGCCTCCTGTGGGCATGGAGATGCCCCGCTGCATAGCTGATTTTTGTGAGAGACCACCCACTGTGTCATACAGCATCTTGGAATCTGTTAATAAAGTGAGGTTTCCTGCTGGTGTGGTTGTGAGCTTCAAGTGTATGGAAGGTTTTGTCCTAAACACTTCTGCTAAAATTGAGTGCAGTAGAGGCGGCCAGTGGAATCCTTCTCCTTTGAGTATCCAATGCATCCCAGTTCGCTGTGGGGAGCCGCCCAATATTAAAAACGGCTATGCAAGTGGAGCCAACTACAGTTTTGGAGCAGTGGTGGCTTACAGCTGCAACAAAGGATTCTATATCAAGGGAGAAAAGAAAAGGACATGTGAGGCCACCGGAGACTGGAGTGGTAACATACCTACCTGCCATCCGGTGTCTTGTGGAGAACCACCCAAGCTTGAAAATGGATTTGTTGAGGTATGGTAAGGGTTTGTTTGCAGTGCAGGCAAAGTGGATGTGTCTTAAAAATGCCCACTCAAGTTGAAGTAGGATGCAAGCAAAATTGGTAAGCAAAGGAATGATGGGGATGCTCTTGTATCAGAATTAGGCTTCACAAAAACACAAGGAGCTTAATAGAATATTCTATTATGAGCAAGGATTTGATATAGAGAATTCAAGCATTCCTCTGACATTCAAAAAAGCAATTCCCCAGTTAATATTTCTCATGTCCTGCTACCTGTTTGTTCTCTCCAGTCCCTGGGCCACTTCCCACTGCTCCTAGAGATCTATGGGTGCTGTGACTAGCTCACAAACCTCGCTCTTTTGTGCTTACTACTAGGAATAGATAACTTTGGGGTGATTCTTTCTTTTAGATGCATACACAGCTCCTCCTGAGGGCAGAAGTTGTTCTGACTGTCAAATTGAGTTCAAAAAATTTTGAAAAAGCTGGTAGTCAGTAACCTCAGCGGAGCCAAAAAGGTGTAAGGAATGCAGCTTTTCTCTTACTGCTGTGCTTATGTTCCAGTCTGATGTGCAAAGAAATGTCTTCATGTTAAAGTTCATAGGGCAGGGGGAGAAATATGAGATATTATTATTAGTATTATTATTAGTATTATTATTATTATTATTATTACTTTTAAACATTGAGGTTGAATTAAGTACTCACAGATAAGCTGACCCCCCTACCTGGGCCCCCAAAATAGCCAAAAATGGGTGACCTGCATATAAGCTGAGGTCCACCTGTGGCATTGACCACTAAGCCCCCCGCCCTGCACCACTGCTTTCCCCCACAATCCCTGACACCCTCCCTATCCCCCAAACCCCACCTGCTGCTTTTCCCCTGCTGCTGCTTTCCCCCAACACCCTTGCTGCCACTTTTCTCTTGCCACCGCTTTACCCCGACACCCTTGCCACCCCTGCCACCACTCTTCCCCTGCTGCACCTGCTGTCGCTTTCCCAGACACTTCTCAACTCCTGCTGCTGTTTTCCCTGGCCTCCCAGACACCCACCAGCCTCCGGGCCCTGATAGTGGCTCCCCAAGTCCGACCCCCTCCCCCGGGCTCCCTTACATACCTGCTTTAGACACTGGGGTCCCCTCTTTCTTGAACCCCAGCTCAGGGGTCAACTCCCCAATATGGCCGCTCCAGCTACACGCTGGGGCCCAGCCTGGAACATGCTCAGTGCACACTAAGGGCTGGAGACTTACTGTGAAACTCCTGGGCTGGGGCTGTCTACAGTATTGACCCGTGTATAAGCCAAGTGTCTGTTTTAAAGCCAATTTTCAGGCGCAAAAATCTCAGCTTATACATGAGTATATACAGTATTCTTATACTTCTAAACTGGTTGAATGTAGGCTCTCCTACCCTTCCATAATTCTAGCCACTGAGGCTTCTTGGCCTGTGGTGTATTGTTTTTTTATTTCATGAAACTTGCCAAAGGTAGTAGTCATTATCTGTGCTTAGAATCATATGTGCTTAGTAGCAAATGTCCTACACGCTATGTGTAACACTCCATCAGGCTTCAGCTGCTTGAATTGTTCTTTTTTCCTTTTAAAAATTAATTTTCAAATGTGTATGTCTAAATGAGCCAGCAGAACTTGCATGTGCTCCAGTTGTATGTGCAGAATCCATTACTGTACATTCAGAGTAGTTTGCACTTTTACTGCTTTTGCACATCAGATACCAGGAACTGCTCAGGCATGGGACCAGATGCATGCACAGGTTTTGCAGAGGCACATTTTTTGCTCTTCAAATCCATTAGAATTGAGGCTGGAGGGAAACAAACATCCTCTCTTCCGGGGTGAGGCTGCGCTAATAAGCCATAGGAAGGGTGGGAAGGCTGCGTCTCAGTAATCAAGATTTTGAGAGTGAAATCTTGCAACATGAAACTGCCTGTTATCACTGAGCTCTGATTATAACGCAGTGGCCCCCATGTAAATAGTATGCCATCCACCCACATATTGAAGGTAACCGGGCTGCTGACAATAGCAAGAGAGTTCCAGTAGACATCAAGAGAGCAGCATGTATCTAGAACCATTTTAACGCTTCCTTAAGAAAGCAAACTCTTCTTATAATTGCTTGTTTTCTTCCTCTTGTGCAGGCCAGTTGCAGGGAGTGACTAAATCCACTGTAAAAATAAAACTCTTTTGTTGGTGCATTCTCATTTCAGTTTGCTTAATTATTATTTTTACCTGTAATAGTGTTTTTCTACAGTGACAGGGATGCATTATCCCTAGAAAGTTTTTTTGCAGTATTATACTTGCAGTCTCAGCTGTTCTGTCCCTGCGGGAATAAAGCTTTAAATTAAAGAGCTACATCATTTGCAGAGATCATCTCAGGTTTCTTCCAGCCGTCCATTGCTCTACTCTCTTTTTGTGTACAGATTTTTTTTTCTCCCCACTATGGCAAGGAAAACCTAGCTTTAAATTTTAAGCAGTGAGCTTTAAATTTTGTACCAGTTCATTCAAAGTGACTCTTTTGACTTCAGAGGCTGTAAGTCAAGGCAGAACATTCCCCCTGTATTTCTAGTGCAGGCATTTCTTTCTTTGCAATCAGCCCTTATGTGTGATGAACATTTAGATACTGAATGGCTAAAGAAATCAAAAGTCAACTGCCAAGGTCAAGAGTTTTTACATCCTGCTTTTCTTTTGCCTCACTCATTTTACAGAGCACAACTGGACGTTTCTTTGAGAATGAAGTGAAGTACCAGTGTAATGCTGGCTACAAGCTGGTTGGAAATTCAGTATCTGTCTGCCAAGCAAATCGTCAGTGGTCTAGTGAACTGTCCCCTTCCTGTGTTCCTCTTAGTTGTGGAAAACCACCTCCTTTTGAGCATGGATACACCAAGGGAGAAAGCTTTGATGTGGGCTCCAAAGTTGAGTTTTTTTGCCATGAGGGCTATGAGCTGGTGGGAGATCCCTCTTGGACATGCCAGAAGTCTGGGAAGTGGAGCAAAAAGCAAAGCCAAAAGTGTGTGCCAGTAAAGTGTCCAGAACCACCACTGATTGAAAATCAGCTCGTCTTGAAAGAGGTGGTACATCAAGTAGGTGTTGTACAGTTTTCCTGCAAAGAGGGCTATGTCCTGTATGGTTCCTCAGTGCTAAAATGTTTGCCATCACAACAGTGGAATGATTCGTTTCCTGTCTGCAAGGCTGTATTGTGCCGTGGGCCTCCATACATTCCCTTTGGTGAGCCTTTGGCATCGTCTCTTCATTTTGGTAGCACCGTGAGATACATCTGCATGGATGGTTTTTTACTGAAGGGTGAATCTGCAATCCAATGCCAAGCTGATGGCTCTTGGAGCTTTCCATTGCCAGAATGTATTCCAGTAGAATGCCCCCAGCCTGAAGACATTCAGAATGGCATTGTAGATGTTCAGGGTCTTACCTACCTCAGCACAGCATTGTACACTTGTAAACCAGGCTTTGAATTACTTGGGAACACAACTATTCTCTGTGGAGAAGATGGTCAGTGGCTAGGTGGAAAGCCAGCTTGCAAGCCTATTGAATGCCCAAAACCTACAGAGATTCAGAATGGCAAATACTCATACTCAGACTTTCATTATGGGCAGACAGTTACATATTCCTGTCACAGAGGATTCCAACTCAAAGGGCCGAGAACCTTGAGCTGCTTGGAGACAGGAGAGTGGGACGCGGATGTTCCATCTTGCAAAGCCATAAACTGTGACCCCCCTCATCCCATTGAAAATGGGTTTGTGGAAGGTGCAGATTACAGCTATGGAGCCATGATAATCTACAGCTGCGTTCCGGGTTTCCAGCTGGTTGGTCTTGCCATGCAGACTTGTGAAGAGCTGGGATGGTCTAGCTTTACTCCAGCATGCATGCCAACAGACTGTGGCCTGCCTCCCCATCTGGACTTTGGGGAATATGTTCAGGTGAGAAGTGAAGAAGGGCATTTTGGCCAAGAAAAAATACATCCTTCTGAGAGCCCTGCCCTTTCGCACACATTAGTTGCTAGTAACTGGAAAGAGATAAACAGTCCTTTGAAGGAAACTAACACAGTGCAGTTGACAAACTTTTTGTATGGAACCATGGTTAGGTACACATGCTACTCTGGTTATGAACTGTTAGGAAACCCCATACTCGCTTGCCAAGAGGATGGAACCTGGAATGGCAGTGCCCCGGTCTGCATCTCAATAGAGTGTGACTTTCTCTCATCCCTAGAGAATGGCTTTTTACATTTTACTGAGAATACTCTTGGTAGCGTGGTGCAATATACCTGCAAACCAGGGTATAAGCTAATTGGCTCTGACACAAGGCAGTGCTTGCCTAACCGACAGTGGAGTAATGCTGCTCCATATTGTGAAGTGGTATCATGTGGCACACCTAACAAACTCATGAATGGGAATATAAAGGGAGAAAACTACACTTACAGGAGTGTGGTTCACTATGAATGTGATCCTGGGTACCAGTTAAATGGCTCAGATAAGAGGATGTGCCAGGATAACCAAAAATGGGATGGGACCGAGCCTATTTGCATCCCCATTTCTTGTGGCCCACCCTCAGTTTTAGAAAATGGCCAAGTGACTGGAGACGAGTACAAATTCCAAAAGCATGTGGAATATAGCTGTAATGACGGTTTCCAGCTGCATGGGGACAGGAGTAGAGTCTGCCTTGCAAATGGAAGCTGGAGTGGAGTCACTCCAGTTTGTAAATCCCTCCAGTGTGCAGTGCCACTTTCTCTTCCCAACGGGGAAATTACTGGATCTGAATATGGCATTGGGAAGGAAATTCAGTATCTCTGCAGTGAAGGCTATATATTGCATGGAGCATCCACACTGACCTGTCAGACTGATGGAACCTGGGACGCAGAGGCTCCGTACTGTGAGCCCGTCAGTTGTGGACCCCCAGAAGACATCTCTCATGGCTTCCTGAATGGTTCAGGCTTCAGTTATGGGGAATACACACAGTACATGTGCTTTCCTGGTTATGAGTTACATGGAAACCCACTGCGGCAGTGCTTGTCCAATGGCTCCTGGAGTGGAAGCCTCCCCTCTTGCCTCCCCTGTGAATGCCCCGTGCCACTGATTCAAAATGGGGTTGTTCTCGGGAAAGATTTCAGCTGCGGGAAACGCACACAATTTCAGTGCCTGGAGGGCTTTAAACTGCTGGGACCTTCTGAACTCTCCTGTGAGGCAGCTGGCAGGTGGAGTTCTGCTTTTCCACACTGCAGCCGGATTTCATGTGGCTCCCCACCAACCATTCCCAATGCGTTTATCAGTGGCAGCAGCTCTGTGGATGAGAATACTATAATGTACAACTGCACAACTGGCTTTGCCATGCAAGGGAGGCCAGAGTTGACTTGTACAGAGAACGGCATTTGGAGTGAACCATATCCACACTGTGAGCTATTGTCCTGTGGGTCCCCACCTGCCGTTTCCAATGCAGTGGCTATTGGAGATTCCCACACCTATGGAAGTAGAGTCCAGTACAGGTAAGAAGAAAGACTGCTATAATTACATCTCCCTGAAATATCTAAGAAATGAACATACGACCTTCAAAGGAAACAAATACACTCAGTTAGGGAAAGACTATAAAATACACAGAAAAGCTGTGGAGCAGTCTTCCCAGCGAGATTGACACACAATATATCATGCATTTTTGGAGCACCTGCTGTCACATGACACCTCACTCCAGCATCATACGTTACCCACAAAGACATAGCACATTGTGCATTTTAAGCAGTGGAGAGTACATAGTGTATGTTAATATTTTTGAGGGTGTGGTTAAGAATCTGTGTACAGTTTCCAGGCATGGGTGTGTCTGGGTTTCTGTGAGGTTGCTGTGAATTTCTTAGGAGAGGGCTGAATTCTGGCAGAGAGAGTGGCTAAAATGAAGGATAGATGGGTAGGACAGCATGTGAATGAAGATCCCTGAACAGGTCAGTACCATAGGTGGGTGGGTGTGCATGCATATACTGCCAGACAAACTCCATGGAGGGCCAGATTCTCCAGTCCAACTGAGTAGCACTCAGTGCAGGACTGTTTAGGGTAGAGCAGATATGGCTTTGCATTACCTTTCAGTCTCTCAGTCCTAGGGCCTGCTTGGAATTTGGCCAGTCCCTGGTGCAAACGAGCAGCCCCAATGCTGAACAGGGCCCAGTGAGGCAGGTCCAGCAGCTGGGAATTCCCAGGATATAACACCTTGACAACACCCCTTTCACTCCACCACACCCACTCTGCCCAAACTGTAGCAACTGTAGCTTTACATCACACGGGGATCCTCCTAAGCACAAGGAACCCTCAGGGTGATGAATCCACCACCTTTGTATTTACTTTGTGCTGCTAATGCAAGGTGACAGAGCTAGAGATGACCTCAAGATCTGGTCAGAACATTCAAATGCCTGTTACCAAATTTATAAGCACACAACAGAAATACCTCAGCCTTGTCACAGACAGTCATCCTGAATTAATATATCAATGTATAGGTGCTGCTAGTAACAAACAAATATTGACTAGTGAGCCACATGACAGATTTGTAACTCGAGGATTAAAATTTACATGTGTATATCATGGCTGTCTAATAATTGATGCATTGTAGATGTCTGGAGGGCTATGTGATGGAAACAGAAACGGATACTTGCACTTGTCAGGAAGATGGACACTGGTCTCCAAAGAGTATTTCCTGTTGCCTCAGAAAATGTCCCATCCCCACAAATATAACCAAAGTAATTATTTCTGGGAATGAATTTACTGTGAATAAGAGCATTGCTTTGTCGTGCACAGAAGGCTATATGTTGACAGCAGCAAGCACATCTACATGCCAGGTAAAGAATGCCATCTTTTTTTTTTTTTTTTTTTTTTTTTTTTTTTAAAGCTGCAGATCACTGTCCTGTACTTGGAGACATGCACTCATCTTTGAGTAGGATGTGGCCCTTTGTGTACAGGGTGTAATGCTCTGTAAAATACAGAGCAGGTCCTGCTCCACCATTAAGGGGAAGACATATGCTGCCAGATACAGGGACTGGTGGTCTCCCTCTGCTACCTAACCACAATACTGTACTGAGGCTAAATGTTCTTTTTCACTCACTAATTCTGTTTTAACTCTTAATTCTGTTTCATTTCCTCTTAAAATTAGTGGGAATCCTACTTCTTAATCCTTTGGCCCCTTTAAAGACCCTCAGTCCTTGTGTTTTTAAAAAACAATCTTTTTTAGCCATGATACTAATTACATCTCAGGCCCTGATCCTGTAAACCTCACCCTCTCAGTTTAACTTCAGACTTGCTAACAGTCCCACTGGAGTTGGTGAGACTACTCATGCGGGTACAAATGTGTGCCAGATCAGGACCTGGAAAAAGCAGTAAACTCTAACTGCTCCCTGTTTGTGCTTTTTTTTGTATTTTTGTTGAACTGGAGTTTACAGGGGGCTGTAGACTCCTGCTTTCCACCCCTCAATAGGCAAGAACTTAGTATAAAGACAAACGGGTGAGAGAAGCAGTTCTACTTGGGCTCTTCAGGTGCATGGAGGATGCTTTTCATTGGTTCATTGGTGATGCAGTGTCATCAGGGAGTTTGGGTATTGGATTAGGAGCTGAGGGAGCTGTGCTCCATTCCTGGCTTGTTCACTGGCCTGCTTGTGCAACGTTGAGCAAGTCTCTTCCCGCTTCCCTGGGCATCCGTTTCCCCACCTTTTTCTGTAAGCTCCACTGTGCAGGTGTGCAGAGCCCTGGGGGCTGGGGCTGGGACCCTGAGCATGACATTAGTGTGCAAATAATAATCAGATAGGATTCTCTCCTGTCTCTGTAATGATACTCTATATACTCTCCCCCACAGGTCTCTGTTTGTCTCATTTAATAGTCATTTCTCATATTAAATGATGAATTCTTTTAATTATTTTTACATATGCTAATACGCCCTAAACATTTTTTCTCTTACTTTTTAGCACGATGGCAGGTGGGTGCCTTCATTTTCTGATGATATGTGTGTTCCTGTGTCTTGTGGGAAACCAGAAGTGCCAGAACATGGAACTGTAGTGGGTGCCAGTTATAGCTACAAAGATTCAGTTCTTTATAAATGCACTGCTGGCTACGAGTTACAAGTAAGTCAACTGAACCTACAGCGTGCATACCAATGCTATTAAGAATAGCCCCTGTATTATCATCTTTACTGTTCTTACAAATCCCCTTTCTTTAGCAGAAAGTATTATGACTGTTTTTTGCTGATTTTTTTCCTTAGCCTGTGCTGAAAATTTATGTCTCTCTTTTGTTGTTGCTATTATGGCTAGAATGCTGCAGGTATGCTGCAGGGTGTAGTTATGGGTGGGTATGGCCAGAAGGCCTGCCCACCCACTACAGCGCCTGGCAGCGGTGCCAACTTGCTACTGTGGCAGTGGTGCTGTGTGGTGGAGCATCCGCAGGCAGACAGGCAAGGGTGGCTGCTCCTTGGTCCTCAGCTCCAGCCCTGTGGCAGAGGTCAGGCTGCCTCTCCCCTTCCCTCCTCATTCTGAAGGCAACTGGAGTGTCAGCAGGAAGATTTTGGTTATATGATTGGAAGCAAGGCTAGTTGGACCCATCCTGAAGAGTAAGGAACCTGGCCAGAAAGTGGGGGCTGGTTATACCCCTGGCACAGGACTTTTCTAAAGACTTCAAAAGACTACCACACTTACCTGACTAGCTTACAATTCAGACAAATATAAAATACAGGCCAGCAATTCATATATGCAAGAAGTGGATTTGGGAGGAAGGTGGGGATTGCAGAAGAATAGGTTGCCGAGAAGCCCTCTGCAGTTGCAGCTCTTTTATAGTCAGCATTGCAAACAAAAACGAGACCAGAGACGCTTTCTCACATTATGATCTGCTGAATGAAAGCACAGGTTAATTTCCCAGGTTACTCAGTCCTGTCTGAGTTTAGCATTCCTGGGATTCTACAGCTACCTTAGTGCACCTCCCCTCTGATCCTCACAAACCACTACACAAACATTAGTGATCTCAGGCTCACAGTACTCATGTGGTCTAGATAAATGTTCTCTCTCTTGTAAGATGGGGAGAACAGGGCAAAGAGATTGCTGCAGCTTGCTCAGATTTACTTCAGAGCAGAGTTGGGAGCAGAGTCCAGTGCTTCTGGCTCTATCCTATGCTTTTATGATTAGCCAGCACTCTCTTAGCAAAATAACAGTTACTGAGAAAATAATGAGTCCTAATATAGCCCAAGTTAGAAAATATCCATCCTTCTCATTCTTCCGTAAGTTTGACAAGCAGCCTTTTAACCTTGCCAAATCCTGCTCTGAGACAGAGAAGTACTGTGATGGTCATGGTGGCAAGAATCGTAGTAAGGTAGGGAACAGTTCCGAAACAGAAACTACTTAAATGGTGAGCTTTTTAAGGCAGGGCCCTTTTTGTTCTTGCTTGTTTTTATAGGGCCTAACACAGTGGGTATATCTACACTATAAAAGCAAAGTCGACTTTATTAAGTTGACTTAATAAAGTATACTTAAAGTCAACTTTAAGTAGACCTTATTGAGTCGACTTAGTAAGGCTACACTACATTAAGTCGACTTTATAAAGTCGACTTTAAATGGGTGTCCTGGCTTAATTCGACTTTATAAAGTCGACATAGTGGCCCCACTGCACTAAGTTGACTTAGTAACTCCACATTGCCTTAACAGTAAAGTCGACTTTATAAGTGGACCTAATAAAGTCGACTTTACTGGACCCTAAAGTCGACTTTATTGCCTTGCAGTGTAGACAGGGCTCTGTTTAAGTCGACTGAAGGGCCCTTAAGTCGACTCAAACACATAGTGTAGACGTACCCAGTGAGTCCAAGCCCATGAGCAGGTCTCTTGGGCTATGTCTACACTTAGAGTTTCAGTTTGAATTACTGCATTTGAATTAGTCAATTTGACATAATAATTATTAATTCGAATTCAGTTAATTTGAATTGACATGGCCACCCTAGAAAATTCAGTTCGAACTGACATATCCATGGACTGGACTTGCCAATTCGAATTGGAGGAGGTGCACCATGGGAAGTGTGGCAAGATGGTCAGTTCGAACCAAGTAATTTGAATTGACATGGCCACTCTGCGTCAATTCAAATTATTCAGTTCAAATTGACCGTGACTTGAAAGTCAAATGAGGTTTGACGAATTCGAAGTCAACTTTCATCAGTTGAAACTGAGGAGTTCCTTAGTTCGAATTAATGAAAGTGAGTGTGTCTATGCACGTAACAGAATTCAAATTGATGACAATCAATTTGAATTCAGCTCTGAGTGTAGACATACCCCAAGACTTTACTACGGTGCAAATAATAATAAAACATCATACAACATTTGGCTTGTTAGGGCTCAATCCTGCAAAATTCTGACCATTCTGGTCTTGACCCAGCCAAGTATTTATGCATGCGTTTAATGTGAAGGAGCTGGGTCAGCCCATTGATCTAAAAAGGGTGTATCAGTGTGCTCTTGTGAAGTTGTTCAAGATATTGCAAAGTATGCAAAAAAAGGAACCTTCCAATAACTTTTGTCTATAGCAAAGGCATATTTTGTAATGCCAGCTGGATCAAACTGGAGCAATGGGCTGATTTTAGGGCAGAGGCTATTTCTCTGTAAGAAACAGTGTAATAACCCTTGGGGAGGAAGGGGTTAACACTCTGGTCAGTGAG
>ML681995.1:19986524-20014829 GCA_007922195.1 Podocnemis expansa | reverse complement strand
CCCACCTTCTGCACTCAGAGTGCCAGAGTGGGGAAAAAGCCTTGACAAACAGAAAAACCACTGTAAAATTCTTCCAAATGAAAAATATGACTATTCCTGGGAATTGTTCCATCTATGCCCACTGGTGTCGGTCTTGCCTCCCTTCTGTTAAAACAGAAGTTCCTGACATTACTTGGAAGTGCCCTGCCCATGGCCTGACAGCCTAAGTAAAGCATGCTTTAAAGCAGGAGTCTCTGACTCAAATCACCACAAGGATTACATGAGGAGTAGTATGTTAGCCTGAGGGCCGCGCCACTAAAATCTTTTCATACAATGATATTGCAAACATCGATAATGATAGTGTTCTTGCAGGATGCAGCAAATAACTTTAAGGTCCACATGAGGCCCGCAGGCTGTGAGTTTGAGATTTCTGCTTTAAAGTAATGATAATAGGGGCTGTTCATATGCACATAACTAGCAAACAAACAAAAAAAATGAAACCTAAACTTAGAGGTCAGAGTGGGTGCCCCATGATCAAAGGGGCAGTTTAATTGCCATGTCCTGGAAAAGTGCTCATAAATCTTGGTGTGGATCCATGTGTTACAATATGTAGGCAAGAGGACAAATGACACAGCTTCTGAGCAACTACAGGGAACATGTGATTGGGGTAGGATAGAAATAAAGTAGTATTAGTGTGCAGAGCTTATCTCTGCCCAGCTACTTTGAAAGGAACAGGTTAGGCCATTTTTCCTGAATTATGAAATGACTATTGAAAAGAGGATCCATCTAAACCATCTCTGAAACAGGCAGGGCACAGCTGGCAAGGAGGACGTGGAAAGGTCTTAGATTCCCAACCCTGTGTTTAGAGCACAAAGATGACAGGATTGGGAAGCAGAGAGGTGGATTCTTCCTTTAGCTCTCCTACTGACTTACTGTGTAGGCTGACCCCTGTCCTTAAATTTCCTCAGCTGCAAAACAGTGACACTATTTCCCTTCTTCACGGTGGGGGGGGGCTGACAGACTGAACTTGTCAGTGTTTGTGGAATGCTGCCACAGAGTTAAGCACCATTTATAAACCATAACAGATGAAATTTTGGTCAGTGTTTTTTATTAAAGATCCTAAGCAGACCAATGTGGACTAAGATCTACTCTCAGTTACGGACGCAAATCTGAATTAATTTGATTGATTCCACTGGAGTCACTCCTAATTCACACAGTTGTAAGTGAACAGAGTGTGCCCCAAGTTCCTAGTGACTGGCAGAACTGACTGGCTCTGAGTTTCCCCTCACTCCCACCAGTTTCACATCAGTGTGGCTCCATCAACTTCAGTAGAGTTACTCTTGACTCACATGAACATGAATGAAAATGGGGGAATAATGGTCCAGGGACTACACTGGGACAGATTCACATCCCAGTTTTACTGATGCAAACCAGGAGCAAGTCCGTTGGAGTCAAGAAGGTAGCACAGATGTAAAATAAGGTGTGTATATAAGCATAGCTTCAGGCCTACCAGTTAGATAGTTTTGCCGTCCCATTTTGTTTCTTTCACTGTAAATAACCTCTACAGAGAAGGAACAGTCCAGTGCTCTGAACACATGACTAGGAGATAGATGCTCCTAAATCCTGAGGCTGTCTTTGACATTGACTTACTTTACATATTTGAGAGAGACTCTTCACTGCCTCTGTGTCCCCCAACTGTACAATGGAGATTCTAAACTAGTTCTCACACCTAATTATCAGTGAACATTTGTAAAATGCTCTGAAGATGAAAGGTGCTTTAAAAATGCTGAGTTTTGCTTTGTAATTATCAGATGTGACAGTAAGAAACCTGGAAATCTAAGTGTAGGTTGCCCTTTTGATCTATCAAGTTTTGACCCATGCAACATGACCAGGATGTTCCTCTCACTGGCTGTGTCTATGCTACATAGCTCAGTTAAGTCGACTTAATAAGGTCTACTTAATAAAGTCGACTTTAAATGGGTCCTTTGGCTTAAATCAACTTTATAAAGTGAACTTAAATGGCCCCACTGCACTAAGTCAACCTTATTAAGTCTACTTTAATGGCCACATTGTGTTAAGTCGACTTAAGAAAGTCAACTTAACCCTTAAAATTGACTTTAAGGGCAGAAGTTATTAAGTCGACTTAAGCAAGTTCTCAAGTCGACTTAACAAACTCCAAATGTGGCCAGGGCTTTTGCTTAAGTTGACTTAAGCCACCTTGCTTAAGTCAACTTAAGCCCACAGTGTATACATACCCCTTGGTTTCACTGCCTTCTTTGTATGGGAGCTACATTTGATCCCCCAGAAATCCTGCATTCCCACTCAGTTTGTTGTTGGTGATGTTAGGGATGCAACATCAGCCAACACTCTAACTTCCTCTCTCCAGGACTGAGACTTTTGGGGGTTCTAACACATTTGTTTTTTTCCCATTTCATCCCCTTGAGGATGGTGAAAAACTAGTGTAAGTTTAGAGCTGCCATGAGATCACAGGAAGGGCCAAAGATTTTAAAGCAGCCTTTTTCTGTATCTCTCCTTTTCTGTACTCAGAAAATGTGTTGCAGATATCATGCAAGTTTTAGGACACAATTCTGCTCTGAGATTCAGCTGGTGGTTCTCGGTTCCAACATCCTTCTCTCCCTCCATTACGTGGAGGGAACGTGTACAGGGAAAGCAGCATAATGGAGTCAAGACCAGTCATGAAAATTGAGAGCAGCTTTGATTCTCTTCTCCTGCAGTACTGTAGTGACAAAATGGTAATTTATGCTGTTTTATGAGTCTTCTCCTTTTTTCTGATAGGGTGACACAGAACGTATCTGCCAGGAAAACACATTATGGAGTGGAGCAGTACCAGTGTGCAGAAGTGAGTTCTGAATGACTCTATTCTATGACTACTTTAGCTTGGGAGTGTTTTTATATGGTAGATTAATATTAACATTCACTTACCTTTGTCTGTTACTTAATGTTATCACTATACACCAAAAAATGTTATGTGAATATTATGACATATCATTCTTACAAAATTGCTAGCATCTGAAGATAATGTAGTTTCTTTAATAACAACAGTGCATACTTTTCTTTTTCAAGAACACACTTTTGGACAAAGCTTTTTGCAAGGTAGCCAGTGATTTTTGGTACCTTAATATTTGAGTTTCCAACTTGAGATGCCATAATGGGTTTGTTTGAGTAATAAGACCTGGTTGTTGTCTTTTGACACCACTTCTCTGCAGTTTAGTTGAGTGAAGCCTTGGGTAACTGTAAAATCTTCAAACAAGGAGTCCTGTGCCACTTAAAGACTAACAAATTTATTTTTTGCATGAGCTTTCATGGGAGAAAATCCCACTTCGTCAGATGCTTTGAAGATAAGGGAACTTACAGAATGGTAGGAAATAAATGCAGGGGAGTGTAAGAGATGGTAACAGGTCACACTGTAGCAGCAAATCAAAACAGGTGTTAAGATTTAAATCCTGGGGAAATGCATATAGAGGAAGATGAGGTCAAATCATCTGTTGTAATGAGAGAAAAATCCAGTGCCCCTATTAAGTCCTGCAGCAGTGCAACCAAATTTACAAATGAATTCAATTTCAGTAGCTTCTCTTTGAAGCCCTGATTTAGTATTCATCTGTGTGAGCACAGCAATTAGCAGATCAATAATGGAGTGATCACGAACCTTGAAATGTTGACCCATTGGTTTTAGAGTGTTGAGATTTCTAATGTCAGATTTGTGCCCATTTATCCTTGTTTGTTTTACTGAACTAGACTGATATGGCTACCCCTTTGTATCTTATTAAATCTTCATTTCTAATATTTAACTGTGGGACCCACACAGGGCACTTTCTAAAAATCCAATAAAAAATATCCAATCGTAGATAGGAAGACCCATGTCTGGATGCCGTGTGGGATGACATAACTGGGAATTGTTCAGTTTTAAAGTGCACACCCCAAATTTAAAGACTGTTACAATTTAGATGACTTTCTAGGCTGTTTCAGATCTCTGGTGGGCAGTACTGTGGGTGCTCATAAGTCTGAAAATTTCATCCTTAATGTCTTTCATTTGGTAGGGCTGTGTCATCAGATTCCAAAGGGATAGCCTTGTCAGTCTAGTTCAGCAAAACAAACAAGGAGTCTGGTGGCACTTTTAAAGACTAACAAATTTATTTATCACCCTGAGCTATTGTGGGAGAAAATTCCTTTTCATCAGACACACTTCGTCAGCTACATCTTCAAGCATCTGATGAAGTGGGATTTTCTCCCATGAAAGCTCATGCGATAAATAAGTGTTAGTCTTTAGATGTCAGCAGAGCTGTTGTATGTATTGTAGTGAAGCTACTTGTTAAGGACCCACCGTGCACTGACAGAAAGTGTTTGTCTGCCAGTGGAGGAATATCTGTTCCCTAAACAATTTAGCTACATCAGCTGGAGCGCCATTCCGACAGCACAGTGGAGTCTACACTGGGTGTTTTGTTGGCAGAACTGTGTTAAGTCAATGGTGTGGACTTTTTCCTGATTGATGTAGTTGTGTTGATGTAACATTTAAATGTAAACCAAACCTGAGGTTGTGTCTATGCTACCACTTACACCTGTATAAATTATTTCACTCAGGGGTGTGAAAAAACACCCCCGAGCGCCATAAATTACACCCATACAATCACTGGTGTGGACAGCGCTATATTGACAGGAGAAGCCTGCTAATGGTGTTGTAATTAAGTCAATAGGAGAGATCTTTCCCATCGCCATAAAGTGACTACGTGAGACATCTTAGAACAGCGCTGCTGTGTCAATACAGCTCTCTAGTGTGGACATGGGCCAAGGCACATACCCAGAATCTTGAGTTTAATCTCATTTTTCTGGTTGTTAAGGGGTTGTCTAATGCCTCCAGCTAAAGACAACCTACCTCACTTTTGTATTTTAGGGGAGCCAGGCAAGCACCTGACAGCATTCCGTGGGAGCTGTTAGATGACCTCTTTGCCAGTGAATAGAATAATCTGGGAATATTTGCATACATGCTGCATCTAGGAAAGCTACATTTCCTCCATTCTAACTGCTCTTCATGATTGCAAGAGAAGATTCAGAAGCATTTACAACTGAGACAGACAGTTTGTAAAGGCTCCTGATTAAAAGAATGTTATTTTCTGTGGTCTAGGAATCTCCTGTGGCCCACCAGAGTCAATAGAGAATGGATTTGTTCATGGAGAGGAGTTCCTCTTTGGAGATGAGATTCTCTACAGCTGCAGTCAAGGCTTTGAACTACAGGGGCACAGCCGGAGAATCTGTCACATTAACAGAAGGTGGAGTCCCTCAGCCCCTTCATGTGTGAGTAAGTACAGATCAGAAGAGATGAATCATTCTGCAAGTGGTCTCGTACTGCTACTACCCATGGAGCTGCATGAGCAGTTATGCATTGGTGGGAAATTTCAGGGAGACTATTAATGCAGATAAGGCCTAAATGAGCACTGAGCTTTCACTTCATCTTTGACCCTGATGGAGGCTTTGATCTGAAGGATGCTACAGCATATTCTTCATCCATTTGCACACTGAAATGCCATGATGTGGATTTGCACTTGGGTAAATGAGAAGAGAACTTGGCCTATTATGTCTGACTTTTATTGTATCACAGAGTATGAGTTTTGAATATTGCACAGAACTGATCTGTCTTAGGAGTGCCAGTTCTGACCCAGCTAGTCTATTTTGATGTATTAAACTCACATCTCTGCAGTCAGATTGTTTTTCTGTCAGAGCAATAGAGTGTGACTTCTTTGGTGGGTGGAAGGAGCCAAAGAAAATACAATTGCTTTATGCATTTCATAAATATAGGGCATTATAGCCTTTAGCAAGCAATTCTTTACAACCTTCCTCTCTTACAGTACATGAGTAGAGGAATATAAGGTGCTGCCACAGTATTTGCTACTCCCGCTTTAATGCTGTACAATATGAGAAGTGGGTGCTTGTCTCTTTTGCTACCCCATCTATCAGTGATTCTGTCTCTCCAAGACATTGAGTCACATCTCTTTTTATCTTGCTTTTGCAGCCTCCATTTCCTCCCCTTGATCTTTCTTTGACTCATTTTTTGAAGTAGGGTGTGATGCGCTGTACAAATGAGAAAAAATACAAATGACTCTATATAAATATTGCAAAGACAATAAACTCAGAGGCTTCTATTCTCTTCTAGGGATAACTTGTGAGCCACATCCCTCTATAGAAAATGCAATGTCCATGGCCTCAGGAAGTGCATACCTAAGTAATGTAACCTATGTATGCAATTTTGGATATCATCTCATTGGGCCCCAGAATATCACATGTCTTGCCAATGGGACCTGGAGTCAACCTCTCCCATCATGCAAAGGTAACTGTTAAGTTTCGTGGCCTAATACTTATTGAGCTAGGTCAGGAAAAGCAATTGTTAATGTTCTTGTTGGCATGCCGATGTGCATATCCTGTAGCCAGAGAATCCAACCTCTTTCTGCAGATGTTTTTCCATGGAGCAGTGAAGTGCAGTAGTTCTGTTGACATGACTGTGTAACCGGTACCCAATTAACTAAAAGTATTCCAGGTGCTGGTTCCTAGAGAGGAGTTGTGATTAAGACCAGAATGCTTATCGAGGTAAAAAGGATATTTCTTTAGAGCCTGAATCTGTACAGTGCACTAATAGCTTTATAAACCTCAATCAGATTTGAGGGCATTCACCCTTACACAGGCTCAGGCCTTTACCATATACTATAGACAATGAGAACAAATGGCTTTTCTCCCCTTGGATCAGAAAATCCATTTGAAGAGACATTTTTAAATATTATTTTAGCTAAGTTGGCACCTCATAGTAAGAACTTCAGAACAGTGTTTGCAGCAAAATTTAGCTTTAGCATGCATGAACACAACACCTTTCTGCAAATTACTCAATTTAAAGGCTGCTTAAATATGTTCTTTTATTCCTGCCCAAACCAGAATATATTACAAGCATGAATTGTTTGTGTTTATAACCAAGGGGCACAGCTGTCAACAAAAAAGCACAAGTAATAGATGGGATTCCAAATACATGAGGACATCTGGGGTCTTTTCTTCTTTAGAGGACAGTGGCCAAAATAAATATACATGGGGGTAGATTAAACTTTATAAAAGTATATTTAATCTTTAAACATAAACTTTGCCTTTTATGTGCCCCCCTTTTCCTTAGATAAGGCCATGTGTTGTTTCTGGCCCCCTTGTCTCTTTAGTACCTTCTCATGACACACACACAGACACCTTCTTGAGATGAGTTGCTGCTCCAACAATTTCTTCCGTGCAGTTCCTGTCCCCCCTGACATACACCTTTTGTCCACAATGTCACCCTCTGTCACCCTGCATCTCCTTTTAGCCTCATCATTTGCCCCGACATCCTCATTCTCCATCCCTGTGAAATGGACATTCTGATTTCTCTGCATCCAGCCTCTCACATGGATTTAGAGAGACACTCACCCCTTCACAGCTGCACCAGGTAGACATGGGTGAGGAGCCACACGGAGAGACCCCCTAGTGTACACAGTGCAGAGGAGATGAACCATCCACCTCACAACTTTCAACAGTAGTGAGGGGCAGAGCAGATTGTGGTAATTTGTCTGCGGAGTCTCACAAAGGCTGGATGAATGGTTTGAGGTCCAAGCATATAGCCAGATGCTGGGGAAAAGGTGCCGCTGACCACCCTGCTTTTGTCCCTGTCCCCATCCCTAAAAATACATGAACAATCAAGGGCCTAGAACCACCTGCAACTTGCAAATCTTGACAAAGGGTGGGCCTGGCCCCTCTGTAATGGAGTAGATATTATTCTATCTTCATGAACCTTACCACAGGCTCTCTTCTGCCTGTCAGCTAGCACCACATCTGTCTTATGTGGTCCCATCAGCTTGTTTTTGTTCAGCTTTAAGCTTATCTAGTCCATCACATCAACCAGTATTCCTTCTGGTCCAGTCTGATGGTGTCCAGGACCCCCACTGCTTCAGAGGCAGAATATTACTCTTGAAGAATGATCTTGCTAAGTAAAAAGAAAGGCAGCACTGCTGCTAAGTCCCCTTCAACTAACTGTTGTCCACAACCTAGCTGGAGTCCACCAAAGCCATTAGGCCAGCTCTGTGATCTTGTTAAAAACATGCAAGCACACTTGACCTTTTTCTGTCACTAGGAGGAGCTCCTCCACCAACCCAACTATATTTTCTTTCCAACACTAGTTTTTTCTGTGAACTCTGATTATGATGTGTTGTGCTGTGGTTGCTATGACAAACACTGAATCATTCTAACCAATGAATAAAGTATGGCCTAATCTAGATTCATGAATTTACTTTCTTGCAGAGACCAGATGTGAAGCTCCAATTTTCTTGGAGAATGGGAAGTCTGTGTATGAAAATAATACTGTTGGCAGCAGAGCAGCATATTACTGTGACAGAGGATACAGCTTGGAAGGGGAGCCCATAGCAGAATGCACAGGAACGGGAAGCTGGAGTAACCCAATACCTCAGTGCAAACGTGTGTGTTTGCCCTATAATGAAGATTTTTAAACATTAAAGGACAAATTCTGCTCTTTGTTTAGATTAGCATTAATTAAGGGTAAATCCACTGGCTTTGATGGAGTTAATCCAGTTTTATACTGGTGTGATTGAGCAGAATTTGTCAAGTTCCAAACCATGTATCTGCATATCACAGTTTTTCCTCCCTAGTGCAATTCTGTAACTTGTATGAAATTTGTAACAAAATTGAATCTTCCTCAGATCTACTTTTTTGGGGGTCACCTATGTTCATGGTGAGGATTGACTAGCACTGAGACACAGTAAAAATAACCATATCCACCTATCAACGTTTGTGAAAATGTCAGAATGGAGCATTCAGCAGCAGGGGACTTTATATAGAAAAGGGCTTTACATCGGTTTCAGTATGTCCCATGGTAGCCTTCCATATAACCATTATCTGGCAGCAACTGATCTTAGATCTGTTTTGAATTAGACTAGCTGGGTCATCTCATTTTCTAAATGTGAGACCAGCATCTATCTAGCTGCATAGAAGAGACAGCCCCCTCTGCTGTACATGTAGTGCTGACTCCTTTTCACATTTGTCATGCAGAAAGTCTGGCTCAAACCAGTGGAAATGCTTACATGAAGAAGACCAGAAGGGTTTAGACCAAAATTATAGTGTACAGGAACAATGGGGGAACTGTAAACTCTCTGTTCAAACCCTTAGGGACAGATTCCCTGGCCCTCTGCCACTACTCGACACTGTTCCAGTGCCACTAAGCAGCTGTGAATCCAACTAAAGCTGAAGGGCCCGACTGATGTTTACACTAAAACCTCCTTACATTACTGTAGCAGTCCAAGGTGGTTGGAGGGCAATGTAAACTACATGGACACTGTCTCTAATGCATCTTTCTGCTGACAGGGAAATCCTAAGCCCACTGAAGTCACTAAAAATTTTGTCGTTGGTTTCAGTGAAGCCAAGATATCATCCCCAGAGTGCAGTGTAAATTAACATTACAATAAATGAGAATCTGACCCGCTATCTTTATTTTGTAACCCCAAACCTCACATCTTTTCCTCTGGCTAAAAATGAAACACAGGAAGAATCAATCCATTCAGGCTGCAGATTTTGCGGGTTGACAATGAAAAGATGGGAGAGAGAAGTTTGCAGACATGCTTTACAAGTATTTTTTCTCCCCCACTTGAACAGCAAATCCTTGTCCTGTGCCTTTCATCATCCCAGAGAATGCCCTGCTGTCTGAGACAGAATTTTATGTTGGCCAGACAATATCTATCAAGTGCAGGGACGGCTATCAGCTCAAAGGACAAGCTACAATTACCTGTAACCCTGATGAGACTTGGACACCAGCAAAAGCTAAATGTGAAAGTAAGTACACAAAAGGAAGTGATGGCACACATCATGAGAAGCTGGTTGGGAGATGTACTGCCATCTCATAACCCTCTAGCAGGTTTCTTTGCTGGCAGGCAGCTCTTCTGACAAGGCTGATGTCAGTCTCTTCCATTTGCAACTTCTGAGCTCCAGTCTGTTGGCCATTGCCACAGCTGGTAGGAATTAAAGTCTTGAAAATGGCTGCCATGCACATTATACACATTTGCTGTTTGATTTGCTCTGCACAATGTTGGATCTGCTACTATGGACAGGAAGGCCCTATCAGCTGGTCACCTTTCTCTGTCCCTACCATGGCCAGTTTCCCCTTCTCACCAGTGCTCTTACAGAGCTGTGTTTTCATTGCTGGACATTGTGGGCATTAGCCTCTTTCTGCGGCATTTTCTTCCCCACACTTTTCTTGACAGTATCCTGTAGGCTTATGCCTTGCAAACATAGGCCTTGTGTGCTGCGTTGTGAACCAGTTGTCCAAGACTGCAGCACATCACCCCCTTGTGATTTCTTATTATTTGTGTTTAGAGATTTCTTGTGGGCCCCCTGCTCACATTGAAAATGCCTTGGTCCGTGGTACATCTTACCAGTATGGAGACATGCTCACCTATTCGTGCTACAGTGGATACATGCTGGAGGGGTCCCTGAGAAGTGTGTGTTTAGAAAATGGAACCTGGACAAAGCTGCCGGCCTGCAAAGGTAAGAGTCATTGTGCTGGTGCTTTCCTAGCTTTCTGTACAAAGACACAGGGAGAAAGTCTCTTTTTAATTTCACTTGACTTCATATAAAGTACAAACTCACCCCTTTTCTACTTTACTTTAAAGCAAATAAATACATAAAAATTAGCATAAACCTTCTCCCTAATCTTGTCTGCTTCTAGATTCCTCTCTGAAGGACATCATATCCATACCCTACAGATTCCCTTTCTCCACAGAATCACTCCCACCTCAGATATGATCAGCAGGGTTAACAAGTCTTTCTACCTCTGTGGATCTACAGAATGTATTGAAAAGGCTGATCCTTATTGCAAAGAGCTCACAGCCTCTGGACCTGATTCTGCAGAGGCTGCTAAATGTGCAGCCTGATCCAGAGACCTCTGAGAGTGAGCAGCACTCTGCATTGGCTTTAATGGGCTTTGGATGAGGCTCATGGCACTTGCTACCATGAGTAGCCCCTGAACTCACTGGGACTGTTCATAGTCATAAGCAGTGTGGGTAGAATTCTCAAAAGACTGAAGTGACTTAGAAGCCTAAGATGCACATGCCTTTGTCCTTCGAAGCCAGAGGCCTTGTTTTCCATGAGAAATGAGCACAATCTAGCAATGGCTTCACTGTGTCTTCACAGCCTGTGGAATCCAGTTAGATCAAACTAATTCCAACTATAGATGCAGCAAGGCTGGTGGAAGAATTCTTCCATGAGCCTAGATTCAGCTTCTTGGAAACCTCCTTCTGCTGATGTAGAAAGCATCTACTCTACTGTGCTAGAATAACACAGTTCCACCACTGTAGATGTGCTGCGGGAGCAGCAGGAAAGTAGACAAGGTCTCAGTGCCATTGAAAGGCAAAGGATGAGGAAAGGGATGTAATAATAAAAAAAAAAGCCACTGAAGAGTTCTGGCTACCACACAGCTTGTTAGTTCCATGCTTTCTTCGTTCCCCACATTTGTAAGTGTTAAAGGTTCTCACATAGTGTAACACATTTTTTAAAAATTGCAACCTAGAAGTCCTGCTCCAGTAGAGTATGTGTGCCTGTTGCACTCTACGTAGAAATGCCCTGCCTTTCAGCTTTCTTTCCCTCCCTTCTCCAAATGCCAGTGGTTTGAAGGGGTCTTGGAGAGGAAAGGGTTAATGTATTAGCACACAAAATTCTATCCCATCCCAGGTAACTCTAGACATATCAATGTGCTATGTTAATAGTTTCCTGCCTCATTCCACCTAAAAAGAGGAGAATAAAAAGAACCTAAGCCCTAGTAATAGAAAAGGTCCCTGTTTCCCTGATAAATGTGAAAGTGATCCTTTAGATCTTTATAAACAAAGCTGAACATTTTCCTAACAAAAGGCCTCCAGTGTCTAAGGCTTTGTGGTCTACATCAGAGACAACATGAAAGCAACCAGCATAATGAGTCACATGGCATTGGTTGTTTTTGGCACCACTGGGTAGTTATTAATGTCCCAAACCTGCAAGAAAAGTCTAACCCAACAAAACAAGTTAAGTCATATGAATATCATAATTAAAAATACAGACCGTGTTAGTAATTGGGAGTGCTGCAGTGCACTTGTCTGAACTATATCTAGTTAAAGACCACACGCTTGATTCTGATCTCAGTGACATTGGTGTAGATCTGGAGAACTGCACTGAACTCAGGGGAATTGCACCAGCATAAATTAATGTTAGTGAGATCAGGCTAGAGCTCTCAGTTGAGAAGATAGCGCTGCATCCAGTTAGCTTACAATCTGCCCAGCGCCAAATGCAGGACAAAGAACCAGCATCAAAGACAAAAGAAAAAGATAGTGCAAGTAGTTTTATGGGATACAGACTGAATTTCTTGAGCAAAAAACAATGTTAAATGTCTTGTAGAGTTTTCATCAGCATTTCTCATGTAATTAATTTTGCAAGAAAAGAAATGAGAGCACTGACGATGTGTGGTTTAGCACTTCCTTTGCATCTAAAGTAAGGGACTTCTTTCAAAAAGGTAGTTGAAAGCTACAGTTGTAGTTTATTCTGTTCTGTTCTGTTCTATTGTACCATGCTCATCACTGTGATATCTCTTGCCTTCTGTAGCCTAATTAAATTTTGAACTTACATATCACTTTTGATTAGCAATAGTAGTGATACTTATTGTATCAGAGGATTTCAGTGCACTTTTCAAAACTCAGTTTTTGTTGATTGTAGCATTATTGGGAGTCACCAAATGGGACTGTTACTGATTATTTTACTAATTCTGCTTAACTGACTGTATAAGTTGCTGTATTGTGGAGATATGTTGCATTTCTTTTTTAAAAGATATGAAGTGAATTTGGCCCCCTCTGCACAAGTCTTTTTGACCGGACTGATCGGTAGGTGCAGAACTATGGCCAAACAGCTGATACCTAGCCAGCTTTTTTGTGTCAAATCTGAGAAAAGACAGGAAGTGACTTGTTCACGGTCATATGGGAAGTCTGTGGCAGAGCTGAAAAGATAACCCAGGAACCCAGTTCTCCTCTTATTTACATTATTTTTATAACAGTGTAACTCCTTTGACTTCAGTGGCGTTAATCCTCATTTACACTAGTGTGAGAACAGAATCAGGCTGAAGCGGCTTGCAGCATCCTGCCCCATGCCTAAAGCTCAAGACCACCTTTCTCTTCTCTTGCCTGCTATAGTGATCAGTCATCTCCACAACCACAGGCACACAGTCTCTCATTCCCTGGAGCAATATATAACAAATGCACATAGGAATAATACTGTCTTATTCATACAGAATTTCACAACCAAGGTTGGCCCACAAGCACAAGAAAAGCAAACCTCTTCTTGGGGCCCTTAATTGCAGAGCTTACCTGGGACAATACATATTCCAAATAAGCACTGTAATTCACAGACCAACTGTATCTTCTTTTCCAATGGCAGATATAGAGGTGGGGACATATCTCCTAGCCTACTCTTACTGACAGTTTGGGACTCCCAGTAGCATAGAGCCAGCATTGGTTATGTAATCCTCTTTTATTTACCTACTCAAATGATACATAGCTGGGATGTCACTCAGGCAAAGTGTGCAGTACACATTGTTTCAGAGCTTTATGCATCAGTTACAATCCTTTAAAAAATTTGCCCCATCTTTTAAATGGCTTTTGTTGGAACTTCCTGGTAACAGTAATACTACTTTACTAGTATTCGGAAAAAATAGGTCAGGTGTTAATTCACAATAGTGCACGCCAGAGGCATCGATGCCCCAGGGAAGCACCCGGGGCACGGGCACGGGCCACACCCCCTGCCAAGAGGCCATGCCCCCTGGTCACAGGCAACATCCCCAGTCAGGGATAGGGCCGGGAGCAGCTGGGGACGGGGCCAAGAGCGGCCTCCATGGCTACAGGCGACTGAGCCCCGGATCCCCAGCTGGGGACAGGGCCACCGCGGCCATGGGCAGCCGAGCCCCGGATCCCCAGCTGGGGAAGGGGCTGCCATGGCCATGGGCAGCCGGGCCCCAGATCCCTGGCTGGGGACAGGGCCAGGAGCGGCCTCCGTGGCTGCTGGTGGCTGAGCCCTGGATCCCCGGCCGGGGACAGGGCAGCCGCAGCTGCAGGCAGCTGGGCCCCGGATCTCCAGCCCAATTGGGCCGGAGACTGGGGGCACCAGAGCCGGGGCACTGGCGCCGGGATTCAGGGCACATCCGGTGCCACCAACACCTCTGGTGCAAGCATAGTGGTGAATCTCTGTGTTGTTAACTTTCTTTAACTACAGCTGTGTGAAACAAGCAAGGAGTCGTGTGACTCTTTTAAAGACTAAAAAATTTATTTATCACATGAGCTTTTGTGGCCGTAATTCCACTTCATCAGCTACATGAAATGGAAACCGCAGTATGGCAGGTATATATACACATGCAGAGAAGGAAGGAGTCTTGTGGCACTTAAAGACTAACAGATTTGTTTATCGCATGGGCTTTCTTGGGAGAATATCCCACTTCGTCAGACACTTTGAAGAGGGAGAACTTACAGAATTGGATGAAAATAAATGCAAGGGAGTGTAAGACATGGGATCAGGTCATACTGCAACAGCAAATCAGAACATTTGTAAGGATTCAAACTAGGAAACAGCACAATTCAGTAAGTTCTTTCTCCTCAAAGCATCTGATGAAGTGGGATATTCCCCCATGAAAGCTCATGCAATAAATAAATCTGTTAATCTTTAAGTGCCACGAGAGTCCTTGCGTTTTTTTGTGTTTCTAGACTAACACGGCTGCCCCTTTGGAACTTGGCTAGAGGCAGAGAAGGATGGGTCACAAGGTCTGTTCAAATCATTTCAGGGGCTAGTCTGTTAGTCTGTTTCAGCAAGTGAAACAAGTTCTTTTTCAAGCACTGCTCGGATGCATTCAGTAATAGGTGTCTCCATGCCGGAGCACCGGATTGATCAGAAAAAACTTGTCCCAGCCTGTCAGGAGAGGGCAGGCGACCTCCACCCCTCGCACCACCCTATGGCTACATATACGGCCAACTTCTGACCCCTTCTCTATTTCGTTTCTTCCGCCTTGCATGTCGGAATTGGAAAGTCCGCTCCTTGTGAACTGCAAGCAGCCTGTCCTTTTCTTCAGCATACTACCCGGCTGGGAGCATCTCTGTGTGGATTTAATTCCACTACAAGAGTTCCCACTACCGGACCGGAACATCTCATCGACCATGCCAGGGTTCAAACCCTGTGCCGAGTGCGGCAAGGCCTTCCCCCAGGACGACCCCACGGGAGGTGCCTTAGGTGCCTGGGCAAAGACCACATGGTCTCGGCCTGTTCCATCTGTCTCTCCTTCAAACCTAGAACGATCAAGGAGAGGGAACAGCGGCACTGTGCCCTAGCCTCTGAGAAGGCCCGGCACCCTTCACCCGAGGCTTCAGGTTCTTGCCCGGCACCAGGACCCAGCTCACCACCGGAGCCTATGTGGCACCACACCACCAGTAGCCGCCACCACCGCCGCACAACCTCGGTGCTGACTCCGGCACCCCAGCATCTTGGCACCACTTGAGGTCGCCCTCAGATAGTCCGGCACCAGTGGTACCGGGATTGCCTCGGCGCTGCTCCACATCATCTCCAGTGCCAATGTCTTGGTACAGTCCGGCCTCACTGGTGCTGAGCTCACCCCACTACTGGCCAACTTCACCTTCGGCACCGCAGGTCTGCCATAGCCTGGTTCTACAGGAGCAGGAGTCTTCCTGCCCCAGGTAGTCCTGCCTCCCCAAGTGAGGACTTGCCACCGGGCCAAATGGAGTCACTCCTCAACCCGTCCACCCCGGAGGCAGTGGAGGCTGCACGAGCCCTCCTGCTACTTCTGACAACCCCTGCCCCACTCCCAACCAGGAGGGGCAAACAAGCCTTCATATCGAAGGCCTGGGTCCACCCGGGGTGTTCGCCCTCACCACACAGCCCCCTGTCGTCCACTCCAGCGGGGGCTGGCACCACCCCGTTGTCGCCGGTACCGCCCCAGGAGTCTCGGTCCGCTTCCTCAACTTCCAGCCCAGAGGTTCCAAACGGCCTCGGCGCCGTACATCAGCCCCATCACCCTTCCGTTTCAGGCCGCAGGAATGGTCCCCTCAAGGAACTCCCTCCCCCCCACAGTGAGCTCCCAGCACCACTCTCTCTCCGGCACCGGGGTCTTACAGAGGAAGCCTGTCGGCACATTTTGATTTGTTGCGCCGGGCTACGGCCTATTTAGTCATGGAGGTGCAGCCCTTGAGCCTCCCCCCCAATACCTTCTTCAAGCCAGCTTTTGCCTCAACGGCACCCTTAGCAGTTCCACCCCACCCGAGTGTATGGCACCTAGCACACTCCCGGTGGCAGAGCCCAAGTTCCATTCTCCCGGTCTCGGACACGGCGAACGTTAAGTATCGGGTGTCCAAGTTGGATTTTCTCTCCCTTGTTGGCCACCCAGTTCCCCCGAGGGACATAGTCCAGTTGGCGATGGGCCCCGGGGAGCCCCCCAGTGACCTCCTCCCATCCTCCAGGGAAACCAGGGAACTGGGCCTGTTGGGCCGTAAAGTCTACTCCTCATTGGCCTTCCAACTGCAAGTGGCAAACAGCCAGGCTATAACAAGGAGGTACTTGCTGGATGTGTGGGAGTCACTCGAAAAATTTAGAAGCCTGCTCCCACCTGAGGCTAGAGAGGAGTATGATGCCTTTCTGGAGGAAGGCAACCTAATCTCCCAAGATTTCGTCCTTTCAGCATGTGACGCAGTGGACACAGCCGCCCACATAGTGGCCTCGGCGATAACCATCCACAGGGTGGCATGGCTTAGGGAGGCTAGAGTGCCCCCTAATGCACAGCAGGCAGTCCTCGACCTGCCCTTCGGGGGGGGGTGTTTTGTTTCCCCCTGAAACCCTCTCGGTGGTGGGCACCACCCGAGATCCCTGGGGAGAGGCCAAATACTTTGGTCTGCTTCCCCACGGACCCACCCCTCCGACTTAGGGGCCCCCCCCCCCCGAATTCCACCCATCTTCTCCCATAGGGGGACCACAGGGGAGCTTTCCTTCCACCGCTCCATCTGCTGCAAAGGCTGGGTCTTTGCCCCCTTCTCCCGCAGGGAGGGGCCCACCCAATTTGCCGCCACCCCACTTTCGAACCTCGGGCATAGAGGCATCAGGGCGTCAACGTCGCAGACAGTTGACACACCCTTTTCCCCTCGAACAGGGAATGGGATTCAGTGGGAACCATCCCCCCCCCCTTTTTTCCCCATTTGCTACTGCATCGTCAGACCTCCGATCTGAGGCAACATGGCCCCAACAACATAAAGACGCCCCTGCCTGCACCAGTGGCACCCGGGTACCATGGTCTAGCCCACACCCCTTAAGCAGCGACTCCTTCGAACACACATGGAAAACTGCCCGCTTCCCCTCTCCCCCTCTCCCTTCCTGGGCATCCCTCTATCCCACGTCTTCCACGCCAACACTATTGCCTGGGACAAGAGGCGCGTTTCGTTGTAGCCCCAGCCCCGCTGCAGAGGATTCAAGACGTAAATATTCGAAGCCTACCCGCACACAGGACTGTGCCAGTGACCCTGATGCCTTCCTCAGGTAGGCCTCCCCAAGTCCGGGTCAAGGGGAGGGGGAATACCCCCCCGTCGCGTACTGTCGGCTCAACACGTACCAGCTTTGTGACCCCGACCCCAATTCAACGGGAATACCTCCTGCTCATCGAAGGGGACACATCCGCTTAGCCAGGACTGATCTTAGTCTTTGAGGGGGGCCAAGGTGAATGGCCCACCCCAAACCACTTCCCTCCCTCATGAGATCTACAGCCCCACATCCTTACCTCGCGGTGATCTCAGTGAAGACCAGGGCTCCTACCCCAGGAACCCTCACCCTAAGCCCACCTCACAATTGCGGTGATTTATTCTCCTTACACCCTCACTTGTAAGCACGGGCCGGGTGTACCTTCCGCAAACCCTCCAGGGAACCTAGGAGAGGACACCTAGTCACATCTTCACATAAGGGAACAGCGAGGGATCACCCTATCGGGTCTTGTCCCATCAGCACCCTCCTCTGTGTCACCAGCCGTCATACTGGGCAGGAGACCACGTGTAGGCGGAGGGGTCTTTCCCAAGGGACTTGTAGTTGCCTTTTCAGTCTCTCAGTCTTGTACTCTGACAGGGCACACCCTTCCCTCTCCTCCGCCCTTTGCTTTCTTGGGGCCTTCCCTCTATGTCTGATTGCAGACCTATAACTCTACCACGGGGTTACCCCCACGTGCATCAGTGGTGCCCAACAGTACTGCTGTTCCTCCTCAACTCTTGAGGATCTGTTTACATACACTGTCCGTCCTCTGGTGCAATAGACAGAGGGAATCAAGCTTGATCCTATTTTCTGCAATATCCAGAAATCTGGGGATCGTACTCCCCCAAATCACCTTCCGACTTCTCGCCTGGGGGAAAATACTTTATTCGGTTCTCTGACCCCAGAGTACCCTTGAAATGCTGCAGTTGCCACTCTGTGGCAAATTCACTTCCTAGCTGGTAGGAAATGAACCTCCCCCGGTGTCGGGGTTCTCGGGATACCCCTGTATTGAGGAATTTTTCCTTGGCACCCACACTGGAGCGGCAGAGCCGTAGCCCTATCCCTCCGGGAAATACTATAGGTGCTTGAGACTGTGACCTTACACGGCACTTCTACAAACCTATTGGTCCATGTTGGGGTGACCAAATGATAGCTGCCGCTGTTCCTGATCCTTCTTCTCCCTCCCTCACGCACTCGTGAGGGCTCTCGCGGTGGAAAACCCTGTGAGATTATAGGCCAGGCAGGCCCTTCCCATGAGTTCTCATGCTACCGCAAGCCTTATAAGGACCATCTCAATAGCACTGCCTTAGGCCACCATGTCTTTCGGTGGCTCTTATGTCCCGGAGCCTCTCCCCTGCAAGAACCCGGCCCTGGTACCTGATTCGGCTGAAAACGTGTGCTCCCGCACTACCAGGTTTTATAACTAGCATACCGTAGGCCTTCTGCTCTGCTCAGCTTGGCCTCTATATGCAACTGTTTAGTGTCTTATGGGTCTTCTCAGTCGCTCTCAAGCCCCATCCTACAACCCTGTATCCTCACCCTCACTCGCTTCACCAGACTTGACTATGTCTGGTTATGACCTGGCCAAGGGATAAAGTTATTCTCCTACGGCTACCTGCGTACCCAGTAGTCGCCCAGATCAGTTCTTAACTCTGTGGTTCCAACTAAAGTCTTGAGGTGATCAGTTCAGGGAGTAATCCCCACCCTTTCTTCGTTCTCATGCAGGACATGGCTAGTATGGCTAAACCTGCACTTGTTGGCGTCCAGCATTCTCCC
This sequence comes from Podocnemis expansa, assembly GCA_007922195.1. Lineage (NCBI taxonomy): Eukaryota > Metazoa > Chordata > Testudines > Podocnemididae > Podocnemis > Podocnemis expansa. Next base: position 19,995,479 of record ML681995.1, on the reverse strand, counting down.
ACGAGACCACGCTGCAAGGCCCATGGCCAGACACTATATTCTTTCTGTCATACTTCACGTTTCCACCTATGTGGAACATCTAACGCAATCCTCTATGTTCATGTTGCGCCCTTTACTCCAGTTCTGGTGACCTTGTTCCAACCTGCTTATGCGCATATGTCTCGGCGGGTTTGGTCCTGCCCCTGTCCTGGGTTGGCCCTCAGCTCTTGACTCTTCTGGGTCACATGGGGTGGCACGGGGGGGCGGAGGCCGCCTGCCCTCTCCTGACAGGCTGAGACAAGTTTTTTCTGACCCATCCGGCTCTCCGACACGGAGACACCTATTACTGAATGGATCCGAGCAGCCCATCTCGAAGAAGGACAGTTACTGGTGAGTAACCCACCATTTTAATTCAGACAATGTGGATGTGGGCCTTAAAAAACAGTAGATGAGAAGGTGAGAATGTTGAAAGAGGGGAACTTACCTTTTGTAGCGAGTTAACCATTCTAAGGCCCCATTCAGACCCATTCTGGTGGTGTCAAATTTGCATATGAATTAAGCTCTGCACTTTCAATCTGAAGTTTTTGAAGTGTGTTTGCTGAAGTACTGTAACTTTTATGTCTGTTACAGAATGTGCAGGGAGGTTGAAGTGTTTTAATGGTTTTTGAATGTTACCATCCTTGACGTCTAATTTGCGTCCATTTATTCTTTTGCATAGAGACAGTCCAGTATGGCTAACGTGTAAGGCAGAGGGACATTGTTGTCACATGGTGGCATATATCACATTGGTAGATGTGCAGGTGAATGAGCGGCTGATTTGGTTAGGTCCTCTGTTGATACCACTTGAGTAGACCCACTCAGAGTTGGGAACAGGGTTTATTGCATGGGGATTTGTTCCTGTGCTGCTTCAGGGAGTTTCCTGAGTAGATGGTATAGTTTCTTTTGGTATTCCTCAGTGGGATCAGAGAGAAGTCGTTTGTAGACTGTGGTGCTGGTGAGTTGTCTCTTAGTCTCCCATTTATAATCTGACTTGTTTATGATGACTACAGCATCTCCTTGCTCAGACTCATCGATAATAATGTCAGAATTGTTTGAGTCTTTGGGTGGCGTTGCGTTCTGCACAGCTGAGGTTGTGGTTCAAGTGATGTTTTTCAACAATTTCAGCTGTGTGAAACTTTTTTTTTAAATTAAATCCCAATTAATGCAAAACTCTATTGCTTCAGGTTTCTTCAGAAACATAGTTCATGCTTGTCAAAAGGTTTACCACTTTTGGCCCAGTTTCAAGGGAATCGAAAATATTGTTTCACATTGAAACTAAGTGAAGTTTACAGCAAAACTTTATCAAACTTGGCTGTTTCACTGGTAGTTCTAGATTCATTCAAACATGAAATTCATAAATATTTGAATATATTTCATGGTTCATCATATTTAGACTTCTTTGTCACAGTTTTGCAGACAGTATTGTTTGTAAAATACACAGATATATTGTGCAGTGTTACCACAGATTACCCCAAATGATTGCAAAATGCTTTTCATTCTTTTGTGATGTTAATGCGATAAATCTTCTGTGCTGCTGTTCTGTTTTAATGTTTTTTTAATGACAGAAAGTAGAGTATAGCTGGCAGAACACATAAGGAGGCCTGTGGCACTTTTAAAGACCAACAGATTTATTTATAGCATAAACTTTCATGAGAGAAAATCCCACTTCATCAGATGCTTTGAAGATGGGTGTCTTACAGAATGAGAGGAAAATAAATGCAGGGGAGTGTAAGTCATTGGATCAGGTCACATTGTAACAGCAAATAAAGCAGTTGTTAAGATTCAAACATTGGGAAACAACATATAGAGGAAGATGAGGTCAAATTACCTGTTATAATGAGAAAAATAATCCAAAATCCTTATTTAGCCCTGAAGCGATAGTGTCAAATTTGCATATACATTCCAATTCTGCAATTTTTCTTTGACGTCTTAAGTTATTCATTTGTCTGAGCACAGCTATTAGCAAATTATCAATAGAGTGATTGGGAATATTGAAATGCTCACCTACTGATTTTTGAATATTGTGATTTCTGATGTCTTCTTTGTGCCCATTTATTCTTCTGCACAGAGACTGTCCTGTATGTCCAATATGTAAGGCAGGGGTGCATTTCTGGCACATGATGGTATATACCTGCAGCTTTGCCTATTTTTTGTTGTGAGACTGAGGAAAGGATTTTATCTTTTCCCATATAATGGATTTAATTTCTTTAAGGGTATAAGGGCATGAGGAGATATATACCTGGTTTTTGTTTTATGAAGCAAGAAAGAAAATTCAGGTAACTAGGTAGGTGATATACATCTTACAAAATTGATTAGAAAATTTGCCAGCTTAGGCAAGTTCCAAAGGGGCAGCTGTGTTAGTCTAGTCCAGCAAAAAAGGAAGGAGTCCTGTGGCACTTAAAGACTAACAGATTTATTTATAGCATGAGCTTTTGTGGAAGAAAATCCTGCTTTGTCAGATGCTTTAAAGATGGGGAACTACAGAATGGGATGAAAATAAATTCAAGGGAGTCTAAGACATGGGATCAGGTCATACGGTAACAGCAAAATCAGAGCAGTTGTTAAGATTCAAACACTAGGAAACAGCACACGGTGGAGGGTGAAGTCAAATCACCTGTTGTAATGGGGAAAGAATGCATTGTCACTATTGCACTCACACAATCTAATCTGCATATCAATTTTAATTCAGCTGTTTCTCTTTGAAGTCTTGATGTCCCACTGACTTTCTTAAGCATGGTTGTTAACAAATCATCCATAGAGTGATTAGAAAGATGGAAGTGCTCAGCAACTGGTTTTTGAATGTTGTGATTTCTGAGGTCAGTTTTGTGCCCATTTATTCTTTTGGGCAGGGATTGTCCTGTTTGTCCAATGTATAAGGAGTCTGGGCATTTCTGGCACGTGATGGGATAAATCACATTAGTGGATGAGCATGTGAATGAGCCCTTGATGGAGTAGCTGGCTTGATTAGGACTTATGATAGTGTCTTCTGTGCAGATGTGTTGGCCAAGTTGGCAGTGTGGTTTGTTGCCGGTGTGTGTGCCTGCTTTAAAGTTTCTGTTGTTAGCTCTGTAGTTGCTGGTGAGTATCTGTTTAAGGTTAGGTGGCTGTCTGTAGCTGAGTAGAGGTCTGTTTCCCAAGGCTTGACAGAGTGAGGGATCATCTCTTAGAATAGGCTGTAGGTCTTTAATGATCTGTTGTAGAGGTCTGACTTGGGGGTTGTATGTGGTGACCAGGGGCATTCTATTGTTTTCCTTTTTGGTCCTCTCCTGCAGTAGTTGACTTTGGGGCACCTGCCTGGCTCTGTCAGTCTATTTCTTCACTTCTGCAGGTGGGTACTGTAGTTTTAAGAATGCTTGATAGAGATCTGAAAGGTGTCTGTCTCTGTTTGAGGGTTCAGAGCAAATGTGGTTATATCTTAGGGCTTGGCTGGAGACCAGGGGTCCCAAACTCAAATCACCATGAGGATCACATAAGGATTAGTACATTAGCCCAAGGGCCACACCACTGTAACTTTGTCATACAACAATATCGCTAATATTGGTAACAGTAGTGTCACTACAGGCAGTAAGAACTAGCTTTAAGGGCCTCATGCGGCCCACAGGCCACATGTTTGAGACCCCTGCTGTAGACAGTGGCAGGGCCGTAACTAGACTTTTTGTCACCGGGGCAAGCAGCCCCAAAGGTACCACCCCCCCGACCCCAGGCCCAATTCTGTCCAGGACCTGATCCAGCACTACGCTGCTGCCAGATGGTGGTACGGAGCTAGAATCCATCCCTAGTCACTGCTGACCATCAGCACAGAGCCCGATCTGTCCCCTGCTGCCACTGGGGGGCCTCTCCACCAGTGCCCCTCGCTAGCTGCTGGGCCCCCACCCCCACCAGTGGGCCCATCCTGGGGTGGCATCAAAGGAATGGAGCATACCCAGTGGGTAAAGTATAATTCGACTGGCCCCAGAGCCCACCTAATCTCTGGGCCACCTTCCTGTATTGTCCAGGCCCCCTTTATGCATCTGCAGGCCTCAGCGCAGGTAGGCATTTGCAACTGCTTCTCAGTACCACATGCATCAGTTGTTGTTCCATAAAAATATTTATAATTTTATATCGCATTTATGTCTATATTAATCATTGTCACAAACTAGCAAACACTGCATAATACAATAAGTATTGTGATTAACAACATGATAATTAAATAAAATGTGATATAGAATTGAACACTGTATAAGCAGAAACAACTGAGACTGACATAAATACAAAACTGCATTTATTTCTTGCAATAAACACAGATATGCAAACTCTCAAACTTTAGAGAAACATACAGAGTCCCATGGCACTTCTGAAGATTTATTTATTGCATGAGCTTTTTGGGGAGAAAATCCCATTTTGTCAGATGCTTCATTTTCAGCATGTCTGACAAAATGGAATTTTCTCCCACAAAAGCTCATGCGATAAATAAATCTGTTAGTCTTTAAAAGTACCACAGGACTCTGTTTCTCTGCAACATACTGACACAGCTACCCCTTTCAGTCTCAAACTTTAGTAGTTCAGTCTCCACGGTCCATTCATCCAGAGCTCTCTCTGCTCTTAATTTGTGTCTTGGTGCTGTAAAAGTCTGTCTATCAGGAAATGGATTAAGACTAACAATTCTTTTCACATACTACCACCACACAGCACTTTCATAATCTTCAATCATAATTAATCTCAGCTGGATTTGAACTAGCCATAAGTGAAATGTTCAGTAACTTATTACCCCTCTCTGCAACCAGTCAGTTCCCCTAAAATAGGACAGCTACAGTAACATGTATGTTAAAAGCTTTCTTGATAAGACTGCTTAAAGCATCCTGCCTCACCACTGCAGGAGACTAGCTGCAGACTCATCTAACAAAGCACTTCTTTATTCTTATGTGAAACATAACATAGCAGAGAAAAGACCTCGTATAAAACCACCAAGTTTTCTTAACATCAGCCTCCTACCTGCATGCACATACACAAGGATCTTGGTGTCGTAAGGAAAGCGTGTGGTGGCTCAGAAGGAAGAATTCTTCAAAGTGGGATTTTCTCCCACGAAAGCTCATGCAAAAAATAAATGTGTTAGTCTTTAAGTGCCACAGAACTCCTTGTTTGTTTGTTTTACTGAACTAGACTAACACGTCTACCCCTTTGGATTATAGCAATCTGTGAGCATTAAGTGCCAGGGCCTGTTGGCAGGAAGAATAGAAGGATCTGCCCTACTAGCTATCAATGGCAGGATGTCCCCCCATTGCCCAAATCCATAGGCCAGCCACAGAGGAAGATCAGTTACTTCAAGAAATTGATGCCTCTTGAAAGACTCTTAATGAGTGACTATGACTTTATAGCCAGCCATGCCATCCGTCCGTGTCTCCCCCAGGTACCAGCTGCCATGGCTCTGAAGGGGTTAGCATGAGTCAGCAGACTCCATTTTGGGTCCTGAGACACCATTTCAGGGACCCAGGATAGTCACATCTCACCTGTCCTCACCATCTCCAGGTCAGTCACATGGGCCCAGATGCACCATATTAGGAAATAACCCTTCCCTGACCAGGTGAGGTGACCAGACATATAAGGTATACAGCCCCCGACCCTGAATTATGATTGGCTCTGTGCCCACCTTACCCCTTTTCCTGTAGACTGTACTATAAAACCCGCTATACTGTACCCCTCGGAGAGCTAGCTCCACGAGATCTCTGTAAGGTAATAAAGCATATATGCATTTGTGACCTCCTCTGTCTTTGTGTGTCTTGGGACCACTTGGACCAACTCGGGGACTACCAGAGCTTTGTGCTCTAACAGCTCCATCCCATTTCTCCATCCCTCACTCAGTTCTCCAACCACCCCACCTACCAACAACCCATGATTCATCTCCTACATACACACCCCCACAACACACTTGCCCTCTTCATCCTCCTCCCCCTACCCTCTCGATAGCATTTTCCCCTGGCCCTGTCTCTTTTCCCATTGCATCATGTCCCAGGAGGGCTTATACTGCACAGTATTTATTTTTATGAACAGGTAATTTTTTAAATGATTTTTAAAATTATTCTTATGAAAGTTCTGCTGGAAACCTGAGTTATTTCAAACACTCCAGAGACCCACCGTAGAGAGTCTGGCACTTGCTTCTCACCTTTCCAGCCCATCCATGGTACAGCCAGCAACCTGCAGTCCAGCCTCTTGCAGATTAAAAAAACAACAAGCAGTTGTGTGGCACTTTAAGACTAACAGATTTATTTTTTGCATGAGCTTTCGTGGGAGAAGATCCCACTTCCTCAGATGCTTCGAAGATGGGTGAACTTACAGAAGGGAATGAAACTAAATGCAAGGGCGTGTAAAACATAGGATCAGGTCATAAAGTAACAGCAAATCAGAGCAGTTTACAGGCTTAAAGGATGGGAAGCCTGAAGTCAAATTACCCTTTGTAATGTGAAAAGAACCCATAATCTCGATTGAGTCCTGCTTTCACAGAATTTAGCTTGCAGAGAGCTTCACACAACCAAAGCAGCTCCAGGACCCCCAACCCCCCAACTCAAAAACCCACTACCAACCCCTTCTCCCAGCTATTACAGGGAGCCTGGAGTTACTCCCCCCCCCCCCACTGTTGCCCTACCTGGCCCAATACAGCCCCCTGCTATTGCCCCCAAAACCACCCCACAACTCAGTGCTCTACCTGGCTCAAAACCACCCTGAATGTCTGTTGCCCCCACCTAGGCCCTCCTAGCCACCCCCCCTGCCCAGCACAAAACTGTCCACTCCCCATTTCCCCTAAACCACCTGTTCCCCCCACCCCCTACTGCTCCAAAGCCACCCACTTTCCTTATGGCCCAAACCACTGCAGTTGGGCAGCTATTGTCCCAGCTGGGTCTCACTGACTCATCCCCCCCCCGTATTGCTCAGATTGTCACCCTTCCCCCCTTACCCTGGTCCTGATTTGTTCTCTGGGGCACCATGCCAGGCCTGGGGCCCCCTGGGTGGCCTGCCACCCTCCCCACCCCCTCGCTTCCCTTTCTCTCCCCCTGGTACCTTGTACTTAGGGGGCTTCAAATTGCCCTCCTGTCTTCCCCTGGAACAGACAGAGGAGCTACTCTGTGTCTCAGCAAGGCTGGGGTGGGGGACTGAGCTGAGAGCAGACTCTGAAACTTAGCCATTTGCATGCCCCCTGGGCAGCTTACACCATAAGAGACTTTAGAGCGGCCAAGAGGTACAAATCACTAAGTAAGTTCCTGGCAGGGGAATACCTAACCTGTCAGGCTAGCACAAGCTGTCTGGAGAGGAACAGAGCACAGTACCCTCCACTTCTTTGCTACCAGGACCTATCTATGTGAGCATGGTTTTGGCACCCTGTAAAACCATTCACCCAGAGCCTTGCCCCTTTCTCCCTGCTGTAGTTATGGCCCTGAACAATGGATTGTGTGATGTGTTTTGGATGGAAGTTTGAGTGATGTAGGTAACTGTACCAAACAGTAGGTTTTCGGTATAGGGTAGTGTTGATGTATCCGTCCCTAATTTGTACTGTAGCGTCCAGAAAATGTGGAATATTCTAGGCTAAGTTTGTTTGTGGAGTGGAAATTGTTGAAATCTCTGTGGAAGTCTTCAAGAGCATCCCTGCCGTGGGTCCAGATGATGAAAATGTCATCAATGTAGCCAGAGTCATCCGGAGGGGCGAGAGGGGCAATTGTCCCAGGCCCAATGGTTCTGAGGGCCCGGTGCTGTCCTTCCCGGAGCAGGGCAGCATGGGACCCAAACTGCTGCCCTCCCACGGCTGTGCTGTCTCCCACTCCCTCCGCTCCACTTTCAGTGCAGAGTTGAAGGCAGCTGGGAAGGGGGTGGGGGGTGGAGCGCAGAGCCAGCCTCTGCTCCCGGCTGGCTCTGGGGGCGGGAAGAGCCAGCCCAGGGGCAGGGCAGAGCAGAGCAGACCAGCCCAGAGGCTGGGCATCTCTCTTTGAACCCTCCCCTGGGCCAGTTGTTCCACCCTGGGGGCAGGGAGGGCCAGCCCAGAGGCAGGGTGGCAGAGCAAAGCCCAGCCCCTGGACAAGCCCGTTCCACCCCAAGTTAGGGGAGGGTGGCAGTGTGGGACCAGCCCTCACCCCCCCCCCAGCGGGGAGTGGAGGACCGCACAGGCCAGTTGGCTTCAGGCCCCTCACCCCGATGGGAACAGCCCTGAATGTAGCGTAAGAAGAGGAGAGGTGCTTTGGGGTGAGACTTCAGGAAACATTGTTCTAAGTTGCCCATAAAAATGTTGGCATGTGGTGGGGCCACGCAGGTACCCATAGCAGTGCCACTGACTTGGAGTATAAATTGTCCTCAAATCTGAAGTGGTTGTGGGTGACCACAAAGTCACAAAATTCAGTCCCAAGCTGTGCTGTGGCATCATCTGGGATGGTTCTTCTAAAAGAATATGTACTTGCCCATTCTTCCCATGATGACAATGACAGTGGAAAAAATGATGTTTTGCCACCGGTCGAAAATCATACTTGACACAGATGGCTGAGCCAAGTGCTTGTTGATGGACCATATATAACTGTAACAATTTAAAATAATTCCAGTAATAAATAACTTGAATAGGTCATCCATTAGAGGGCAGTATTACACTCGCACAAATACACAAGCACTTTATATTACATCAGTGGTTTTCAACTGATGTGCTGTAACACACTAGCATGCCCTGAGATCTGTCCAAGTGTGCTGTGAAATTTTTTATATAGTAATGAAAAGCAATGAAGCAGTGTTTTACATTTTAAACAATATTCTACCCAGCCAAAATTACACCTCATAAAACTCGTGAAAATTAATCACCAAACTAAAAGTGGGGTATCATTCTTTCAGTTCTAAAATATGAACATTCAAAACACAGGTAGCCAAAAGGGCAAAATTGAGATTTTGTGTGTGTGTGTGTGTGTGTGTGTGTGTGTGTGTGTGTGTGTGTGT
>ML681995.1:19965538-19986514 GCA_007922195.1 Podocnemis expansa | reverse complement strand
TGTGTGTGTGTGTGTGTGTGTGTGTGTGTGTGTGTGTGTGTGTGTGTTGTTTTTTTTTATGGTGAATGTCAAACATTTGATCCTCCCTTAGCTTGTTGTATGCATTATGTTGCAAACCTCTCCAGTAAGACTGAAACCATCGTAAATGTAAGTACATGTGACATTTATGAGCAATCATTTCAGCTGAGAAAAGCAGGTGTGTGTGGAACTGTTTGTCTCATTTAAGCGTCTCATGTCACTGAAAAGGTTGGGAACCACTACATTACATAGTCCTTGAAATCAAGGCAAAGCTTTTCTATGATTTTTACTGAATTCATTTATCTTAAAAACAAGGTGTGACCTGGGCCTCCTAGGATAACCTTCTGAATGTGCCAAAATCAGGGCAAGCTGCAAAACCAGGGTCCAAACTCCCAAACCACCGATGGTTGGTACTTAAACCAGTCCCCCAGTCAGTAACAAAACATGCTTCTGATTCCCCACTCTGGTCATCACCAAGCTTAACAAAATAGAAACAGCTCCCTTTATTGCACGTCAGTTACTCTGGTCACCCTCTAGCCACTCAGTCTCAACCCCCAAAGGGCCAGCAACATCACCCAAAGCAATATAGGCTTGGATCTTAACCAAATTACCACACTGCCAGCCAATCCTTTAATCACTACAACTAAAGGTTTAATATAAAAAGAAAGCAAACAAAATATAAAAGATGTTAAAGGGTCAAAGTGAATCACATACATACAAATGATTTAGAGTCCATAGAAAGCAAATCCTTGAAGAATGTGTAGCTTACAGGTTAGTCCAATTCCTCTGGTATGCACCCAGCACCTGGGTGGGTTTCAGTCCTTTGTTCAGTCCCAGAAGCATAGTTCCAAGGGGTGATGTTGATTGCAGGCTGCAGACTGAAGACAAAATGGAGATGGGGCCACTGCCTTTTATCACCTTTGGCTCTCTCATGCTCTCAGAGTCCTTGCCAAATCAAAATGGAGTTGAGTCACATGGTCAGTCTGGGTGACTGGTCAAATAGGTTTCTTCCTAGGCCCACTGGACCTGGGAGTTCCCTTGATGGGCCATCAAGAAGACATTGGTTTTGCAGACACCCAGTCTGCACTTGCCTTAAAGTCAAATGACTTGGAACACACACAAAACAAATAGATTCCTAATTTCTAATACAGATATGATACCTACATATAAACCATATAATCATTTCTAGCAGATTACAACCTTCCTATTGATACCAAACACGGTATATCACATATGGATTATTGCACATATGAAATTAATATGAAAGATAACCATAAACAGTCCCCTTGACCCAGACAGTGTCACACAAGGACCGGGTAAGTTGCGGAGCTCTGGGCAGAGCAGATTGTGATTATTACCTGACCCATGTTTTGACTGGTTTAATGTTGTTATTTTCCAGCCATTTGTCGATTCCCATGTCAGAATGGTGGAGTCTGTGAGCGACCAAACGCATGCTCCTGTCCAGAAGGCTGGATGGGCCGTCTCTGTGAAGAGCGTATGTATATCATTTCACAGTATGGTTTGACAGTGTGCTCTAAATAAGAGATGTGGATTTACAGGGTGCTACAATGGAAGTGTCAAAATAGCAAAGACTAATCTTCTTTTTGGAAGATTAGACACTGACTGCATCAGAGGGCATAAATTTAATTTAAACTTTCCTAATAAAAGAAAATAGGTGTAGTCTAAATTAAAATAAGTACATCGTACATCCACACAGCCTTTTGTGCCAGTTTAACTACATTGGTTTAAAATCACTCCTGACATTAAAACAGCATAAGTGTGCATGCAAACAAACCCTAATATGGAAGTTTTAAGGGCCCAGCACCTGTCATGATCAGCCCCTAGCTCATGAAAGTTCATCTAGCCACTGAAGGAAATTTTGGACCTACATCTTCAGTATCTTGCAGCTGGTATAGTCATATATACCTGTGAGAAATAGATTTAAAATGTTACCATTCTGATTCGGATGCAGCTAAATCCCAGGGTGCTCTGACTTTATCCAAGTGTAAATGGCTACACAAATGCAAAGCAGTAGAGAACTGGGTCCTTTATTTATATCTGCAGTAAGCAATGGAAGGCTGGCATTGGTTGAAAGAAAGAAGTCGAGCATGTCTGTTCTCTTTGCTCACTTACTCTGGAACAGGACATCCTGACCACACTGCCTAAGCTAGCAAATCAGTGGGGTTTTCCATGCCTTCATTCTCTGAAATGTTCATTGTATTCCCCAATCTCTCACTTACCTAGCAGTTGCGATGTGGCACATTCTTTTGTGTCAGAAAGGTGGATGAGTGTTTCCCTTTAGTTAAAAAAAAACGAGTCATGTGGCACTTAAAGACTAATGGATTTATTTTTCACATGAGCTTTCGTGGAAGAAAATCCCACTTCATCAGATGCTTTGAAGATGGGTGAATTTACAGAATGAAATGAAAATAAATGCAAGGGGGTGTAAAACATAGGATCAGGTCATACAGTAACAGCAAATCAGAGCATTTGTTAGGTTCAGACCCTAGGAAGCCTGAAGACAAATTACCTTTTGTAATGGGAAAAGAACCCATAGTCTCAATTCAATCCTGCTTTCACACAATTTAATTTGCATATTAATTCGAGTTCAGCTGTTTCTCTTTGAAGTCTTGATGTTCCAGTCACATCTCAGACGAAGGTCGTTAACAAATCATTTATTGAGTGATTAGAAAGATGGAAGTGCTCAGCAGCTGGTTTTTAGGTTTTGTGGTTTCTTATATCAGCTCTATGTTCATTTATTCTTTTGCGTAGGGATCGTCCTGTTTGTCCAATGTATAAGGTGTTGGGGCATTTCTGGCACATGATGGCATAGATCACATTAGTAGATGAGCAAGTAAATGAGCCTTTGATGGGGTAGCAGGCTTGATTAGGAGCTGTGATGTTATCTATTTTGTCATGCGCAGAAGCGGTGCCTGGCAGAGGTGAAGTAGGTACAAATCTAAATCACACCCAGTTTGTCCACACCTTGGGTGTGAAAATTTGGTTTAGGATAAAAGCTGGAACTGTTTTGAAAAGAACACTTTTCAGTTCCTCAGAATATAATTACATATCATGCTGGACACTAAACTGCCTGGGGAAACAGAACAAGGGATCACCTCTTGAACACCAGTTTGATTCCAGCATTGATGGGAAATGCTGAAATCCTTAGACGTGATTAGGTGTAAACTGGAGCTGCAGCATTAATTGGCACTCTTATTGGAAGTCTCAGCAGAGAAACTAAGTACCAAATGGCCATAGAAACTCTTACATGGTCATATCCTGAAAGCTTTTCTCAACCCTCAATAAGGTAAAATTCTAGCAACTGTATCAGTGTTTTGCCCAAATAACATACTAAGTAAAAGCTACATAGGAATTGTAGGACTTTGCCAATAATTATTATTTATGTGGGGTCATAGAGTGTGCTTTATAGAGAAGTAACTGCCCCAGGAGGTTTACAGTTTAATTTCAACGTGACTCAGCATGGAGTACAGTAAACACAAGGAGTAGGGGGTGTGGCGTGAGAAGAATGAGAGTTACACCAGTGAAAGACTGGGTTTTATACTTTGGGTTATATGCGCATCTTTATTTACAAACTTTCAGCAAGTAATTTCATAGAATCATGGAGTTAGAAGGGAGCCCTGCAAATAGTGTAGTGGCTAACGCCTCTGCTTAACATGCAGAAGGTCCTGGGTTCAATTCCCAGGGGGTTGGACTCGATGATCTCATGAGGTCCCTTCCAGCCCTATGATTTGATTTGATTTGACTTGACTTGACCTCATGAGGTCATCTAGTCCAACCTCCTGTGAAAAAGCAGGACTACTCTCCCTAAATCATCCCAGCCAGGGTTTTGTCTAACCAAGCCTTAAATATCTCCAAAAATGGAGATTCCACAACCTCCCTATGTAACCCATTCCAATGCTTCACCACCTTCCTAGTAAGAAAGTTTTTCCTAGTATCCAACCTTGACCTCCCCAGCTGCAACTTGAAACCATTGCTACTCGTTCTGTCCTCTGTTACTACTGAGAACAGTCAAGCTCCCTCCTCCTTGGAGCATCCCTTCAAGTATCATAGGTTGGAAGGGACCTCATGAGGTCACCTAGTCCAACCCCCAAAAAGAAAAAATTGTGAGACATGAATGTCTCCAGCATTTTGCTCCAAAAGGAGTGAACCCCCCCCTTTCTTTAGTAGTTGAAGTAGTTGAAGGCTACTATCAAATCCCCCCTCAGTCTTCTCTTTTGCAGGCTCAATAAGCCTGGTTCCTTCAGTCTCTCTTCATAGGTCTTGTGCTCCAGCCCCCTGATCATTTTCCTTCTAGAGTTAGTTCTCAGAGATGAACCTGAATTGATGCAAACACCTTCAGACTTCAAGGGTTTAAAATCCAGATCTGAGTTGTGCAGCTTGGAACCATCTCTAGCTATTACACTGTCACTGCATCTAGGAGTGGTGTGCGTAAGCAAGGACCCAGAGGAAAGAATAGCAGCTCCTGTTATAGTTAACAAAGGTGAATTGGCTTGAAGTACTAATATTGTTTGCCATGGCCTGTACACCCTGTTTAAAAACAATCCATTAAATTCACTCATTTTCTGTAGCTTCTGCTACATCTATGCGGGCTGTGCCCCACCAAATTGGCTACGGGAAAGGGAGGAGAAGAAATTCAGCAAACCAATGGTTTGGCCTTTTGTATTATAAACTCCAGCTGAATAGTGCTGTCATGTGTAACGTAGTCTCTCTTTTGAAATCTGTGTGCCCTTTCCTTCCCAGATGTCTCCCCATATACGCACACAGTGCTCCTCTGCTCCAGAGGTCAGAGTGAGTTGAGTGTACCCAGCACCTTGCAAAATCATTGAAGCGTCGTAACTGATTTGCTTACCTTCCTTTTAACAACAGTGCTTATAGTCCTCAGCTTTGGAAGGCTAATACTATGCTCCTGGTCATTTTGATCTGCCATCCCAATTCATACCCAGTCTTCCTGTATACACAAAGGAATGGACAGCTGACTAGCTAAATTAGAGTCCCTACATGTACATGCACTATCTCTCTTTTATGTGCAAAACCAGTGACTGAATGGGGAGTCACATAACAGTGGGTTTTAAAACAATCTTACCTCATTTTGCAGCATTGTTTTCCATGCAAAGAGAGTCAATAAATAATACAAAAGGGCTTAATCTTGATTGGTGCTGAGTACCTGCAACTCACCTCAGCTTCAACAGCAGATGGCCATGCTAAAAAACCTTGTGCCGTCAGGTTTCAGCTGAAGTTACAAAACTTTGACAGCATTCGATCACCTGATATTTCATGGTAGGTTCCACTCCAGTGGTAGAGGGGTAGAAAAGCTCATAGCATGACGGGCTGTGCCTCCTTAGGCTGGCTCTGCAGTCATGAGAATGTTCAGGGTCACTAATTTAACAGTATAATTAAAAGATTAATATAGCGGAGGCATGGAAGTCCCATTTCTTCTCATGGCTATTTTTGGTTTTGCCTCTGATGTGCAGTAGAGCAGTGGTTTTCAAACATTTTTTTTCCTCAGTACCCAGTTGGAAAAAAAAAATCCTTTTTGCCCACAACAACCCAACAATTACATCTTTCAGCAACGAACTCCGGGTCTTTTTACAGCAGTAGGGGAGCACCACGACTCAGTACCTAAAGGTCTGCAACCCAGGCCTGGGTCCCAGCCCATGGCTTAAAGACCACTACAGTAGAGAATACAGAACCATACCTGTCAGTCCCCAGACAAGGCACAGTGTCTTATTTAGACAACTGCTACAAACATGTTCAACAGGTTTTGCCTAAAGGTCATCATCCTTAATTATTTCTGCTAACATTCATAATAGTCTCTTTTCGTTAGTAAGCAAACAGAGGTTTAAAACACACAGACAGCTTTTGTAATATACTCCCCTTGAACCACCTGGGGGTTTACGATTACTTTGTTGTTTTATAGTTTGTGGTTTGTATTGTAGATATTTTATTAACATGTATATAGTTACAAGTATGCATGATTTTCCACAATTTCCATTGTATGCTGATGTATATAGATATAATGTGAGACAATATCTTTTTACCAACTTACCTATCAAAAGATAACAGATAGATAATCTGTCTTTTATCACCATTGTATCTAAGGGCAGATACAGTGCATCGGGATCGCCAAAATGTTTTTCTATAAAGCATTTTCTATTTGTTGTTCTCATCTGTTCACTGGTACATCAGGCTTTTTCCTCCTTTCCTCTTCCTCCTTCATTCTTATCTTCACTCATTGTTTCCCTTATATATAACAGTCTTCAGGTATGTAAAGGTACATAAAGAGAAGGATGACAAATTGTTCTAATTATCCACTGAGGACAGGACAAGAGGAAATGGGCTTAAATTACAGCAAGGGAGATTTAGTTAGGCATTAGGAAGAACTTCTAGCAGTAAGGGCAGTTAAGTACTTGAACAGATTGCCTAGGGAGGTTGTGGAATTTCCATCAGTGGGGGTTTTTAAGAACAGGTTAGAGCAGTGGTTCCCAGCCAGTGTGCCGGGGCACACTGGTGTGCTGCATCAACACCCAGAGTGTGCCACGAGCATCCCTGAGAGCTGGAGTTAAAGTTCTCTCCCTGCTCAGCCCAGCCATGTGGGCTGTGCAAGGCTGGGACAAGGCAGGAGTTAAAGTAAGGGGGAAGGCACAGGAATACAGTTCTGGGGCCCCCTATTTTTAGGCAGGCAGCCTTCTGCCCCCCCTAAAAATAGAGGAAGGCACTGGAACGCAGAGTTCCAGGGGTCCCACTAAAAATAGCAGAAGCAGCCCGAACACAGCGTTCCGGTGGCTCCACCTTAGGCCCAGCCAGCAGAGAGGGGCGGGAGGCCAGGAGTGTGTGAATCTCCCCCTGAAGGGCAGAGGATCTTGTGTCAGGCAGCCTGCAAACGGCCCAGGTAAGAGCTTTGGGGGTGAGGGCTGCTGGGGGTTGTGTGCAGCAGGTGTGTGTAGTAGAGGTGGGTGGGAGTGATTGTGTAGCAGAGGGTGTGTAGCTGGGGTTGTTGGGTGGCTATTTGGTTGGGGGGTGTAGCTGGGGGCTGGAGGCCTAGTTCTGGCCCCTGCAGTGATGGGAGGGTCCATGACAGGCAGCAGGGGGCTGGGGGAGGAGAGGACAGGACCCACTGGGGTGGGAGGGAGCAGCAGTGGGGTGAGGATTTGCCCTGGGTGGCAGGGAGCCACTGTGGAGAAGGGGGAAGTAGGGGCTGCGCCAGGCTCCCCTGCCCGACCTTCCCACTCCCCAGGTTCCTCCTGCCCCCCGCAAAGCCGCTCTTGTTCTCCCTTCCCCTCACCTCTCTTGCCGCCCTTGTGTTGTTCCCCACGTGGCTGCCCTTGTCCTCTTTTGCCAATCCTGCCCTGCTCTGCTCCCCACACTCACTCCTGCCACTACACGTGTCCTGACCTCCCCTATTTTGCCACCCCTGCTCTTCTACCCCTACTGTCCCACATAGCAGCATTTCTGAAATGTTGTGCCATGATTCATGAATATTCATACGTAATTTAAGTTTATTTGAATATTCATGAGTTGTTTAATGGTGGTGTGCCTCGAAAAATGTGAAGGTATCAAGGTGTGCCACAGCAGAGAAAAGATTGGGAACCACTGGGTTAGAGAAACACCTGTCAGGGATAGTCTAGATATAGCTTAGTCTTGCTATAGTGCAGGGGGCTGGCCTAGACAACCTCTTGAGGTCCCTTTCAGTCCTACATTTCAATGATTCTCTGCCTGATGTGGGCCTCTCAAATGCAGGGGCAAATGTAAGTTGCAGCAGGGAGGGATGAGTAAAGTCCCATACACACCTGATGTGTTTGAAACTGAAATTATTTCCTTTCCACTGTTATGCCAAATGCTGATTTGCTCCAGTGGGTGGATTTTATTTTCGTCAAAAGTGACCACATGCAACACTCCTGAGGGCAGATAAAAAACAATTTTTGAGCTGAGCTTTTGATCAAACAAAGGTTTTGTTTTGCTCTTCTTAACTTCCCTTTCTACTTCCATGGTTCTAATGTGTTGCTTCTTTTCCCTCTCCCCCTTTTTTTTTCTCTTAGCAATATGCATCCTGCCTTGTCTGAATGGAGGTCGCTGTGTGGCTCCGTACCTGTGTGATTGCCCAGCTGGGTGGAGTGGATCACGCTGTCATATGGGTAAAACTACTTTTCCTCACCTGCATTTTGTCTTCCAGGGCTTGTTGTCATCAGCACTTAGCAAGTTTATACAGAGGCATTACACAGGGCTCTATGGTAACCCCTAAGTGTCTCAAAAAAAATTTCTTAATATTCCTGGAGGGTTTGACCCCCCACAGCTGCAGGCTATTTTCAGATTAGTTTTCTTGTTCTTGGTTAGTTTTCAAAACAATGTAATAATTGTTCATTTACCCTTTATACGCTGTTTTTAAATGGAATTTTTTAAGTATGGCACAGTTCAAATGATTCTGCCCCCATATAACTCTTTACACCAGTTAACTGGATTGACTTCAGTAGGGTTATTCTTAATTTATGATAGTGTAAGTGTGAGTCAGTGTTTGCCCATTAATTAATAAATATAGAAGGTAATCAGATATGAGGGAAATGCCATGTGATATGCTGCAGGCCTAAGCATTCAGCCTCTCTTCATAGGTCTTGTGCTTTAGCCCCTTGATAATTTTTGTTCCCCTCCACTGGACTCTTTCTAATTTATCCACATCCTCTTTATAGTGGGGAGCCCAAACCTAGACCCAGTATTCCAGACGTGGCCTCACCAACACTGAATAGAGGGAAAAAATCACATCCCACATTGATATCACCCTTGTTGCCCTCTCCTGTAAACTTAACCCAGAGACTTTCAACAGGCTTGTCTCTACTTTCATAGTGGAGCTCTGAGCAGTCATAAAGCTCTTTTACATATAGTGCTACTCCTTCATCTTTTCTTCCCTGCCTTTCCTTCTTGAACAGTTTATACCCATTCATGGAAGTGCTCCACTCATGCAAGCTATCTCACCATGTCTCTGTTATTCCATCCTTGACAGTTCCAGGACTTGCATTTCTTCCTGCTTGTTTCCCAGGCTCCTTGCATTTGTGTACAGGCACTTAGGATACCAGGCTGATTGCCTTACTTTCCCCTGCCAATTGTCTCTCCTGTTGCATCTTCCTCCTTGGATTTTTTCCCGATGTCCTCTTTCCCTATTCATCTCAGGTATTAGGTCTTCATTAGGACACCTAATACACTGATTTGATTCCCTCCCACCTCCCAGTTGTGACTAGACTCTCGTTATCTCTGCTGTTACAGCTCTGGCTCCCCCCAAGTTCCATCCCTTCTCCCAGGTCTCCCTCATTGTGAGCAGTCCAAAATTATCACCTAATGGCTGTTCCACAATTCATGTCATTTCTAATGGACAGGTCTTCTCACCAAAGGAAGAACTGGGATTAGAACTGGCGCCTTCTCTGGCATTTTTAGCAGAAAGGCCAACATTGGCTCATAGAGATGCAGAACTCCATATTGGCTTATGGAGACACAGAACTCACTTCTCTCTTTTCAGTCAGTCTGCTAATGTTTTGAAGCACACTGGTGACAGAGATGAGGTGTGGAGAGGTTTTACCACTGCCACCCTGACTCTGTATATAAAGAGAGAATTAAATGGTCTGTTTCTGTAACCACCTGACATATTTTTGGTGCCATATTGGCCCGTTTTACATGGACTAGGGTATCATAATGCCAACTGCTTTCACCTATTCCTGCCAAACACTCCCCTTTCTGTCTATTGTGGCTCGATTTTTTTAGTCAGTTTGCTGATAGGGTGCATTTTCGGTGCCTAGTTTTTGTCAAGAGCTATTGTCTTCTTCGCTGTGTTTTGTTCCTCTCCCCCCACCCCTTCCCTCCAAGACTGTATCACCTGCTTAGGAGTTTTTCCATTTTTCAGCTGTCCTATGCTATAACATCTGCCATTAGATGAAGCTCATTTAATGTGTCTTCTAGTCTATCCTAGTAATCAGATCGCACCTCATGGTCTCAGGGTTGACAGGAAGACTTGGGGCTTTGTCTGTTCTCTCTGTTTTGTCACTTAAAGCTGACACAGCAGAGTAACTGCAGTTGCCTGGGTCCCCACACTACTCTACCAAACAGACTTAGTGTTTCTTCACTACTCTAAGTGCCCTGTATAGTTTACTCTTACACTCTCCTCAGCGAGACTCTCTTTCAGAAAGCTGTTGACATTCTCTTCTTCCTTCTGTTTGAGCTGTTGCTTTATCAAGGAATTACTCCTGGTCGGAAGCAGGAGCGTCACTGACCCGGGGAAGGAGCCAGGGCACCAACCCAGGCCCCACCCCCTGACCGCATGCCCCGGCCAGGGACAGGGCAGGGAGTGGTGGCCCCGGGGCCACCCAGCCTTGGAAGGGGCCGAAAGCAGCCGCCACCGCCATGGGTGGCCGGGCCCTGGATTTCCGGCCAGAGACCGGGAAAGGCAAGGACCCCACCAAGACCCAGGGCACTGGTGCTGGGATTCAGGGCACGGGCCCCATGTGCCAGGCACCAGCGACACCCCTGGTCAAAAGATAGTCTTTAAGTGACTTCTTGTGCCATAACTTTTTCCTTTACACCTGTATCTTCCTCCCCCTTCCAGCCATTTTGCTTTTCTGTGTTCAGTTCTGGATATTGTAGATGTCCCCCATTCCTAGCAAACATCAGTGTTTCATCTCTGTAAATAATGCCTTCTTTCCTGTTGATCTCTTTGATGTACTACATTAATGCCTCCAACTGCTTATATTTGCATTCCACTTTGCTGGCCTCTGCTTGGAGCAGTAACACGTTTCAAAGCCAGCGTAAAATAATTCATTGACTGTTTCATGCTGCCGTGCAACAGCAGCTAGGAAAAATAATAAACAGGGTTGATTCATACTTTGCAAAGATCCTATTGAGCTTATTCTTTTCAGAACAAACTGGCATATATAAAAACGTGGTCAGCTTTGGGGTTATTCTAATGTTATGGTTCTGAGAAAAGGAAACATAGCCCCTTGGTCCCTCCTGTGTGGCACAAAACTGTTTTATCTTCAGAGATCTGTAATACTTTAGTCTAAGCCAGGTTACTGGGTTCAATACAGCTGGGTGGGGGCTACTGACCCTATGTGATACCTGGGCTCATTCTGACTAACAAAATGATGCATATAGGGCTAAATGGATGTTCAGAACTTAATCTCCCAGATGAAAACTATTCTACTCATACTGGAGTATGTATGTCAGGGGCATTGCTAGTGCTGGGCACCCGGGGCATGTGCCCCGAATCCCGACACCAGTGCCCTGGGTCTGGCAGAGCCTCCCCTCCCATTCTCCAGCCCAGTTGAGCTGGAGATCCGCAGTCCAGCTGCCCGCAGCCCCGTCCCCAGCTGGGGATCTGGGGCTCAGCCACCCACAGCCGCAGAGACCGCTCCTGGCCCTGGCCCTGTCCCCAGCTAGGAATCTGGGGCTCGGCCGCCCACAGCAGCGGCAGCTGCTCCAGCCCTGTCTCCAGCTGGGAATGCGGGGCCCAGTTGCCCGCAGCTGCTCCCGGCCCCGGCCCCAGCCGAGGATGCGGGGCCCAGCAGCCCGCAGCGGCTTCCGGCCCTGTCCCCAGCCAGGGGGTGTGGCCTGCGAGCCAGGGGCGGGGCCTGGGCCAGTGCCCCGTGTCCCTCTCGGGGCAGCGATGTCTCTGACGTATGTATACATGTGTATATTTCAATGCAGCTGTATGCCAGTCTCCCTGCTTAAATGGTGGGAAATGTATACGGCCAAATCGGTGCCACTGCCCCTCAGCATGGACTGGACACGACTGCACTAGGTAAGTGCAAACAGTCTTTCACATCCAATTTGAGTCTTCAGCTACAGTGGGCTAATTAAATGGAAGATAAAGTTTAATAAAAAGCAGATCACATCAAGACCCTCTGTGTAGGTAGAAATCTTTTGGTGCACATCAACTAAGGCATGTAAGCATGCTTTCTGTCTGAGTGGAGTATCTGTAGACCACCACTCATAGTTGCATCTAGGTATCATGAGATATCAAGGGTAGAGGGCAATCTAAGAGTGAACCTTTGGATTATAGCTGTTGTTTTCAGAGAGTTACCAACATGGGCTTAGCCTCCAGATCCATACAGAGTATGGCCCTGGTGCTTCAGAGCATATACGACATCCATCCAAATGTGGTCTTCCACTTGGCGTGCACAGTGTAAGTAATAGCACCTCAGATCACATTTTTCAGAAGCACCTTCTACACTCTCCAGGTTTCCTCATAAATGAAACCCGAGTTGCACTTCACACCCCCATGGTGCGCCAAGTGATGCATAGCCAGCTTCGTAATGGCCTGGATATTATTCCCTTAGCACCTTTGTGTGGTGCTTGGCTCCCCCTTTGTCCATTCCCGTACTGCTTTTGCCATGACCACACATGCTTGCAACACTGACAGAGAGAAGGGAGCTATGTAAGCGTGAGAATGCTCAGGGCTTTGTTCCCTATTGATTAGCTGGGGTTACTACAGTACAGTTAGGGACACCTGAGGCCAATTAAGGCTCAGGCAGGTGCCTGATAAAAACCTTCTTGCTCCAGACACACAAGGCACAAGCTAGAAGAGGAGCAGGAGTGCAGTACTGTGCAAAGTGGAGGAGCAGAGGAGTTTTTGAGAAAGGTACTAGGCCCAGGAGAGGAAGCACAAGTGGAGTGGGAGTAGTCCCCAAATGCAGTGGCCAGACAAAAGAAACTGCATAAGCAAGAGGGAGCAGGGCACCGGGAACTGAAAGGGCAGAGGGGGTAGAGCAGCCCAGGAGAAAGAGTTGTGGATTTAAACATTATCAGCAACACATAGCTGAAACTCATCCAGCCCCTGAGCTGGGAGCTAGGGTGGAGGCTTGGCCCAGGTCCCTACCCCCCTTCCCCAGGGGACCACACTGAAGTAAACATCTAGTACAGTGAGGATAGGGTAACTGGAAATGACCTGGCTCCGCTTCAAGCAATAAAAGTATGAGACCCATTAAAGTGAAGCTGGCAGTTTTCCACATGTGGTGTCAGGATTTGCTATGCAGTGAACTTCAACCAGGGCATTTAACCCATCCCTTTACAAGATGGGCAGTGTCATCAAAGCCTTTGTACAAGCCATGACTGCCCAGCAGGAGGCTGTGCATGTACAGCAGGAGACCAACCTCTTGCTGATGGGCCAAGCTGCACAAGACAGATCTATCCTGCAGGACGTCATGGGCCAATTGAAGGTTCTGGTAGAGCAAGGTCACAGCTAGGGCGTGGAGAGGATCATGCAGGCCATCCACTACCTACAGAAAATGACATGGGAGGATGATATGGAGGCCTGGTTAAATGGTTTAACTGCACCCTGAAGAGTATGATACAGAAGGTGGTGGTAAAGGATGGGAAAGATTGGGATGCCCTTCTACCTTATCTAATGCTCACGTATGGGAAGTCCCCCAGGCATCCATGAGCTTTTCTCCCTTTGAACTATTATATAGTCACCACCCTTGAGGCATGTTAAATATTGCCAAAGAGGATTGGGAGGAGCAATCCAATTCCAGAAAGAATGTCATTAAACACATGGCTCAGATGTGGGAATGAATAGCTCAGGACACACACACACCCATAGGAGCACTTGGAGAATGCCAGGAGGCCCAGTGGACCTACTACAACTGTCAGGTAAATACATGGCGGTTCCAGCTGGGAGAACATGTGATGGTGCTGGCACCACACTCCTGGCCAGCTGGCATGTCCGTATGAGATAGTGGAAGCCATTGGAGAGGTTAACTATAAGGTGAAGCAACTAGATTGTCAGAAACTGGAAAAAATATACCACATAAATTTGCTGAAGCTCTGGCAGGACCAGGAGACATTCCTGGTCACCCAAGATGCACCACCCCCACCCCCACTCCAGGCAGATGTCCCATGGAGGAAATGTGACAGTCCCCTGAACTGACCCCAGAACAATGGTCAGAAGTTTTCAATATGATCCAATGAAACCAGAATGTGTTTTCTCAGCAGCCCGGCTGTACATTTGCAGTCCAACATAACATCAGTACCGACACTGGAGTGCAAGTGATGATAAAATCATATCAGATACCAGAGGCCAAAGGGGAAGAAATTAGGGTGAAAGTCTAGTGGATGTTGAAACTTGGGGTGATTGAGGAGTCCCGCAGCCAGTGGTCCAGCCCTATTGTCCTATTACCTAAGCCTGATGACACCTGGAGATTTTGCAGTGTTTGCAGGAAGCTAAATGAAATATCTAAATTTGATGCCTATCAAGCTAGTGGACCCATTGGGAAAGGCTCTATACCTGACTACCCAGGACTTGATCACGGGCTACTGGCAAATTCCCCTAGCCAAAGAGAAGACTGCCTTCTACACACCTGATGGCCTTTTCCAGTAGACCATCTTTCCTTTTGGACTACATGGGGTCTTGGCAATGTTCCAACGGCTGATAGACAAACTATTAAGACCTTATACTGAGGGCTGTCTGGATGATATGGTCATCCATAATCCTGACTGGAACACATGCCTGGGGAAAGTAGAAGCAGTACTAGATACCTTCTGAAAAACTGGCTTCACCACAAATCCCCCCTAGTGTGTAATAGGGCTGGCTGAGATCAAATATCTGGGATATATAGTAGGACAAGGCCTGGTAAAACAAATAGAGGCTATCCAGGTCTGGCCCAGACCAGTCTGCAGGAAACAAGTCAGCATTCTTAGGGATAGGGCCAAGCTCCAGAGAGGCAGCCTTGTTAGTCTAGTCCAGCAAAAGAAGCAAAGAGTCCTGTGGCACTTTAAGACTGATATTTATCCTCCACTTTGCTACTGGAGCAGGGTCATTGACTGACCTGATAAAATCTCGGGGCCCAGGTATAGGGAAATGGATTAAGACAGCTGAGTCAGTGTTCATGCTTTTGAGAATATCTCTTTGTAGTCAACCAGACCTGATAGTCCTAGATTTTGGGAAGGAGTTCAGTCTCTAAATGGTTGCCTTAGAGGTAGGGCTAGGTGCTGTCCTTTTGCAGATGGAAGGCAAAGAGGAGCACCCAATCCTGTATCTCAGCAAGAAACTCCTCCTCAGAGAGCAAAAGTATACCATGGTTGAAAAAGAATGCCTGGCAGTTCAATGGGCTATGGAGACTCTCTGATATTATTTAATGGAAAGGAAGATTATCCTTGTGACTGACCACGCCCCACTCCAGTGAATACAAACCAACAAAGAGAAAAATGCTAGAGTAACCGATGGTTTGTCTCCCTACAGCCTTTCCACTTCCAGGTACAGCATAGTGTTGGAAGCCATCACAGCAGCACTGACACCCTGTCATGCCAGCAATCCCTCACATCCCAAATAGACCAACCCTGTGGTGTTGAGTGGGGCTGGGGGGGTTGTGTGAGATATCAAGGACAGAGGGAAGTCTGAGAGTAAGAGAAGGCAGGTATGTAAGCCTGAGAATGCTGAGGGCTTTGTTCCATGTTGATTAGCTGGGGTTACTACAGGAAAGTTAGGGACACCTGAAGCCAATTAAGAACCAGGCAGGCGCCTGATAAAAGCTTTCCTGCTCCAGACACCTAGGGCACAAGCTGGAGGAAGAGCAGGAGTTCAATACTGTGCAAAGTGAAGGAGCACAGAAGTTTTTGAGGAGGGTACTAGGCCTAAGAGGGGAAGTACAAGTGGATTGGAGATAGTCCCCAAACATAGCTGCCCGAGAAAAGAAACTCGGTGTATGTGAGAAGGACAGGGCACAAGGAACTGGAAAAGCAGAGGAGGTAGAGCAGCCCAGGAGAAAATTGTGAATTTGAACATTGTCAGCAGCACATAGCTGCAACTCATCAGGCCCCTCTTCTGAGACCCAGAATGGAGGGTGGGCCCTTGGGACCACACTAAATTAAGCACCCAGAACAGTGAGGATGGGGTAACTGTAAACACCCTGGCCCACCAGAAGTGGTTAAAGAGCAAGACCCATTAGGGTGAAGCTGGAAATCTGCCACAGTACGTAGACTAATTCTTGACTGCACTGGATCTAGTAAAGGCTGTTGTTTGGATTTTCTCCCCTAGTTTTATGGAACTGGCTCTGATGCCTATACTGCTTAAACTATAAGCTTTCAGGGGCAGGAACCATCTTTTTGTTCTGTGTTTTTGCAGTGCCTAGCACAAGAGTCCTGGTCCATGACTGAGTCCCCAAGGCCAGGGCCATCCAGAGGGCCGAGGAGGGGGGGGACAAGAGGGGTGATTGCCCCTGGCCCCACACTTCTGTGGGCCCTGCAGTTCTGTGGGCCCCAAACTGCCCGGCTATAAGCAGGGCAGCATGGGGCCCATCCCACTGCCTGCCTCCATGGCCTCACTGGCTCCAAAGCCTAAGGCAGTGGGGTGTGGGCAGGAGAGTGGAGCTCAGGCCCTGGACTGGCCCATCATGCCCCTGGGAACAGAGTGGCTGGCTCAGGGGAGGGATGGGAGGATGGGGCCTGACCTCTGAGCCAGCCAGCCTACGCTGCCCCCGCCAACACAAGGCAAGATACACAAAGCCCCAGGTGCCAAATTTTAGAGGGCACCGGGCACTGTTCCCTGTAGGCTGTGCAGGCTGTCACTCACCCATGCAGCCAAGCCCCAGCCCCTACCCAGCCAGAAGACACAGTTGCCAGCTGGCAGGGACCTGCCTCAGGCAGGGAGGTCTTAAAACTCCCTCCCTGAGCATGCTCTGAGCATGCTTGGAGGGAAGAGCCCAGCCTGTGGCATGGCCCCTGTGTTGGCCAGGCAAGGGGGCAATGGGTGGGGGGGTGAGTCTGGGACAGGCAACCACGGAGGACAGGGGACAGGGGGTGGGGATCGGCCCAGGGAGCAAGGTGGGGGGAGCTGATGCAGGGCAAGGTGAGGGTTAGGGAGGGGCCCGGGGCAGAGCGGGGAGCTGGCAACAGGGTTGGGAGGGGGGGAACTAGATCTGTCTGGCAGTGGAGATCTGGATCTGTCCCTAGCTGCTGTGGGAAGGCAGCTGGGGATGGATCCAGTTCCTCAACGTCTTCCAGCTCCGGCTGGAGCCAAATCAGGCCCCAGACCGGATTGGGCCCCAGGCTGGGGAAGGGAACTTTTTGGGGTGCTTGCCCCAGACACCAAAATCTGTACTTACAGCTGTGCATGTAAGTCACTTTTGTTCAAATTTTACAAGGATACAGTCAAACGTAAGTCAGAGTCGATAGCTCTGGAAAGGAAGTTAATAGAGGTTGATTACTGGAAGAAGTAACTCTTTATGGGAGATTTGAAGGCCTGGGAATTTATGTCAGGATCCAGAGCTAGATTTCCTTCAAACTAACAAGTCAATTTCCAGTATGGTGCCAGGTGTCAGTCTTTGATATGGTCCCTCCAGCCACCTGGCTTTAATCGCATCTGCTTTTATTCTGATGTGCTTCACCTTGACAGTTGTCTCTTTACATTGTAGAATGTTAATGTGCTTCTATTTGTTTGTTAATGCAGGAAAAGGAAGGCTGGATTATATCCTTTTTAACTGCAGAGGAACTGTTTCGTACTAAGAAAATATTTCTTCACCATAGCTACTGGGGCTTGAAACCTAATGTATTGTAAATCAATTTTCCCCTGGAAAATTATTTTATTTTGTATTTTATTTTGTGATATATTTTTCCTATACTTTTCCATCTTTAAAGAAACCCTCCATATTTTTTCTTATACAAACGTGTAACAAATATATGCTGCTACACACACACACACAAATCCTGCTGTCGAATGAGGAAAGAGCTAGTGTACATTTTGGTCCTTGCCATTCCTTGACTACAACTGGTTAATTAAAATACACTTTACTGCCAGTCAAGAGCAAACAAGATGTTGCAATTCTGGGTGCTATTTGCAAAAGCCTTACTGTAATTCAGCAGTTAGCCAGTAGCTGATAGTTACTGTAGGCTAACCAAGCTGTGAAACATTCCATTGATCATTCCCAATCACACAATGTGAAAATTATGGGTAATTCGACTGAGCCTTTAGGTACTGGAGCTGGTGTTCTGTTGAAATGTGATTTATACCAGTGTTAGACTGGTGCAAGAGGAGAATCAGACCCAGTAATTTTTGCCATAAGGAATTAATTTGTTCTGAAAATGTTGTAGTGGGGGGGGGGTTGTGTTAAGTTTACCATAGATTTACTGGTAAAATAGCTAGAAGTGTAGGCTAGATAGAAGAACGTTGTGCAGGGCAGAATGAAATGGACAGACAGAGCTCCAATAGCCATATCCATGGAAACAGGTGATGTTTGTACGGTGCAGAGCTCTCAGTGAACCAGAATAATTCTCAGTCTCTCTCTCACACACAAGCACATACATACCATGCCAAATAAGAACTACAAAGTGCACAATCCACCTGGGGGTGAGCTATTCCAAATTATATGTAAAATCTGTCTTTCTCCCTTCAAACACCTTTATGGCGGAACATATCAGCATCTGAAGAAACACACATCTGAGTGCCCTTGTTAAAACACCTCAGTATTTTATACTAGTGTCTCACTGTATTACACTAGAGATCTAAAACATTGATGCTTACCTATTGCTAACTCAAACCGTGGGATGAAAGGAACGTTGGGAGGGAGGAGTGTATTTGATGTAAGCATTACTGAATGAAAGTCTAATGTATAAAAGGTGTTGCCATACAAGAGTTTGGCTTAGAAACCATCCCTAACACGCTTTCCTCCAAACGCTCCGCTCGTTAGGTTCAAAATACTCGTTTAATAATGCAGAAATAGTATCAGCACTGGTAAAGAGGAAGGAAACCATTTCTCTCAAGGAGCTTTATTTACTCTTAAAACACTTTGTGTGCACTCTCTGGTTCCCCATCCTCACTTTTTATATTTGGGTTTCTGTTATGAGCGTGTCCAGGGAAATGCAGTTGGAAACAAGAGTTAATTATGTGTGTGTGACTGGTCTGGGCACCAGTGAAAGGTAAACATCTGATTATTGTGGTTCTAACTGAAGACAGAGAGAAATGGCAGGTGGATCCTGTAATGGTAACAACTGCCAGTTAAAGAAAAGTGGACTGGGAAAGAAAAGGAGAGAAGCTGATAAAATGGATTTTCCTTTTAACTGTCACAGTTCTAATGCAAATTAAATCCCAGCCTTCAGCCTGCAACCACAGCAACCAATTGATGGAGATTTTGATTAAGATTGTAGCATGCTGTAATTCAGGGGTCTCAAGCTCAAATCACCATGAGGGCCATATGAGGACTAGTACATTAGCCCAAGGGCAGCATCACTGAAACCTTTTCATACAATGATCTTGCAAATATCAGTAATGATCATGTCATTGTGGGCCACAGGAAATAGCTTTAGGGGCTGCATGCAGCCCATGGGCCACATGTTCGAGACCTCTGCTGTAATTGAACAAAAAGAAGTTAGAAAAGTAAAACCATTTCTCTTGTGATCAGCTTTAGACAGTATTGTGGCACCCAACTCCACTATAATGGAGTTTCTTTACAATTTTGATATAATGGTTGTCTGTTTCCAATATTTCAGCAGTAAAATTTGTGCTGAACTAGAGTTCTCTGTGAAGAAAAAAATATAGAGCAGTTTAGGTCCAAGAGAAGTTCACACCAGATGCAAGCATGCTCTCAATAAACACTGTACCAGGAGCGTATCACTGAAGTGAATCACCACCATTTAGACAGACCTGATTCATTTGCCATTCCATGTGCTGGCACAAAACACTTTATTTTGGGGGATTTTATTTGTTTAAAATTTCTGGGTAATTTATTAGTGTGCATTATAAAAAATTTTTAAAAAGATAAAAATCAGTGCAAAAACATAACTTCACAGTCTTGTGGGAAATTATCGATGGATGGAAGCACAAAAAAGCAACAAATAGAATGTAAAAGCAATATAATGCTTTGGCTAATGTAATGAACTGTACATGAACAGTATGTGAACATCTGCATGCAAGTGTATCTTCCACTACAGTACCATATTTTAGCAGCCTCACATTTACACTTAACCAAATACATTATTAACATGAACCCAGCTACCTAATGTAATATATTGGAGTTTGCTTAACATTATCTATATTTTCTTGTACTTGAGGGTCCAAAATTTGGGTTAAAATCAGTTTAAAAAAATGAATAGTTGCTTTTTCGAAACACAGGAATTTTTCAGTAAAAATCAGGTAAAACTGAAAACAAAGGGCTGTAGCTGTCACACACCAAGTGTCAAAGGGGGCCTTCTGTTCCATATGACATGTTTGCAGTATGCTGCCCAGAAACTACAGGAGGTGGAGTGGAGAAGTAGAGAAAACTGAACTGTCTTTTCATATACTTTATATGTATATATATTGTTCTTGCCTCTTTACAAAAACCAAACCATATCTTTTCTACTGTGTTTGTATACTGTGTGCACTTTCTCTCCTTGTGGTGCCCTGATTCTGTCGTGCCCTGGTGCTCCCTTTGGAGTCAAATAGTGTTGTTGAAGGAGACACATTTTGTGGGTAGGGGACTGTTTAATAGGAGCAGTACAGCCACGTGACCTGTGTCTGACATTGGAAGTTCACATCCCTCCAAGTTCACATGGGTGAACAGTTAGACAGGATTCAAACATCAGTCCAGAAAACTCATTTCATTAGCAGAGCCTGGCAGGGCAGAGGCTGTTCTACTCAATTATATTTTGCTATTTACAATAGTATAGTGTCAGCGGAACAATCCTGTATTGTCATTTTGTTACTGCTTGTGTGTGTTAAATGACTTCTGTGTGATGCACTTTACACTGTAAATAAACTTGCACCCTATTTAGTACCTGTAAATACAACTTTGGACTCTTTCATTACAGCCTACCAACAGCTTCTTATGTCTCCCAGCTTGTCGCGGAGTGGTTGAGCTCCGCGTGCCACCCGGGCAAGGCGTTAGGGTTCAATGCCTGGGTCAAGAAGTCTCAGCCCTTGCGTCAGGGCAGTGCGGCCCACTGGCCAGAGTCAGCAAGTCTCAGCCCTTGCGTCAGGGCAGTGCGGCCCACTGG
>ML681995.1:19927155-19965528 GCA_007922195.1 Podocnemis expansa | reverse complement strand
GCCCTTGCGTCAGGGCAGTGCGGCCCACTGGCCGGAGTCAGCAAGTCGTAGGCCCAGCGTGGCTCCCTGGGGCACGGGGGCCCAGGTAGGGGGGTTCAGGCCCTCCCACTCCTCTGAACCCCAGCCCAGGGCCCTGGGGTGTGCGGGGGAATCCTGGCCCCGTCGGCGGGGATCCACACCGCAACGCGCCGACTGAGGCTCGGACGCGGCCTGTGTCCGCCACGACTTACCCCGCCCTGGGCTACTTCCTACCTGGCCGCCGAGAGGTGGGCCGCAGGGGCTACAGACGCCCCCCTGGTCAAGGGTCTTGTCCCGTCAGGGTCCTCGGATCCGCCCTGGCTAGGTGCGCCTTGATCCGCCTTGCCTTCGGTTCTCCCCGTGCCGGACGTCCCTGGCTTCGGCTCCGTTGAGGCAGGACCTAGACCAGAGTCTGAGCGGGAGCTCCTAGCCTGTGTCTGCTCCCTCCGCTGGTCAGGCCACAACTGAGGGGAATCCCAGCCTTTTATAGTTGGGCAGCTGTTTGAGCATGCCCAGCAGGGTCTGAGGGGCGGGGCTTCCCTTCCCTTCCGGGCATATAGGCCCGCCTGAGTGCGGGGCCGGCCTGCCCCGTCACACAGTTCTTCAGGACCTGATGTATGAGCTTGGGAGGTGAAAGGAAGTGGCTCTCCACTCAAGTGCAAAGATTAAATAATTAATAATCATTCTGAAAGGATGTACTGGATTAGTCTGAACGACATTCTTCAGTTGAAGACGCAATTAGCAATGTTTTTAAAATCCTCTCTGCTGGTTTGGTATATGTTAAAGGTGAATGGGCTAAACTCAGACCTGATGTAGAGGAGTACAGCTCCATTTTAAAGTCAACACATGTTCTTTGCTTTGTGGGAAAGATCTGGATTTGTCCAAGAATGCTTACCCTGACTCCTTATGTTCTGCGTTGAGGCAAGTTTTTTCACCCTGACTCCTTATGTTCTGCGTTGAGGCAAGTTTTTTCAGAGGTACCTAAGGGGACCCAGGGCATAAAGCAAAAGCCTGAGCCCCAGCACAGTTGGGCAGAAGGCAACACAAATCACAGGGGAGATGGAAAAAAGTCGCTGTGGTGCAGGTAGGCAGTGGAGTTTATAGCGTGTTGGTGTGGCCGGAGAAAGCAAAAGGGTGAGACCCATGCTATATAGAAGGTATTCTTTCAATAGCCAGTAGTTCTGCTCTTCCATACAAAAGAAGCAGAGGGCTGGGCAATCCAAAGATTTTTTGCACAACACCCCAATGGTCCTAGGTCACATTGGAAATTTCACTGGATTTGATGAAAGCTTGCCAAGTCAGCTCAGTATGGGGAGTTTTGGCTTGTTTAGTGGTGAACTCTACAAATGCAAATGGATGACAGGGTTAAGTATTGTTACTAAATGGGAAGATTGGCTTCTATGGCAGATCCTTAAAGGGGGCTTGAAAGCAGCCAGAGGCAGACCATTTCCACACTAAAAGGTCACCATCTCTCCTAGAGGACTGCATCCTTGATGACAATCCTTTGATACCTTTCTCTCTGGAATATTGGTCCTGCCCGCCAGAAATTTGACACTAAAACCGCTCAATAAGACTATTGAACAGAGAAACAAGTATCTTATTTTTTTAAACCAGCCTCCGTATAGTTTTAGTTATTTACTTTTCACATGCCCCATTGCCATTTCTGTCTGCCTAGTCACCTTGTGCTGAGTCATCTGCACTCTGCACTCACAACTTCTCTTACAAACTCCACTTCCATTTACCCTTCTGCCCTTCCTGTTTTTACTCCAGGATGGCAAAAGCAATCACAATTCCCTGTTCCCAGTCAGGACACCAGCTGGTAAAGGAGATGGGGCTTTTCTTGGTTTAGACTGGTTGCCGATGATTGGACCCCTGGTGTCTGCTTATGCGTGTTCTTGCTGTGAGCCACTATTCGAGATAAGCTACGAAGGGGCTGATCCTGTTTCCATTGGGAGTAACAGGCACAGGGTCCTGAAGGAGGAGCTTGTAGTCCTTTTCATATACTCCATGCCTAATTTTTTGTCCAATCAGGGCTATTTTATGACAGTCTGACCTCCCTTCCCCCACTTGGAGTGGTATTGGCAAGGCTCTCCCATGGAAAGCAGCTGGGGGTCATTTCCTGCAACTCTACCAAGATCAGCCTCAAGCTCTCCTGCACCCTGGAATGGTGGGGGTGGCAGCCAAGGGCACCCCCGGATTTCCCCTAGCTGCTACAATGTATCTGCACTGGGGCTAGGCTTGCAGCGCTCTCCAGCTCCTGACAGAGGTAGTGTTGCTGGTGAGCACCAGACATGCATATGGTTCTAGTCGACCTTCTCAAAGCCGGCGTACGCTTCTCTGCAGACTCAGATTGTGTATCTTTATTTGGCTTATGCTTTCAGACTTCTCTTTTGCAAATGCAGGAGATAAAAGTCTACTTGTTTTTAAATGAAAGCTGAGATGTGGGTTGAATCACAGGAATCCGGAAGCAGATTCCTCAGGTATGGATTTATGGTGTGTCTGCATTGATCTGGTGCGGCTTCCCATAGGGTTTTCCCCTTACATTTTAGTGAATTTAACAATGGTAAGAGCTGCTAAATTAACAGAGTTGAATTTATGTCATCTGTTTATCTGCAGAAAGGATCTCACAGACTGTGTGAGCCTCCATTTACTGCTAGTGCTTCTTCTGACCTAACAGGGCTGCTGAGTACGTGGAAGATCTGGCTTGTAGCTCCCATAGCATCTAGTGATTTTGTTTCTTACTGTCAGTGGCTCCAAAAGCACCTTACAAGGGCCAATACCATATGGCCTCATTTTACTGATGGGGTAATAGAAGCACAGAGTGGGCCAAAGCCACACAGCAGCCAAGAACAGAACCCAAGCCTTCCAAGTGCCAGGCCAGTGCCCTGCACACGAGGCCATATTGCCTCCAATTCTGTGTCCCAGCAGCCCCCAGGATTGGTGGGCAGTAGCTGCACACCTGACCTCTGCATTACAGAACAGGTAACTGAGATGTTTCTTACTCTGTTAGCTATTGTTCCTGGCTAGATTCTGAGCACTTCACCTGCTCATTACAGTGACCATGAGGTGATCTCTATTCATCCTTCACGCTGCATCCCCCCTCCCCGCTTCCAGAGGGGAGTTTTATGGGAGAGCTGGTTTCTAAATATTTGGGTTGGAGGGGTGGCTGGCTTAGTGGAGCAAGTTTCACAGCTGTTCTAAAGGAGCCCCCTCCAGACACCAGTTCTGCAGACGTGCACCACTAGCCAAGAAAGCTCTGTCCTTTGCCCCTGCAAGGCTCATGTGGAAAGTCATTGCAGGGAACACAGCTGATGTGGAAGGTCAGGGGGGGGGGGTGTCCCTCAGGTGACCTAGGCCGTTTGCAGGCAGCCTTGGAAGATGAGGACCAACGACTCAGGTTGTTTATTTCTAACGGTGAGCCAGCGATGAAAGTCAAGCAGTGTGGTGATGGCCTCAGGGATGCTTCTGTTGCTGAATGAGTGAGCTGCTGGTCTGGACTGCTTTGAGCTCTGCTTTTTGAAGGTTAGCTGCTCAAATCCAAGGTGCAGAGCATCAGACTTGGCTGGGGCATGAAAATAGGGATGACCTTGGCCAAATGGGACGGTGTCAGGCACAAGTGAGGGTGGGAAAGGTTCTTTGGTGTGGCAGTGGCTCTTTGCTCTGAGGGCAATGCTATGCAGGTGGTGAGTTCTTCCACAGGCAACTTTCTCCCCACCAACATAAACTCACACTGTCCTGACTTCAGCATCAGCCAAGTGCTGATCCAATCATGGTGCTCAACACCCCGGGAGGGGTCTCATTAGCATCAGGAGCGAGGGTGAAGAGCCAGGAGTCATCTCCTCATTGCTGGCATTTTAGTTTCTTCATGTTTGCCAACACCGCTGGTTTCTACAACACACCTTACTGCAGGGCATACATGCCCTTAAATTTACTGCTATTGACCTTTATTTTTACAGGACATGGCTGTTGACTGATCTGTTTTTTCCCACCATTTCTGATTGTAAAGTATTGGGGGAACCATCCTTCCCTTTTCTTTAAAATAAGTCAAAAACAGCTGAACGAATTGGGCTTGGCCTTCCCAGATCAATTCACCTTTCAGCTGAATCTACAGGTGAAAAGAGTTGCCTCAGAAATGAATCTTAGAAAGGGGAGATGAGGGGCGAGGTAAGAAGGAAAGTCGCATTTCAGTAACAGTAATTACATGACTCCCTGGAGCCTGACTGTTGTTCAGACCTGCAGCAACCTGGCAACAACTTTCTGCTGCCCAGCTCTGTAATCAAGGGCCCTGACAGTCCAAGCCCTGCTTTTACACTGGAAGTGTCACACAGTGAGGGTGTTGTGATTGTTAGCTGCGCAGAAGAGTGGCTTTTCCTCTTCTGTCTTATATGGCACCAAGCACAAAGCCGGTTTTTGACTAATCCACACCATGCGCCAAATTCTTAATGAGTGTAAATCAGCCATGCTTCAGGGGAACTGCACTGATTCACCATAGCTGAAGCTAGCCCCATGCTTGCATATTAGGTAGCCCAGTGTTTCTCAGCTGGTGTTCCGTGGAAAACTGGTGCTCCTCGGACATAAAGAGCAGGTGTCCTGTGACCCACCCAACCCTCCCCATCTGGTGAGAAGGGGAAGGAGCAATTTAATGCCCCAGCAGAACAAAGCTTCCAAGTATGCAATGGCAGATCTTGACATAGACCTGGAAGCTTTGCAGGAACTGAGGCATTTTAAATTTCCCAACACTATTGCCAGCCTTTTCCAAGAAAGTTTTCATCAGGTGGTTTGTGTAAAGTAATAAATACCTTTAGGTGTTCCTAGGTCCACTAAAGATTGAGAAGCACTGACATAGAGACAGTCCTGTACAACAGCTGCCATTTCTCTACATGGTATAAGTTAAGCTTCTTTAGCAGTGTTTGGCAAAGAAAAGGAATACAAAGAAGTGTCACTTGCTATTTAGTGTCTGCTCCCATGGTGACTGATCATGAGGTATTGTAGGTGGTCAAAGAACCAAACAAGCTACATGAACCTTGCCCCCCGGAGCTCCCATGTGAAAAGCACAGTAAGAAAGGAGGCTAAACAAACATGCACTGCAGACACCAGCAGGGTGGTGCCTAGTTAGGATGTCTCCCCAGATGGGTGTCTTTTCTGCAGTTTCTTAAATGAGCAGAAGGAACAGAAATGAATTTCTTTCAGCTGTGTCTGCGGACACGGTTGCCCTGGAAATGGGCTTGTTCTCCAACATTATTCTGCAATTGCAGTTGCTGCCTCACTGGAGGACAGCTGGCATGATAGCAAAGCTGTGCTAGTATAACAAGGCCATGTCCTCTTCCTAGCGCACCCTGGGTGGGCTGGTACAGTATCCTTCCAGTGTGTGGCTGATGTGCAAAGAGGCACCACTCACGCAATACTTATGGGTGTGCTTGGTGCAGAGCTGCCTCTACTGTGCCCTCAGGGAGGCTGGGCCAAAAAGGCCTTTCATCTCGGAGCTAGCAAAGCAGGTTTTCAAATTAATTAAGTGTGGATTTGCTTCAGGTAAAACCGACAGCACAGGTGAAGCAAGGGAACAGATGACACCTAGCCCGCTGGGTTCACCTGTCACTACAGGAAGGGAGCCAGGCTGGAGGTGAAGGGGGGCAGGAGGGGACTTGCATAATAACCCAGGCAACAGGGAATGGAGACATTCTCTCTGCAGAGGACAGCCTCAGAGGATTTCTTCCTCCAGCTGCCTGCGGGGGGAGCGAGCTTACGGGCAGCAGTTGCTAAACCTGTAAAACAAGTCTGTGCACCATAAACAGAAAGTCAGTTTGCTCTAAAAAGGGAGATGTGATATTTCAAGCAATAGTAAGGAGCAGTGCCCTTAATGGTTTTAAAAATTAAAATAGCCATAAAAATAATGGATGGTTTCAACTATTATATCACATCACATTGACAGTTGTGACACAAACATTTTCCAAAAGCACTAGTCATTGGCTAGTCTAATACATTTCATTGGAACCTCTGTTTTCATTCTGA
Organism: Podocnemis expansa; assembly: GCA_007922195.1. Classification (NCBI taxonomy): domain Eukaryota; kingdom Metazoa; phylum Chordata; order Testudines; family Podocnemididae; genus Podocnemis; species Podocnemis expansa. The sequence goes on along the minus strand of ML681995.1, from coordinate 19,959,501 downwards.
ATCAAAATAGAAACAAATTTTGAAATGATATTGTTCCCCTCAAAAGGGAAAAATCTGAGTTTTGACTAGTCCTTTGGCATTACTCCGCGCAGTCACCTTTTTAAAGGCAGCTCTTGTGCAGTAGAATGGAAATCAGAGCAGCCCCCCTTCACCCCGGCTCATGAGAAGGTCAGTAACTGGAATGTATGTACAACAGAGGAAAAGGAGAAACTGAAGGAAGTAGATTTATACTGTGTCTTGAGTTTAGTGCTGGTGCCAAACTTGAGTTCTGAGCCAAAACTGGATCAAAACTTCCTCACAGTTAAAAGCTGATCTGACCTGGTGTTTTGCTTTGAGCCTCTCAACAGGAAGGTTCCAGGGAGTATGTTCAGATCCAGAACCAGGTCCAGATTTTTTCAGAGTTTGGGGGTCTTCAGAGCTGACATTTTGGCTTAGATCTTCATATATTTTATTAAAAGTTTAGGGCTTACCCACACATAACATGCTACAATGGCACCACTGCTTTAGTGTTGCTATAGTATTCAAGGCATGCAATTTACAGAGACTTCCATCGGAGTAGGAAATCCAGGTCTTGAATTTTTACATCAACCTACGCTGCTGCCTGCTTAGCCTGGGGTCTAAGACACTGTGGGATCAGGGGGGCGGGAGCTCAGGTCCTAGCCTGAGCCAAGAAGTCCACAGCACAATGAAACAGCCCTACCACTCAATCCCAAATCAGCTAGCATTGGCCAGCCATGGATTTTTCTCTGATGTGTGGACACCTAAAGGAGATGGCTTCTTCTACCCCAAGTGTGCCTAGTTATCTGAATTCTGGCTGATGGGTTTGATTGATTTCCTTTATTGATATTTGCACAACCATTACATCACCAGGAGATAGAAAACATAATAGGACAGGAAGGAAAGAACCCACTTGTCACAGGTCAGAACAAGTGCTCCTGTATTCCCCCTACAGGTCTAACGGGCTACATCTACATCAGCCAAAATTAATTTGGACTTGTTAGTCTGAACTAAGAAGTTTGAGGTTAGTTCAAACTAATCTCACACTTATAAGTTCAAACAAACTACGCATTCTAGTTCGAACTAACACTTAGTTTGAACTAGACCATGTGGTTAGTTCGAGCTAACCAGCTCAGTTTGAACTAAGTGTTAGTCCTGGTCCACATTACATCTAGTTTGAACTAAAGTTCGAACTAACCGCTTAAGTGCCAGCACTTATTAGTTTGAATTAAGTATTCCTTAGTTCGAGCTAAGAAATTTCTTGGTTTGAACTAGGGAAAGCTATTGTGGCTGTGGGCTAAATTAGTCCAAAGTAAGCCTCCTTAATCCAAACTAATTTGCCAGGGTAGACATACCAACAGGAGCACCCACTCTTGTCTCCTGGCTCCTCAGTGGTCCACTCTTTTGCAGGAGACCTGCATCTTTCTCCGTCCTGACTGGCATTTTTCTAGGCTGAATGCTTCCCTGCCCACATTTATTACTCTCCAGCAAGTTGGATTGCCTTAAGAGACCAGCATCAGTTCTGTGTTTTTCTCTTCAGAGGCTATAATCAGTTATGATTGCCCATGGTTTTAGGTGAACCCACAGCCTTTCTAACAAAAGTACATTTAGTCTTCCAGTAAAACCATCAGCGAGAAAACAATAAAAGAACCTACATGCACGCTGCTAAGCTTACCAGAAATCAGCCCATGACATTAACTAAGGTTCTGGCTGGTGAACAATCCTTCAAGCCACAGCCGGCGGCTTTCCTGGGGTCACAATTTCATGGCAACTTCAGCCCCAGACACTCATGAGGATGTGAGTCACTCCCTTAAGTGGCAATCAGCCCAAGTCTCAAAGTGTGAGGCCATAGATGAAAGTTTGCAATTGCTTGTCCCAAGCACAGCCTTTATTCGTCGACTAGGTGTGGCTCAAAATCCATGTGCACAAAGCAGGCCAGCAAATACTCCAAATCAGATTGCAAGTCATCTACTGAATGTCATCAAAGCTCCTGCTGACAAAGTTGTGGAAAGACAGGTACATGATGAGTGATAGCATTTCCAAAACAGTAATCCAGCTGATAATATGATGGAGCCATTTACTTGGCTGGGACTGGAGATGATGCTGAAGGATTAAAAGTGGGGACAGCTCACAGATAGAACTGCACCTCAATTCATGAAACATGTGGATTATCATGCTTGTTTGGTTTTCACCGGAGTTCTGCAGAAATCCAGCTTGTCTAGAGGCTGATGCCAAGTGAAACTCATTGCTTGACTGAAACCTGGGAAAGATCCACAGTTGCCTTTGAGCTTCCAGACCTATGTCTCTTCTAAGCATCTGCTTTAAGGCATGTGGGAGTTTGATTTCACAAAGAATTTCATTATCCATGGAAATTCATGCTGGCACTAGAGCAAACTGTTTTTTCATTGTGGTTATAGCCAGGTGTGCAATTGCTGGCACTTAAAACTTTAATCAAAAAAGGAATGCCAACACAAATGAAAGATTGGTTCAGTTTTCTTTCACCTGGCCACTGCTTGGCACACAGGCCTTTTGATGAACTTGTCTAAAACTATGCCAGATTGGTCAGTCCAAGCAATGGCTCTGTTTCTGAGAAATCATCATTGACATATGTATAGTTAGACTAGAACAACTGTTTGGAGGCACCAGAAGAACAGCTTCCTGTAAGGATCAGTATTATCTCCAACATTATTCAATTTATATTGGAATGATCTATAGAGTCTTGCAAGTTCGTTTACGCAGATGACATATGCAGCACTACTAAGTTGCGCTCCTTTGTTTGGAACACAGATGTGGCAACTATGGCTGATTATTGTCATCAGTGGTGACAAGTAAGACTGCTGAGCATCTTCCACTTACAACGTGCACATGCAGGCAGAGAGTTCCTAATGGGTTGGCAAAAAAAAGTATGATTCACACCCATTAGATCTAGTTGTCACATTGACTACAACTCTCACTTATTGTGACCATGCTACAAAGTCAGCAACTGAGATTAAAACATGGAACAACCTGTTTGGAAAACTGGACGGCGCAACCTAGGACACCAAGACCCAAACATTATGCACTTCAGCATTGCACTCCGTTATTCAGTGATGGAGGCCTGCGGTCCAGCACAGGTTCACTCGTTTCACACAAAGATGATCGACTTACAACTAAATTCTACCACGCATATCATTTCAGACACACTTACACTCCTCTACCATAGTTACCAGTTCTTTGCAATATTGTTGTGCCCAGTGTTCACAGCGAGGCAAGTATAGCAAAGTTTATGATGAAATTGTGTGATGTGCCACATCTACTGCTACTTAAAGACTTGTTTAATCCACCACCGCCATCTGCCCTCACAGCACCCCCCTGTGGCTAAATTTAACAGGTGAGGGTATGACATGCAGTACCCCATGTACACCCTTATGGTGTTGTCTGTATGGTCACCCCTACAATGTAACTGTGTATCGTCTGGTACAAAGTATGTCCGACAGGGTACTTTGAATGCTGGTGACATGCGGAACATTTCTGGTATGATAGCAAGTTTCCTGCAATGTCATACATGTGATCAGATATGAAACTCTGCTGTCATATCCCCAGCTGTGTCTCGCACGTGGCTTCAGTGTATGCAAACAAACAGAGTTGTGTTGCCTCACCCAGCAGAGGCATTTATACAAGAACAATGGACTGGCTTAAGCACCCTGGTTTAAGAGGGAAAGATCAGGCCCATTACCAGACATGGACAATCACCTGACCCCAGGGGGCAGCAAGGAGACTTATTAAAGGAAAGAAGCACACTTGTCAAAAGACTCACCACTAGGATCAATCTTCTATCTATGCCAAACATACACCAAGACTGAGACCAAAGGAAGTGGGGTAGGCTCAGCTGCAAAACACATAGCAATACATCACAGCCAACCTGTGCCATAAGCCTAAAATAGACTGTAACATTGACCTTAGCTTAGAATATGAGTTTTCTTTGCTTGTGGTTAATTCCTTCACTTATCACTTGAATTATATTACTCTGACTTGGAATCACTGAAAGTCTTACTTTAATCAATAAACATGTTTGTTTGATCTGAAGCAATGCACGTGTATTGTGAGTGTGCAGAGATTTAACTGGGAGTGACAGAGCTGGTACATAGCAATTTCTTTGATAAATTGATGGACAAAGTGTAAATGGGCTTGCAAGGTATAGTGGACAGCACTGAACCCTGCAAAATGGTAATTCCCAGAGCGGCATCTGGGACAAAGGGTCTATCCCATGAATAACTGGCCAGAAGCACTCTTCCACAAGGTGTGGGACTAATTAGATGCTGGTGGTTGGGTATGAGCTGCCCCAGGAGTGGGGGTTCACACAGAAAAGCAAGGTAAGTTGGAGTCCAGGAGTGCAGAACTGGGGTGACACAGCAGCACACCAATCCAAATTGTAGGAGGAAAATGACACCGAGGATTTACAGTAGAGAACATATGGCGAGCGTCATGGTCTGCAGAGAAAGTGACAATTACGTAAGCAAAGTCTAGTTACTAGGCCCGTCCCTGCTCAGTCAGCAAAAGGGGAGCACCTTATTTGCATGGGTTTTGTATTTACATAGGTACAATTAAAAACTTAGCACAATTTCACTGTATATAGATGAACCTATGCAGGTGCTGGGTATGATGGGAAATGGTATGTGTGGCTGGTCTGGGTTACAAATCCCTGTGTTTTAAGTGAAGGAGGAAATGAAATTTTTTTCCCCCCATTTTGTTCTGTCCATTGATTGCATAAACCAGGCATGGCCACACTGCAGCTCAGGAGCCGCATGTAGCTCTTGAATGAAAAAGTGTGGCTCGCGGAAGAATGTCAGCAAATCAGTTTAGTAGGTAAAAGCATATGGCTATATGCCTCAGTGCGGCTCTTGAAGGTTTAATAATCAACTTGTGTGGCTCTTGAGTTCCATAAGTTTGGCCACCCCTGGCATAAACTGTGTTTAGCCCAATCCGATGGAAAAGTCACTATTAGCAACACAGAAGAATGACCAACCCTGTTTACAGTACTGAAAAACAGGAGGGTGAAGTGGTTAAGTCCCCTCCCACTGTTAAAAGATAGACTGTGGAGTCTTTTGTTATTTTGATCAGGGACCAATCTGTGGTGTTCTCAAAGCTGAAAGTACTAATAGCTGAAAACACTAGGGAAAAAAAATCCCTCCCTGAGGCCCAGAAGAGAGTGGTGCCTCCAGCCAGGAGAGCAGCTTGCAAGCAAACAGTGTAAGAACCCATCGGACAGCTGGCAGAAGTGGATGGCATGAGTGGATGGCTGGCAGGCAGCGGATGTCGTGCAGCCCATGGTTGGCATCTATTGGCAGAGAATATCAGCATATGGCTTAATGAGACTCAGAGCCAGCAAAAGACAACTGGAGGGGACCAGCTGAGCTGCCTCCCCATGCTAAAATTATGACGGTCGGTATGGGGGTAATGGAGGAGTGAAGGATGTGCTCTATGTACACATGGAGAGCCCGACCATATAGGCGACCTAGGCAGTCAACTAGAGCACCAGGCTTTAAGGGGCATTGTTGCCATTGGGTCCTCAGGCAGGACTGCCCTGAATTTTCTTTCCACCAGTACGCAGGTGCAGAAGAGGCTGCCTGCTAAGCTAAGTTCTGCCCAGGAACATGCAGCTGAGTCAGTAGCTCAGGGCGGGAAGAGCGAGGGACTTTCAAATCCTTCATCTCAGCAGCAGCAGGAGACACTGGCTTTACGCCAGCAGCCCCCAGAACACACAGTACAGGTGAAACAACACAGGACTCCTGTAGTACTTAAAGACTAACAAATTTATATATTGCATAGTTTTCATGGGCGAAGCAAAGGGCTTAATAGGGACTTTGGATTTTTTGCTCATTACAAAGGTGATTTGACCTCATCTTCCTCTATATGCTGTTCCCCAGTGTTTGAATCGTAACAACTGCTTTGATTTGCTGTTATGGTGTGACGTGATCTCATGACTTATACTTCCCTGTGTTTATTTTCCTCCCATTCTGTAAGTGCCCACATCTTCAAAGAGTCTGATGAAGTGAGATTTTTCTCCCACAGAAGCTCATGCAATAAATAAATTTGTCAGTCTTTAAGTGCCACAGGAGTCTTTGTTTGTTTTACTGAGCTAAACTAACATGGCTGTCCCTTCGGAACAGCACAGGTTAAGTACTGTGATGGGGGGATAGTGGGGGACCATGGGGGGGCTAGTCAGGGGATTGCCCCTCTGGGCCCCAGGTTGGGCAGCCAGAGAGGGGGCAGGCTAAGGAATCAGGTCAATGGGGGGGGGTGGACCAAGGGATCACCTAAGAGACCAGGCTGGGGGTTGGGCCACTTGGCCGGGGATTGAGCAGATGGGGGGGGGGGGCAGCCGATTGGCCCTTGGCCTCCAGACCTGGGGTCAGACTGGCAGCATGCAGATGGGCCACTGGATTGCCTCTTGGCCTCTGGGGCCAGGGTGGGGATCAGGCCAGAGATCAGGCAGGCAGGGGGTTGGTGGGCCAGGGATCAAGCAGGTGGAGAGTGAGTGGACCAGGGGCTTGCCCCATGGCCTTCGTCCTGACCTGAGTCAGGCCCCAGGGATCTGGCCAGTAGAGCGGTGGAGGTTGGAGCCCAGGGATTGGACCCCACCCCAAGGCCCCAGGTCAGGCCAACGGCCAAGCTGCAGCAGCAGGCAGAACCAGCCAGAGGTAGGCCCCAAAGCCCAGGGGGCTTTGCTATATTGAATGGGGGGGGGAGGGCCTTGCCAAAACTTTAGCTCATCTACAGTGACAAAAAAAATCTTGGGCCAGCCCTCTATGTACATTGGTGTGGGGTGAGGTCTGCTTATTGGTTTTTGTGTGAATCCTGCCCTGCATTATATCTCCAAATCAGTGCTGGTTTTGATTTTGCATTTATATATTTTCTTTATGTTTCTATTAAAAGTTTGATGTAGTACGAACAGAGGCATGCTTGCAAGAGGGGAAGTATTGCCCTCAAGGGCACCCAGGGAATAGTGTGTGATTTCCCAGGAGACTGGGTAGGAGCTCAAGCCACTTGGTGATGTAACGTTAGCAATCCATAGGTATAGAACCCGGCCCTTTGTTGCTGCTGTCTTGGCCAGGCAAAAGGGTTCCAATTATTTTCTCATCTTCAACCCAGTTTGATTTACAATGAATGTAATGGAGCTTTCTGAACCAGTTTCAAACCGTACATGGAATTTGTGCTGCAGAAGACTTTTGGTGATCTTTTAGAGGAAGGCCATTTTGTCAATGTGGGCATTCACAAACCATGGCACACATTGTTGAGGACTGCAAAATGACTCAACGTCTTGGAGGTCTTCATGCCATGAACGTTACTGATAAGAACGCTGTGGCTTGGCTTGACTGGACTGCATATGCCAAATAAATAAGTAGCATGTTCTAGGCATTCCACTTCATGCTACATCAGTGGTTCTCTCTCTCTCCCACCCTCCAGATCAGAGGGTTACTTACCAGTAATTGTCCTTCTTCGAGATGGGCTGCTCAGATTTATTCAGTATAATTTGTCTACATGCCACAGTGCACGATTGGCTGAACTTCTTTTAGCCTTAGCCTGTCAGGACAGGGCTGGCAGCCACTACCCCCTGGCCATACATATGGCGCCAGCCCTGCGCCTCTCCAGTTCCCATTAGTCGCTAACTGTGAGTAGCGGGGATGGTGGGAGGGGTCTGAATGAATCCGAGCAGCCCATCTCAAAGAAGGACCGTTACTGGTTAGTAACCCACCGTTCCTCTTCAAGTGCTGCTCAGATACATTCAGTATTCGGTGACTGTTAGCCGTACTGTGGAAAGTGGGAGGAATTAGGACCTTATCTGCCATCAGCACGGCTATCCACAAACGGCACAGCACACAAAACGGGGTGAAGAAACAGTGATCCACCAGGTGAACGTCTACGGACACACCAAGTGCAAGATCTTCGAGAGAAGGCGTACATGAGAGTGCCGAGGGGTCACTTCCCACTCTGTCAGGAGACTATAACTCCAACGGGGGCAGTCCCCAGTTCATTATCAGGGAATTTCCTATATCATAATAGCAAAGAACATCCTGGTCACCAGCAACACCATCTAGTGTAGGAGGGTTGCTCCTTCCTAGCAGAATTGACTCCTGAGAAAAGCGGTCATGATCCAGGGCAACAGACTCCCACAGCTGCAGGTGAAGAACAAGGGTGGAATAATTGCTGCCCTTGCCACCTCACCCCCAAAAGGCAAAGGGCAATTGGGTTAAGATACTAACCAAGACTGGGGTGGTGAACACATCGTCCCTTGGCCAAATGGGAGATAGGCAAGAGGCCTTTCCCCATTGGCATACTGGCAGGAGATGCCATGGGTAGGATAGATGAGGGGTGACCTAAACTGAGGCGTCCCAGCTCCATATGGGAGCTAACGCAGGAAGAAGGATAACAAGGAAGAAGGGGTGGGAACCCTTGCCCCTCCATCCGTTGATGCATGGGAATAGAGGGCGTGGTAGGAGGGCCCCGGAATAATGCCTAGATGCTTGGCAGACCCATCCCTGGGACCCAGAAGCGTCAGAGACACTCCTTCAAGGAGGTCATCATAAAGAGAGAAGTGGACATCTCAGAAGGGCCCTTCTTTAGAGGTAACCCTTGAGCAGGTTATAGCAGTAAAAAAGGGACCCATTAGGTACATCCATCCTAGTAGCAGGAGAGAAACTAGAAGAAAAGTGATTGAATTCCCCAAGTTAGGTTGGCCCCAACCAAAGGGGGAGGACGACCTGAGGCAGGAGTGGTGTGAAACCACTGCGGGATTTGGGAGTGGGGGGAACTTACGCAACTTCAGAGCTGGGTGCGCACTTCTGTCCCCTGCCCCTTTTACTCTACTCTCCCGGTACACAGACTCGCATCAGGGGAGGTGTGCTGAATCGAGGGAAGGGGTATCTGGCTGTCTCTGTAGATGGGTCAGGTCCACCTCAAGAGTAGTGCCTCCAAACTCCAGAATCGGAGTGTTTGGAGGGGGGGCACGTGGCTTGGGAGGTATTCTCACCTCTATGGAGGGGCAGTAAAACTTCATAACATTGCTGGATGACTCATTTTAGCCATGGGTGCTGGTGTTGGGTCCCAGCTACAACAGGCCAACTACGAGGGATCTTGCATAGATCCTGATGAGGAGAGAAGACAATACCTTATGCGAGACACAAGTCAGACGTGGCCTATAACACCTGCTCCGAGGGAAAGGAGTGTTATTGGTGCACCACTCCACATAGTGGAAGGGGTAAAGCTTGGGCAGGTCCTGGGTGGGAGGAGGGAAGAGGGAAAGATCCCGGGAAGAGGAGAAAAGCATAAGGGAAGCCCTACTTAGGGAAAACAAGAAAGAACCGCTGTGTCCTTTAAGGAACACAGTGGGGTAAGAGGGGACATTATGAAATCATCACCCATAAGGTGTCAGGCTCTCCAGCCTATTAGGGTCTGTAAGTCTCCCTGGGCCAGAGTTCTGCAAGGGAACCACCCTGATCTGAAGACCACAGGTCCTCAAATGGTCACTCAGGTGTACGAATACCACTGGTGGTTAGGAGCTCTATCCCTTACTATCGCCCTTCGTTGCAACTCTAGGGAGGAGAGGGGTGCAATAGAAAGATCAAGGCAGCTCCTAGACGGCTGTCTAGGGTTTTCAGGGGAAGGTGACTCTTGCCTGATTAGAGGAAGGCACCAGAGGAGAGGAGGTTCCAATCAAGGGCTAAACTGAGGTCTGCCCATGGACAGAAGGAACAGTGTAAAGTGGTGAAGGTCCTTGGGGAGGAGGGGTAGAAGCTGAAAAGGCAAAAACCCCTACGGTGAGACTCTAAGATCCCTCAGGCAAAAGTCTACTACAAGTCTGAAAAGCATGGCCCCAATATTAAAGGGAGTGCTGTCTGGGGAGTTGAGGCAGGAGAAGATAGAGGAAAAAGGGGCATGAGCTTGCCCTCTTACTGTCACCTAGGGGGCGGGGAGCATCATCCCACAATAGTTCCCACCTGATCCATTGCAGGCCAGCATGGATAAGGAGTACTCTCAGGATAGCGACATGGGAGAATACCCTTTCAGTGTGCCCAACTGGGAAGAAGTGGGCAGAGGTGTAGGCATCCTGCCCTTGTCCCAGATGGCTATAGTGTTTTTTTTGCAGGGTCATCATATGCCCACTTCTCATACCGCTATGACCTCCAGATTCCCACCAAGGCTCCAAAGGCGTGGGCCCAGGTAATGAGTAGCTCCCCCTGGTGCGGGGTAAAGTGGAGGGAGGAAGGAAGATGGACTTACCATTTGTTTCTGCGGCCTGTGGCATATTCAGGAGCTGAAGGGCCTCTGCCACTTCAAAGTCCTCCAGTGTGGGTGGCACTGTGATAGGCTCCAGATGCTCACCCCAGAGGGGAGGGCCAGACATGGTGCCGGCACTTCAGTGCCAGATTTGGCCCCGAGCGTGCTTACCTGAGCTCTGCTGGGGAGCAGCGTCGAGAGACTCTTCATGCTGACTGGCAAGTGGAACTGCTGCCAACCTAAGAGGCTGACCACGGCTTTCATTCATAGCCGTAGAGTGGTGCCAACGGGGTTCTGGTGCCCACTGAGCCCACAATGCTGAGTTAGAGGCCAATTGCAGCTTTTATTTATAGCCGAAGAGTGGCACCGAGAGGGCTCCAGTGCCAACTGAGCCCACGGTGCTGGGTTAGAGGCTGATCATGGCTGTATTCATAGCCGGAGAGCAGTGCCGAGAGGGCTATGTGTTGCAGCACATGGTAGCTCAGAAAGTCTTCAGCCCTAGCCCCGGTGCCAGCTGTGGCAAGTTATGCAGCCTTTGCTTCCTGTCTTCCCAAGTCCTTCGTTTAAAAGACCTGCAAATAGAGCACAATACACCCGGTGAAGCTCACAAAGGCATTAAGAAACCTCCCATGGGGTTGTCCCTCGTGTTCAGGTTTCTGTTGGAAGGACACGATAGGAGCGCTAGTGAAGTCCGCAGACAGATCTTCCAGTGAAAAATACACATAAAACAGAGCAAAGAGACAGGCCCTTGCATAAAGCAAGAACAGGCTGTTCTGTAACCGTCACTGAGGGCAGGAAAAAAAGGAACTGGGGAGGAGCAGGGCTGGGGCATATATATGGCCAGGGGGCAGAGGCTGCCAGCCCTGTCCTGACAGGCTAAGGCTAAAAGAAGTTCCGGCCAATCATGCACTGTGGCACGTAGACACCTAATACTGAATGTATCTGAGCAGGGCTTGAAGAATTGTTAGCTGTCCTCTGGGTTTTGTCACTTAGCAAATATCCTTCTAAATCTTGGACCAACTTGTAAGTAGCCACTGCATAAGCACGGAAGGATGTGAGGAGTTTTCTTTTCTATCCCCAAGGATGCCAGTTGCATATGCAGCCATCACATTCACACAAATGCAAGGACACCGTGGGACCATCACCTTGCCCTCTTTGCACAAGTCAGTGGCACTGACCATCCAATGAACACCTAGCAAATACTCTGCCACCTTGCACACCAGGGAGTTCAGGGAGGAAAGGTGCTCTGGATGCCATGCTGGGCTGTAGCCTCGGTAACTCAGCCTAGTCACACAACACACCTATTTTAATAGTTGCTAGCTAATTACACTGGGTGCTGTAGGCTTTCTCTAATGGATGGATGGCAGAAAACTCATCAAAGCAGCTGGTCTACAAGTTGCTTACCATTTGGGGATGAAATCTCCAGAGACAAGTTATGCGATTTTGGTGCCTTGGAATCTGGACCCTAACCCTGACCCCAAAGCTAAACCTAATCTGGGTCCCAGTTTAACTGTGCCTTTCTCCACTCACCTCTGACCAGGGGTTAAAGTAAACCTGAATGCACTGGAACACTGTTCTGGGGCCCAGTATTTTTAGGGGCTCGGCATTCCGGGGTCCCTAAAAATAGAACATGGAGCTGTAACGCTGCGTTCTGGGGCCCACCATTTAAAGCTAGCAGGGCCTGGAATGCACATTCTATTTTTAAGGGCCCAAACACTGGGCCCCTAAAAATAGTAGGCCCCGGAGCGGCATTCTGCCATGTTCTGGCAGGCAGGGCTAAGGGCAGGGCCCAGGGGCATTGCTGAGGGGCTCAAGTCCCACCCCAAACACCTCCTCTTCCACGCTCCATCCCCCAACCACAGCCAGGCCTACCACCACCACCACCCCCAGCCGCACCACTGCTGGTGAGTGCGAGGGTGTCCTGGCTTGTGCTGGGGGAGGGTATTGGGGGCAGGAGGTGGGAAGCTGGCATGGGGGGGGCAGGAGCTATGGTCTGGGGGGGCCCACCAGCACAGAAGTATCCTGGGATCCCCAAAATTATACTTTAACCCCTGTCATTAACTGTAATGTTCTAGTGCCCTGTAGCACCAGAGAGGAGACCAAAAAGTGCACAGCATAGGATGAGCCTTAAAACTGGCTGCTGATTAACTGGCTTCCAATGATTACAACAAATGTGGGCCCAAATGTGAGCTTGCTCAAGTCAGTTTGCAGATCAGGACTCTCCCTGCTGCTGTCAGTAGGGTGACTCTGATGCAAGGTTAGCTTCAGGCTCACACAGTCCTGGACAGAATGTGCCCAGCCATGCCCCTCCAAAGCACAGGCTGCCACCAGCCCACCAGGAAGGGCCAAAGGGCCACTGTGAAGGGCACCATTCATGCCCCACTGCCACCTGCTATGCAAGACATGCTGTGCCATGGTGGCTGAGCACTGGGGGTGACAAACATTTGTGTCTGCAAAGGGAATATGGCTGTCTTCCCACTCATCGCTGCCCTGGCTGGGGCACAACATAGGTGTCCTGTTACGCCCCATCTGCGTGCAATGACTTTACCCACCCACATGGAGGACAGGTTGTGCGATTACTTGACCCACCCACATGGAGGACAGGTTATGCGATTACTTGATCCACCCACATGGAGGTGGGTTTACTTGACCCACTCACATGGAAGACAGATGGCTGTGGGATTATTTAACCCATACATGTGGAGGATTACTTGACCCACCCACACCCCCATGGAAGACAGGTTGGGGCAATGGGAGAAGATTATCTGCTGAATCCTGAGTCTTGCAGCCAGGACCCAGTAGCCAGTCAGATGATTTTTGCACAGGCCTCATCGGTGACTGAACCAGCACTGTACTTGTGTAGAGGTGGGGACTTGGTTTTTGCACAGCCAGCTTTGTGTGACGGGAGTTCATTTTAACTGGAAGCAGGGTTTTGTAGGTTGGCACAGGGACGGCTCTGCTGGGAGCCTCTCTCACACATTTCAATTACACTGTATTATTTGGTGGTTGCTATTTTAAACAAGTCCCCTCTGAGCTGCTCCGCTGGAGTTACAGTCTCTTGCATCAAGCCCCAGATGTAAGTCAGTCACCTGCTGTTTAATTCCTGCACCCTTGGGAAGTGTGAATCTCCATGGCAGCTCTCTCAAATATCCAGGATACCTGCAGCAACAGCCAAAGCATGGCCAGACCAAGCTGTCATCAAGGTTTGCTCACCATGCAGCAGAGGGGAGCGTTCAAGTTGCCTACTTGTCGTCCTGTGCCAAACATTAGTAGAAGCTTTAGTGAAGTCAGTGAGAGTTTTGCCTCTGACTTCAGTGGGCACAGGTTCCAGCTCTATTCCCCAACTCCTTTCTCCTCATGGACCCTGCCTGCAGAGGTTTATTTACTGCAATAAAATAAGTGAATTTTTGTACAGCTGGCCTCTTAGCTGGACAAATAAGAGTTTAGTCAGTAATTCACATCCCAGCAACGAGTTGGTCTTGTGAATCCTGCCAGCACCACAACTTTGTACTAGAGCCCTTCAGGTAGATGCCCCAGATTGCATTGCATCATGTGCTGTTAGCATTGCTGTGTGCATGTCCTCCAGGCACTCTGTCTCCTGCAAAGCTGCTCCCACCTCCCAAAAGTCATTGCCTAACCATATTTGCATCAAGTTGGCACTGTTAGCCCAGACACATTGTTCCATTAGCAGGAAGGGAAGGTGTAGACCACAGGAACCCCTCAGCCCACAGGAACACCTTCCATCAGAGGGTCTCGGTATGACTGAGTGTAGCCTTCACAGCCTGGAGAACAGGAAAATAATATTATGCCCATTTTACAGAGGCTGGAACAAAGGGCATCTCACAGGGTGTCTCTGGCAGATCCAGGTGATGCAGTTAGCTTGCTGGAGTGCCAGGGCTTTAGCCAAACAGCTATCCTTCCTCCACAGGCTGTCCAGTGACTTATCCAAACTCAATCATTGCTCTGCAGCCTAAAAGTGCAGCATCTGATCGCACTGATAAGAATTCGTGCCTCACCTCAGTTGAATTGTTAGCACAAAACACAGATGGTTTTTGCTGGGAAACCGGGTGGGGAGGTTGAGACAATATATGTTGTTATGCTGGTTCTTACGGCTGAGCACAAGTTGCATTTTTGCTGTGGATCCGTGCACTACGTCCTCCCTCCCCTCCAGGCAGTGACATAGATTTGCTCACTTTCCATTGTCTCTCTTCCAGCTTTTCTCTGAGATTCATCACCACCACCTTCACTTACATCACTTTAACAGTCTCGTGTAATATTTTTCCTTCTCCTTATGATCTTCCAGTTTTTTTCCTCTTCCTCCCTCTGTCCTAGAACAAGGCCATGGAGAGGAGAGTAGGTTCTCAAACCAGGTCTTTTTTACTTGTTCTGTCTGAGAAAATAAAGAGCAATTTTACATCAAGAGGCAAAAGAAAGAGCTCCCACACTCTTTGTTTTGGCCATATTAATAGAAGACCATCTGTTCCTGGAACAGCTCATAAACTGGCAGCGGAGAAAAATATTCAGAGGTAAATAGGCACCGATCTGTGGAATTCTTTACATGGATGAGCAGACGCTGATGCACCCTTTTCATCTATGGCAGTGCTCTCTCTCAGCAGGAGAGACCAGCACGTTTCATTCTCTCAGGAGTCATCTCCAATGCCAGGAAGAAAAACAGGTTCCCAGACAACTCCCCCAGTACCTCGCTCTGTAGATAGGTAAAGCCCCAAGACACCCTTAACTCCCCGCCCACTCTACTGTATTATACACCAGCATTTTTATTTTACTGATGCACTGTTGCTGCCTGAGCCTTGATTACCAGGTAAACTGGTTACAGCCGAGTCTAGGCCTGCTGCTACTGGAGGTAGGATTGCAACAGATTTCAGTGCGAGTACAATTGAACCTGGCACTGTGAGAGGGGTTTTATTTCCTTGGGAGCATTAAAACTCAAGAAGCTCTATTTTAAGAATTTTTCCCTATCAGTACAATTTCTCATTAATAATCTTTTGAGTCTGCTGTGAGCTTCTAGGACATAAGCGTTCCCACTGCCATGACAGTGGATCAATTTACTATTGTCTTAAGCAATCGCCCAAGTGACATCCTGGAAACTATTTCTTTTGAATGACTCGTACTAAAAATGGACCTCTCGCTGGCCTACAGACGACCCCTAAATAAAATGGGAAGGACAAAAGAAAACAGGTTGCACCAAGTTGCAGCATTCTATAGCTCAGTGGTTGCCAACATTTTCTCTGCTGTGGCACACCTTGAGGCCTTCAATTATGCCGCAGCACACTGCTGTGATAAATTCATGAATATTCAAATTAATTTACAAATATTCATGAGCCATAGCACCCTGTTTTGGGGCCGCCACCCGAGGCTTCAGTTCAGGGAACACCCCCCAGCCAGGGCTACATGGGGCTGCTGCCTGCAGCTCCAGGGAACCCACCATCAGGGGCTGCATGGGGCTGGCGCCCTTGGCTCAGACTCCAGCTCAGGGGAATCCCTGGCTGGGGCCACATGGGACGACCACCCACAGCAGTGACTCCAGCTCCAGGGAACCTCCCCAGCCAGGGCCACCATCTGCGACTCAGGGGATTCTCACAGCACACTGGAGGAGCTGCCATGGCACACCAGTTGCGAACCATTGCAATCTCTTTAAAATCATACCTCCTGCCCTGTCATAGTCCTTCAATGTGCATAAGGCTCCAGAAAGCCCTGTGAAATGTGTTTTCTTAAAGGTGCCATTTCATCAGACCATAGCAATGTAAGACTGCACAGGACCACAGCTCTGCACTAAGGCAGGGCCAAGTATACTGGCTAGACCATCTTTGGTAGATGTTTGCCAAACCTGTTCTTAGAAACCTCAGATGACGGGGATTCCACAGCCTCGCTAGGTACCACGTCCATTCTAGTGCTTTACTATTCATGTAGTTGGAAAGTTTCCCCTAATAGCTAACATAAATCTCCCCTGCTACAAACCAGGTCCATTACTTTGTGTCCAACCTTCAATGGCCATGGAGAACATTTGATCACCCTTTATAATGTATTTGTGGAAACTGTCTCTTCTCTAGACTGACTACACCAAATTCTGCTAGTCTTTCTTTATGAAGCAGGTTTTCTACATCTTTTACCATTTTTGTTGCTTTCTTTGGAACTCCCTCCAATCCATCCACATCTTTCTTAAATTGGGGTGACCAGAACTGGACAAAGTACTCCAGCTGACACCTCACTAGTGTTGAGTGAGGCAATTACCTCCTACACCATAGACATAACACTTTGGTTATTGCACTCCAGGATATTAGCATTTTCCACAACTATATCACAGCATTGACTAGTGTTCAATTTCTGGTCCACTATAGCCCCCCAGACCCTTCTCTTCAGTACTACCATCTAGGCAATTATTCCCCATTTTGAGTTGTGTATTTGATTTTTTCCTTCGTAAGTGACATACCTTGCCCTTGCCATCACTAAATTTCATCTTGTTGATTTCAGACCACTTCTTCTGTTTGTCAAGGGCAGTTTGAATTCTAATGCTATCTTCCAAAGTGCTCGCAACCCCTCCCAGCTTGGGGTCATCCACAAATTTTATATACATACTTTCCAATGCATTATCCAAGTCATTAGTGAACATATTGTGTAGTAATGAACTATGACTGACCTCTGGGATCCCAACATCTACCCCCTCCCACTTTGACAGGAAACCATTGATAACTAGTGGTTCAGTACCACCTTTCAACCTACTGTGCATCCACTGTGATGTTGCTTGGATTAGAGGAACCATTTATGGTATTATCTAACATCAATATTTCCACATTACATTAATTCATATGAGCTATGCTATGTCAGGTACTTCTGGAAAGCTTATAAATCACAAAAATTGATAACCACATTTATATATGTGTATTAGGTTTCTAAAAAAAAGGTCAGTACTTTCCTTTCCAGGGATGTTGCTGTCCTGAAAAAAGGGTCCTGCCCCGCCATGTGGCCTCACTCCCTGGATCCAGTCCAGCCCGCAGTCCCAATCCAGGAGCCAAATTGGGCTCTTCTCACCGGCAGCCCCACCAAGATCTGGGTCCTGCTGCTCTTGGCCAGCAGCATGTGGCCCAGGCTTGGGTCCAGCCCCTGATGGCCAGCAGCCCAGGGCCAAGCCAGCCCGTGCCACTGCCAGGGCACAGGTGAAGACGGGAAGGGCTAGAACCCCGCAGGCCCAGTGTTAGTGATGCCCCTACTCCTGTCCCCTGCTGAGCTTGCCCCCACCTCCCAGGCAACAGGGCCAGCAAAAAAGTACCGGTACGCTATGTACCTGCGTACCATCACAAAAAGAGCAGTGTGCAGCAGAAGCATTGCTGCTCTCAAAAAAGGGATGGGGCCAGGCCCTGATCCAGCTCTGGGGCTGGACTAGCCCTAGTCACTGCCAGCAAGCAGCAGCAGGCCCACATGGGCCTGATCCAGCTCCAGCCACTGGCAGGAAGTGGCCCAGAGCCAGATCCAGCCCCTGCCACTGCCAGCAAGCAGCCCAGGTGGGCCCAATCTGACCCCTGCTGCTGCCGGACAGCAGCAGGTGACCGGAGCTGGATCCAGGGCACGGCCAAGACAATGTGGGGCCTGCTGTTCATGATACATTGGTTTTGCAATGCTCATGCTGTTCACGATACACTGGTTTTTCATCTTATACTCTGTTTCTGGGTGACACCTCAGCCAGGCTGGCAGCAGCACTAAGCCGCTTAATGGCCCATTACAGAAGCTCAAAGGTGCAATGAGCCCTGGGAGAGACACAAAGGCTACACCTTATGAGTCACTAGGACATGTAAGAACATGCCCTATGGACAGGGGACCCTCCCTGAGTCTTTCCCATGCCATGTGCTGAGGGCCTGTGTTTGAAACCAGCCACATGGCAATTCGAGAGACTATAAAAGGCAGCTGCACCACATCTGCATTGTCTTCAGTCTTCATTTATGCATCCTACCTCTGGATCAATTCACCTCCAACTGAAGCTGTGAAACAAAGGCCTGAGACCTATCCAGGAATAGGCTGAACACCAGTTCTCCTGAAAACCAAATAGATATGGCTTTTGAAATAATTTGTATGTGCCTGATTGCTTTAATCATGTAACAGTCTTGCCTTGTTTGTTTCTTGCCTTTTCTAATAATCCTTTAGTTACTAAAGAATTGGCTGACAGTGTGGTATTTTGGGTAATTTTGAGCTGGCAATGTGGCTAACCCTTTGGAGTGAGGAGAATTTTTTGGTAAAGGGAATACGTTTTAATAACTTATCCCTGTACTGTCTATAGTGGCTGAGTGGGAGCCTGGGACCAAAATGCAAGAAGGGGGCTGTGTAGCTTCTTGTTTTTAGTTTCTTGATAACCAGTGTGAGGAATCAGATGCCCTGTTTGGTGAATATACTTCAGTGTTAGCCACCAGTCCAGGAGACTCTGCTTTTTTTGGCAGCTTGCCCTGATATCGGCATTTTCAAGTGGCTACCCGGGGCATAGACAGGTCACACTCATCTTATAGGAATTTAATTCAGACCACATTTCCCTAGTTTGATTATGAGAATGTCATATGGAACTGTGCCATTAGGCCAGTAATCCTGTTGAAGAAGGAAATGAAGTTGATTTGACATGAATTGTACTTTACAAATCCACACTGGGTATTCTCTGATAACATGATTAGCCTCTTGATTCTTCCAACTTGATTTTAAAAATATGCTCCAGTATCTCTCCAGGTATCAAAGTTAAATTGATTCATCTCTAACAGAGGGCTCAAAGTCATTCAATGTGGGGGCCACATGGAGGCAGCACACCTGTCACAGGCCATGTGTCTGCATGGGCTCCCCAGCCCTTTCCACTGCCATGTTTAGAGCAGCATGGGCTCCCCTTTCCCCTCCCCAACCCCACAGGCTCTCTGACACTTTTCCTCTTCCCCGCCCTGTGGGCTGCCCTTTGCCACCCTGGGTCCCAGACCCCCTTCCCTTGATGCGCAGTTCCCTGACCCTCTTTTCTTTCCACTTCCCCTACCCAGCGGTGGCAGGCAATCAATCAGTCTCAGTCACAGGCAGGCTGGGCTCCTGCCTCCTACCCTCCCCATCCACTCACTGCCAGTCATTCAGCATGTTGGCCTTTGGTTGGGCTCAGTCCTGGCTGGCCTTTGATTGGCTTATTCCCCACGTGGGCCTTGCCCACTTTTTCCTTTTTCTATTTGTGATTTGTGCCCTGCCAATCAGATTAGCATGCTGACAGTGAACAGGTAGAGTGGGAGGGAGGCACCGTGGTGGATCTCTGGGACCCTGGCCCACTCTGCTGTGTTTGTGACTCTGATTGGTTGACAGACCACAGCAGAGCTGAGCTGGGTTTGGCTGGAGTGCTTCCTTTGTTCCCTCCCTTGTGCTGTGACTTGGTGCATGTGAGTGAGTCAGTGTGTGCGTGCGTGCATGCGTGCGTGCGTGCACACGCCTGTGCCTGACCCTGCTCTGCTCTGCTCTGCAGGCAGCTTGTGTTTGTTCACTGATACACATAGTAGCACCCAGGCAGCCACTCCATGGGCTGAATAAGCTGTCTTGGTGGGCCAGATCCAGCACCTGGTCCGTAAGTTTGACACCCCTGCTCTATAATTCCCTGGGTTTGCTTTGTTCCCCTTTTTAATGCCAGGGCCTATGTTTGTCCTACTCCAGCCTGCTGGGAACCTCACGAGTACTCCATGAGTTCTCAAAGATAATAGTCATCACTAATGGGTATAAGATTACTTTAGATCCTTAAGTGCCCCAAGATGAATGTTATCAGCACCTTCCAACTTGAATACATCTACTTTTCGAAATTCTTTAACCTGTTCTGTCTCTGTTCTGGCTATTGTTCCTCCCCCATTGATGTTAATATGAATTGACTTTCATAGATGGCCATTATTATTAATATTTTTAGTGAAAACTGAAGCAAAATAGGCATTAAACACCTCAGCCTTCTTGAGTCCATTATTTACTGGCTCTCCTTTCCACTAAGTAGAGGCCCTACACTCTCCTTGGGCTTGCTTTAGCTGCTAAGGTATTCAAAGAAGGTCTTCTGATGGCCTTGGCTGATTGCTGCCTCTAGCCAGGAATGTAGCTTGGGGAGCCGGGAGGAAGACCAGCTGAAAAGGGGAGCTGGTAAGAACTGAGGTGACTAGTGTGGGGGACAAATTAATCAGGGCTCTCAACCTGGAAAGAGAGACCACCGATCCTCCCCAGTGATGAAGGCCCGTTCCCAGCTGAGACTCAAATTAGCAGAGAACGAGGTGTGGTTCAGGATTTATTATTCAGCTGAATAACAAAAGGAACTGCATCAGAGGGCAGCAAAGAAGTGCTAGCCCCTCTGAGCAGGCCCCCCCAACAACTCGAGTGCAAGAGAGAGCCTCGAGGGGCAGCATCACAACACTTTTATTCAGTACAGTATGATAATGCTATGATAATGCTTACATGATTGACAATGTTTTAGAGACCCTTATGTGGTTACATTAACATTATTAAATACATATTAATGATTAAAGAATGCATATAATTATCCCCGCCTCTGTTTACTATTGACATCATTTGCATTATCCTGGGCAGCCGCAGTACCTGCAAACTCATTAATTTCTGCCTAGAGATGCTGACCTTACATTCTTGTGAGGCTATGGTGCCAAGGAGGGTGAGCAGGAGATAGGAGGTAATACTCCCTTTTCAGTTAGAACAAAGACGGACAGTCTAGCTTACATTCCTTGTCCAGATGGTCAGGAGAAAAAGCATGAGAAAGGGGAGATAACACACTTTAACTATCAACTCTAGGCTGCTTGTTAAAGAAACTTAGATACATGACTTGCCAGAGAAACGACCCCACTACCATAGCAACCCACGGCTCCAATGAGGCCTACACTTCAGCACCTTTCTCACTGTCCTACAGAAGAGATTACATACAATTTCCCTTACACTAGTTACCGATACACAGCACCCCACGAAGGAGAGACCAGAAGTGAAGGGGAACACAAGGGCTGATGAGCATGGTGGGTAGAACAATAAAAGGAGAGGCGAGCCAGATCAGAAGTAGGAAGGGAATTTGCGGGGACCCATACTGCAGGAGTGGAGGGAATAGTCCAGATTCTGGGTATAGTAACACTAACATCTGATTGCTCAGAATAGCTATGTAATGGCTGATAAAGCTACTGTATTCTCTTCACATTTATTTTGCTCGGCAATGAAGACAATTCATTCACAATCAAACTTGCCAGACCCCCTGCACGATCCCTTTTTTGTTTTGCTTTTTTCAATAACTTCTTTCCAAGCTAAAATCATGCTCCACTCTTGGTTTTGTGATCATTGGCCCAGAGGAGTGGTGTGTCACAGTGGTCCATCGATTGAATCTCTGTCTTTCATACAGCAGGGTTTGACCCATTGATTGCTTTGAAGATTAACACTAAAGCTGCAAAGTGGTAGCTGGAAGCAGACTGGGAGCCAGTAGTGAAGTGGGACACAGGCTGCTCAGAGAGGTCCAGTCACTGCGGGGGGGCTTCCACAAAGGGCACCAGCATCTGTCCAGTGTATTCACATTCGGTTTCAGCTACAGAGAGTTGCAGTAAATCCAGCCGGAAGGCAACAAGTGTGTAGTGCATTATGCCCAGCGACTCAGGGGCAGTGGGGCTATTCTATCCCTAGCTGATAGGAGAAGCTCTCTGATTTCATTTATGAAGGTCTGTGAAGCACATTTTGGTCCTCACATGGAAGAAGTCAAAGACCTGACTGCATCTGAGCCCTAGTCTACACTGGGGCTGCTTTTCGGTGGCAGTCAATGGTCATTTATGCAAGGCACGCAGGGCCGTAACTACAGCAGGGCAAACAGGGCTTTGCCCCAGACGCAAATTTAAAAGGGCACCGCGGGGAAGCAATCACCCCTGCTGCCTCTGGCCACAGCAGGGGGAAGTGATCCCCCCTGCTGGCTCTGGCCGTGGCAGGGGATTGCTTCCCACCACCGTGGCCAGAGCCGGCAGGAGGGATCACTTCCCTGACACAGCCAGAGGCGATAGAGGCAATCACTTCCCCCATTGCAGCCAAAGCTGGCAGGGGGATCGCTTCCCTGCCACGGCCAGAGCCAGCAGCAGGGGGTCCCTCCTCCCCATCGCGGCAGTGTAGGGACTCCCCATTGCCGGCTCTGGCTGCAGCAGGGAAGGGTCACACCCCCTCCCTGCTGCTGTACACACAGGCCCCCGATTGGGGTCGGGGGGTGAATTTGGGGCTGCTTGCCAAGCCCCTAGTTACGGCCCTGAAGGCACATAAAATGCCTTACGTAAATGGCAGTGATTTCCTAAGCTGCTGGGACACACTAGGGAAAGCTGACTGCAAATCCCTTGTGATCAGCTTTCCCCTACACCTCTTGGCCTCCAGGACTTCCAGCACCAACTTCCGCGAGCACCACAGCAACTTCAGATTCCCTGCTAATTGTGCCCAGAACATCAGACTGACAGCAGCAATTTTGTCGCTGTCAGTGAAGACATACCCAGAAATAGTGGAAGGAAATTTGCCCCTACAGGAGACACAAAGAAGCATGCTGAGGTTTTCAAAGCTGGCTAGGTGCTTTAGAGCCCCAAACTCCACACTTTAAATGGGAATTGTTAGTGTAAATCCTCTAGGAGAATTGAAAATGTCACCCCAGTTCTCTTAATATACATAGAAAAGAGAAGGCTGCATATTAGGGCCAAGAAAAAAAACTGATTAGTGTGAACCCTACCAGCAACAATCATATTTCAATGCAGCTGTTGCTGTTGATTTCAGATATGGCTGCCTGAGTTATTTCTAACAAATAAATTTTTTCAGTAAATGTACCTTCTCTCTCTGTGCTCAGAACTGTCAGGAGAAGATTGGGGTTTCTCCTGAGTTACTTGTTGGTCAACATTCTTCTGAGATTTTTTGTGTGGACCTGCAGATGGATCATAAATAATTATGTGTGAGCACATCCACACTAGGTAAGGTGGGTCTTTGACTTGTGCCTCCTCAGGGAAAGTACAGGGTTTTCTGTATGTGCCTGGCCTGCACGGGTCAGCAAGCACTCCTGGCAGAATAAGCACTGACAAGGGGACTCCCGCCTCACAGGACTCTGACGTTACTGTCTGCAAACAGTCATGGCAAATCAAACTGGATTTCTCAGCATTGACTATAAAAGGGGACATGTGCCTGTCTCACAGCAAATTCATTTTTAAGAAAAGCAGAAACTCACAGCATATTTACATCCAATTCTACTTTCATCCATACCCTTGCCAGATTTGTTCTGTGTTTGCTCAGCACTTGGCACAATGGGATCCCACTCTACCACTCACCCTCCTAGGTGCTGCAGTAACACACAATGGCTAATCACTGTTGTATCAGTAAGAAAGGAAGCCTCACTTTGCTGAGCCTGTTTAAAATGGCGGTGATGAGACCCTCGTTGGAAAGAATTTTGAGATCCAGGAACAACAGGTACCATTAGATACACACCAAGTACATTTGTTAAGTATAAAAATGTATGTAAGTCTAATTAACAGGCAAAGGAAACTAAATTAAAACACATGATCTAGGTTCAGCAATGGGCCTTGTTCTGTTGTGCACTTGGGCAGCCATTGTTGTGTGCAAACAACCACTCTGATCTGAATAGTCCTGCCACTTAGCCGGGATGTGAATGCGCAGGGCAGTGGAGACTCCAGACTGAAGAATGCTGCATTTCAGGATGCAATAAAGAGGACATGTCTTCCCTGTAATTTTAGGTGAAGGGCGTATGTGCCTTAAGATCCATTTCTAAGCTGTTCCATGAGGGCTAACCTGGGTGATCACTCAGTGCACGTAAATAACTGCTGCAGGAAATGTCAATCAATAAAGAACAATAAAGCATTTCCAGGAAAATATTGCCTACCCAGCATTCTTTCAAGAACAGTGCCCTGTGACTAATTGCATTACTGAGATATAGGAAAACGTTGGAACGTACGTGACATGTGGAACCCAACTCAACTTTTAAACAGTCTAAAAAAAAATCTTGAAAATTTACCCCCCGATATAACTTGCACTGGTGATTGATGAAGATCCCAGACTAATGGTGTTTTATTCAACTGTCGAAATAATTACTTGCCCCTGAGACTTGAAGCTGTGTCTGGAACAGTTTCTGACACCACCTACTTTCTGATTCCCCTGGACAGACTGATGTCCAAAATTCCATTCATCTTCCCACCCTGTCAAATTACGCTTAAACATCACCATTGTATGGCACTTGAGAACCCAGCCTTAGTCATTCTAGCTTGCCAGTGCAAGCCTACAGCTTCCCTAAGAGGATGTCACATGGCCAAACCTCAGCCTTCTCTGTTGGGAACATAAGGATTGTAAGAGGCAGTGGTGGTGCAAGCGTTCAATGGAAGGGACAAAGTTCTGCTCCACTATGAACAGTGAGTTGAGGTGTATTTTCAGGCCTCCACAGTCCTCTCAACACTCCCAGTGAATCTCCCACTGGCTCCAATAGGAGATTTTCACAAAGCCTTAAGTAAGGATTTCACTTGGAAGGGGCTGATTTTAAGAACAGCTCCAACCAAAGTCATCAGCAGCTGCCACTGCTCAGCATTTTTACAAATCAATTGGGCCCTGCGCCCTTGTTTGCTAGCATTTCATCCACTGTCAGTCCATGGGAAACATCTCTCTCTCCCCGTTAGGACCATCTTTATTCCTGGCCTTTGCTTTTCGTCCTTGCCTACCCTACTTTCTCTGTTTCCTTCTCCTTCCTGCCTGTGTGATTTTTCCTCCTTTTCTCCCTTCTGTATTTCCATTCCTGTTTCAACTCTCAGTCTCCTCCCTCCCCCTCGCCACCGCTTCATTCCACCTTCCCCCATCTCAGCTGCAAAATTAATCATAAATTTGCCTTTTAAAGCATCGTCATTAGGCATTAGTATTGCACCCAACATTATTGTTCCAAGTACTTTCTTCGCAGCCTGCGGCAACCACCACTGCAGCAGATCACATTTCTCCACACCTGTAAGCTTTGGAAATGTAGTTTGGCTTTTAAATTAATGCCAAGATTCTGCAGTTGTGCAAGGAGAATGCTGGTTAGGGCAGGGCCAGCCACAAATGCAGCCACTGGATGATGACTGTAAGTGAGAATACAGAATTTTCCAATGACTTCATCTGCTCTGGAGACAGGCATGACAAGCAATCAGCTGGCTAGTGTCATTTGGAAGAGTCCCGGTTTCCAAAGATTGCATTTTTGTTCCCTTCAAGGCCTCAATGAAATATAGCCTTGCCTTTTACACATGCAGTGGGTGTAGCTATGAAAGTTTTGGTGAAGTGCATACAGTGCACCAGGCCTTTCCAAGGTAATGAATGTCATTGCTGAGGCAATAATAAAAGCAGTTAGGAGCCTAAAGCAGCATGTGAACAACTGTTGTACAATTTTACCCACCACTTTAGAACCATGAGTGAAATCATTTCACAACAGAACCGATCTTTTCCCTCTTGTATCCAGGACTAAGCAGGGTCTTTGTGTCCTCTAGGGTAAGGGCTGGGGGGTTTGCAAGCCAGCCTGACTTAACCTGAGGGTGCTGAGACCTGAGGAGGGTGGCTACAGATAGCGCTAGGAGGCACCTGCAGGTTAACTCTCCACCTGCTGGCCTGGATGCTGACCTTTTTGGCTTCTGCCCCCAGTCTTCCATTTCAGCAGCCCCATGGGGCAGCTATGGGGGAAAACCTACCAGGGAACAAATCTCTTTCACTGTGGGTCAGCAGCAATGTTTTCCCCTGGAATTGAACTTAAGGGGGATGTGGAGCAGGGGTGTTGGGATGCTCAGTAAATTGGTATAACACCATGTTACTAGCTAACAACTAGGGCTGGTGTAGGGAAATTCAGAGGGATGGGGGGTGTTGGGGAAATCTCTGGTCAGCAGGCTAGTGGTGGGGTTCGGGAGCCCTGACGCACACCTCTGTTACTAAGTGGTGTCTTATCCAATATACATACCTCAGTTGTATTTACCGCTCTGCAATTGCATGTCTATCACCACACCTGCTGATGCGGCAAGTGCATAAGAGTGTGCAGCCTTGGCTGTGAAAGGAGTAATCTGTTCCTGGCACTGGCACCTTGAACAGTGTCTGTGCTAGGTGTCTGCTTCAAAGCTGTGTTCACCATGTCCCTCTCTATAATAAGACATCACATCCCTGCTGTATGAAATGTACTTGCGCCTGGGTATGAGTTTAGCACTTCCTTTCAATAAGCATTGCTGTAGATTCAAAGATTTGGATTTAGTTTGACCTGTTGCATAACATAAGCCACAGAGCCTCACCCACTAATTTCTTCATCAGACCCATAACTTCTGCTTGTGCTACAGCAGATCTTTCAAATAATAGCCTGCCTTGTTTTAAATATGCCAAGTGATGGATGGCCACGGGTAAGTCATTTCAATGGTTAACAACCCTCCCTGTTAACAAATTGCACATTCTTTCTAGTCCCACTGTGTCTAGCTTCAGTCTCCAGCCATTGGATTTCACTATGGCCCTTTCTGCTGTCTACTATTAAAAAAAATCTCTTTCTCATAGAACTAGTTGTAGATCAGGTTCAAGTCACCACTTAACCTACTCTTTGAAACTCTGGCGTAAACTAAATGGATTGCCAAGTTCCCAAGACATAGCCATCTTTGTCTAGTTCAGCAAAACAAAGAGTCCTGTGGCACTTTTAAAGACTAACAAATTTATTTCAAGTCCCTCACTTTTTCATGTTTTCGAGATCTCAGATCATCCTCCTTAAGTTGCATGTTTTTCATAGCTCAAGTCATTCTTCTAGCTCTTTTCTGAACTCTGTCCAATAGTTCAACATTACTTTCAGACAACAAAAATGGACACAGCAGTCCAGTAACAGGCTCTCTGGCACTGTAAGTTATAACACCTCAGTCTTCTGACCTGATACTTCCCTGCTTAACTTTAGTACTTACTGTTTAACATCTTCCCTTGTTACTACTGGAATAGAAAATATTTCCTTATCACTGTAAAGACACAAATAGAGCATCCAGCTTCTTTCCAACCATAAACCAAAACTATGTAGTGAATCCTTCTGTTTTTTTCTAAATCATGATTAGCAATTTTCCCATCCTTAGCTAGAATCAGATCTATACCATTGTTAGGAATTCATTTGTTTTAGAGAGTTCTTCTTATTGTCCTTAATTCCACTGACCATAGCTATTTTTGTTAATATCTTTAGTTGCTCTTATCAGTTGTCTACATTTCATATCATCCTCATTTTTCCTATTTCTTCCATATTGTTTTGAATTGCTACTTCACTTCCCCTCTTAACCAAGACCACTTTTTAAATGAAATGTTTCTTACATGATTATGGGGGAGGAGCAGGGTTGGAATCTAAAGCATTTTGAACAATTCCCAGTAGCATGGACATTTTTCCCACTCACTCAGTTTTGTTCCTGATTATTTTCAGCATGGGAGCCTGGCTCTTTTAAAGTGCTTAATATATGTGTTTTGAGTCAGGATGATAGGCTGTTCGCACATAACAATTAACATCAGGAGATGATCACTTACACCTGGTAACTTTCAAATTTTAGATTAATGATCAATTCATTCTTGTCCATCAGAAGGAACTCTAATAGAGAATGTCCCAGAGCTGATTAAATTTTTTCTATTAAAAAGGCCTCATCTATACATTTTAGAGATGTCAAGGATGCCTTACGAGAGGCACCATGACACCTCCAGCATATATCCTCACTGGAAATCCCCAGGGTAATGTAATTTCCCTTTCAATCCTTTATAGATGACTGCATACTCTGTCTGTCCTAATTAGGGCACACCCTGTGATTTTTAATGTTCCAGCCATGTGAATCATCCTGGAATCACCAATAGTACCAAATTTATTTTCACAAATGTATTTCTAATTCCTCTGGTTTATTTCCCATACTTCTAGACTTGGCATGAATGCAACTGAATAATTGCTTCTCCTTGCATATGTTGATGCCTTGACCCTTTATGCTGAAGCTTCCTTGAGTCTGAGTTTTAAGTTTAAGCGTATGTAGATGTTTGTCTACCTAGGCAATCTCCCCCTTTGATGGTAGTTTAAAGCCCTCCTGACTTCTCTAGCTCTATAATTCAAAGGCTTGGTTCCTCTACTACTGAGATGGATGGGGTCCAAGTCATGCATCTCTTTCCTCTATATATTCCCAGAAAGCAAAACACTTTATGTCACCCTGTGGTTTGCCTCCAGTATCTACTCTGCCTACCTTCTCTGACTCATAGGACAGGAATGATCTTTGAGAAGATCATCTGTATTTTCCTCTCCTTTATCTCCTTTCCAAAATCCCTGAAGCCTTCAGTGACCTGTGCGGTCTCTTCAGAGGCAGGGTTATTGATGCCAAAGTTCACTGCTAGCAATGCATTCCTCCCTGCAGTCTTCCAAAATGTGTGCAGTCTTTCAGTGATGTGTATAGTTTCCACACGTGGAAGACAGCACATGGTCTTGTTATCCATTTGTCCACTATGGACTCATGTTGTCTTAATATCAAGTACCTCATGAAGTCTTGCTGCCTTCTCTGGCTGATACGTTATCTCCTTTTAGACTTGATTGACTTTTTTTTTTTCAGGTTTGGCTGAGCAGTCATCCCCAAGTATGTCTTGTGGAAATCACTGTTCCTTTCTTTCAGTTAAATGTCCCAGATTTTCTCTGCAGTGACTATGCTGAGTCCCTGAAAGCAACTTCTGCAAGCATGGAATTTCTCCTGGTCCCTTTTCCTTTGGTCATCATGGACTGTCCCACTCACCTCCTCTATTTTTGGTGTGTAGAGGAGGTGAGTGGGACAGCCCATGATGACCAAAGGAAAAGGGACCAGGAGAAATTCCATGCATGCAGAAGTTGCTTTCAGGGACTGAGCATAGTCACTGCAGAGAAAATCTGGGATATTTAACTGAAAGAAAGGAACTACTTCTCTTTCTTCAGTGTGTCACAAACTGCCAAGTCTCCTCTGATTTCTATCCTTTTTTGTTCCCTTGGAATCAGTTCCTTCTCTGGCTGGCTCTGTGGTGGCACTGCCCACCTCTGGCTGTCCAAATACTAATCACTGTCTCTGATGCTATTCAGGATCAATAGTGCCCCTTCAAGATCTAAAACCTTTTCCCCAGTACTGCCATCAAGCTGAACCTCATGCACAAGAAGTCTCTACATGTGAATAGGAAACAGATCATGGCACATCCCTTGTAGATCATAATAACTGGTCCATCACTGCCCATCAGAACTAGCTAAGGAGGTCTCCTTCACACACAGCCCCACTAACTCCTGTTAGTGTCTCTCATTTGTGTGAGTGGAACTACCTTGCCTCAATATTTAGAGACATTAAATACAAACAAACAAGAAACCAATGCATTTTTAAATTCAAGTGAATATTTGTGGAAACATTGAAGGGGGGGCAGCACAGACCCAGACCTAAAATTTATTCTTATATTCCTGATCATATATAGGATTGAACTAAATCTGAACTGAACCTCTAGCTCTGAACAGCCCCCCACTTTAAGAAACCTCATTTCCACATCTTTGATTAGACTTATCCAGGAGCACTACAGGTCCAGGAAAAGACCCGGGGCATGCGCCCCCATGTGCCCCAGTCCTGATTTGGGCCCCGAGCCTGATCCTGCCCGGGATTCCAGGCAGGGACCGGATCGGCCTCCTACCGTAGGTGGCCCAGCCCCAGACTCCCAGCCAGGGACAGGGATCGGAAAGACAGCTGCCACCATAGGCAGCCCCACACTGGACTCCCAGCTAGGGCCAGGGCCAGGGAAGACAGCCACCACCGTGGGTGGTCCAGTGGTAGACCTGGAGCACTGGCGCTGGGACTCACAGCGTGAGCCCCTTATGCCCGGTGCCAGTGGAACCACTGAGCTTACCGCCAGAATATATCACTATGGGTACATCGACACTGGAGCCATAGATCGGCTTAAGTCAACCTACAGCCCCCCGTGGCCACACTGGGCTTTTATTGTCAACTTAAGTGCTTCCCTAAATCAAGTGAATAACACCAGCTCGTAAGGTCAACAATGCTTAAGTCACCCATATAAAGTTGACTTAAATCACCGTAGATGGGGAATAGCCCTTAAGTTGACCTAAGTGGCCTCCAGGCTCCCTCCCAGAATTCCCAACCAGCAGTAAGGGTCAACCAAGCAACTGCAAGTGTGGACACGAGCAGTGGACAGGAGTTTCCAGTGTGGACAGGCTAAGATGACTTCACAAGGTTAACCTTTGTGGAATTTAAAGTATGTTGACAATGATATGTGACGGGTAATGTAATTTGACTGTATGGGAAACCAGAATGTAAACCAGAGTGCTAAGCTAAACTTGAATATAATAGTGTAGACTAACTTGAGGTAAGAACAAAATGGATTTTGTGGCAAAGAAAGATGGATTCCAACTGTGAGTGACAAGGGAAAAGTCTGTTCTATGTTTAGTGACGGTTCGTGTTTCCATGTTTGTTGCAATTTCACTGTCTCTGGGCAGCTATGCTGACAGGCCACTGAATATGTAACTCCTTAGCCTTTATAAGACCTAGGCTAAGGCGAGAAAGTGTGGCTGCTTCTACTCAGTTCTCAGCCCCTCTGCTGCAGCAGACAATAAAGCTGGATGGTGGATTAAAAAACACAAACTGAGTCTATCTGGTGATGTGAGTCATCAACAGTTTTGGAGGTCTCACTGAGATCCCAAACGCTCCAGGACACCAGGATGTCTTGGGTTGAGAACTCCAAATAGCTGGCACAGAGTGAGTTCACTCTCTCTGGAATTCTCATACCTAGGATACCCTGCTGAACTGTGACGTTGTAGAGCTACAGGATCAACCCTGTCAGTTCACATCCAGCTTTCCCCTTTTCCTTTCTTTTTCCTTTTCCATCTCTTGTTTTATTTTTGAATGGAGTGCTCATCATTGCTTTCGTCGGGAGTATGCTCTCCAGCGCATCTTGGAGGCGTGGGCATGGTGTGAGTATATGACTTTAGTTGGGCTTTTGAGAGATGGCTGACTCAGTTTTCAGGTGGTGTACTCACTAGGATATTCTGCAGGCTCGTAACTGGGCTGGAAAAAAGGGATCCATCCTGAGGGGACATTTGAGTGACACACACCCAAGGAGGGCTAGTCTTGTACCAGATGTCTTTTGTGCTATAAGAGTGAGTGAAGTCCCTTTCTATCTGCAGCCACACCAGTCTGAATGCAAGGGTGGTAGATTGGGCATTCCCCTTTGTGTCTTCACACCGAGTATCGCCCTTGTCAAACCAGTTACTCCTCCCTGTCTGAGTGAAAGAGAGCCCTCAGAACCTACTTGGGATGCGGCGTGCTTAAGCTAGCGAACATCAAGGGTGCAGTAAGGCTTATCAGGGTAGTCACATGGACCAGGGGGACGGTGGCAAAGTCCTCCTGTCTGCCCATCTGGGGGTCCACAGAAGCTACTAGCTGAGATTATTCTTCTCCTTTTTTTAGTTGAGACTAGAGCAGTCTAAGCATGACCGCAGATTCATTCAAGGTTCGGTCCTGTGGGAGTCGATCAGGAGGCTTCCAAGGCAGGAAGTGGTCTGAAATAGGACCAGAGTGGCCCTGTAAGGCCTAGGCATGGGCTGTAGGCAGTCATCAACAGTACCGGAGTTCCCCTGCACAGTTTATGTCTGATCATTATGGGTCCCATTGTTGTAAATATTTAGAAAGATGGATTAGTGCTACTAAGGCTATGTTCACACAGGGCAGGCTTGTTTCGAAACAACACATTTCGAAACAAGCTGTTTCGAAATAATATGTTATTTCGAAACAACTTATTTCGCTGGACAAAAACCATGTCCGCGAAATAACGGAGTGAAATAGCAGGTCCACAGTGTGGACCTGCTATTTCACTTGGAGAGGGGACTGCAGGCACCCACAGGGTGCAGTGCAGAGGGGCACTGCATCCCATGGGTGCCTGCAGAGGGCTGCAGGCACCGGCGGAGTCAGGCGCAGGGCTGCGCCTCACTCCGCCAGTACCTGCAAGGGACTGCAGGCACCATGCCTCACCTGGCGGGTGCATGCAGCCCCCTGCAAGCATCCGCCAGGAGAGGGCAGCGGGGCACTTCACCCCAGGGGCTTTAAAGCCCCTGGGGTG
>ML681995.1:19893923-19926755 GCA_007922195.1 Podocnemis expansa | reverse complement strand
GTTGTTTCGGAACGCTTTGTTCCGAAACAACATGTCCGAACAGGGCTGTTTCGAAACCTCTGGTTTTGAAACAACCCTGTTTCGACAGCCAACGAGGTTTAGGTTGTTTCGAAAGCAGCACGGCCATTTCGAAAGAAGTGGTTTGCTTCTTTCGAAATGGCCGTGCGTCGTGTGGCCATGCCACTTCTTATTTCGAAACAACCTCTGTTGTTTCGAAATAAGAACCCTGTGTAGACATACCCTAAGAGAAATATCAGATTGCAATTTCTTTGACCACATTAAGATTGGTTATTTAAGGGAGACTCTAGAGCAAAGTAAAAGTAAGATCTCAAGGGAACAATGGCTAGCCTTTATCAAATGGCACGAGGAAGCTTACAAACACCGTATAACATCAATGGCTACCTCAATTAAAAATTCTTTGGAGCATCAAAAATCTGATAGGGAAACTGTACCTACTTCCTCCCAGTTTCCCAGTATTACAACCGAAAACATCATAATCTCAGATGAGGAGGAAGACCTGATGGTGGCTTCAGCTATTCAAAGCCAGAAGCCTAAAACGAAAGTTTTGGCTAGTAATTTTATATTGCCAATTCCTCACCACATCTACCACCAGCAAAAGGAAATATTACAAGCACCACTCCACACTTTCCCAGGTACCATCCATGATGTGTATGTCCACAAACCATGGACAAGGTCAGAACGCCATGCTATTGCCAAAGATTTCCCTTAGTGAAGACCCGGAAAAATTTGCAAGGGAGTTATCCATGGTATGTGCTGCATATACTCCGAGTCCTATAGATCTCTTACAGCTTCTTCAAATGATTTGCACTGATTCACAAATAGACACTTTAAAGAAGGAAGATGGGTGGACTCAAGAACCTGTTTGTGAAGGGGCACCATCATCACAATATGTGCAGGAGAGCCACAATTTGTGTGAGAGAATTGAGAAAGCTATTCTGAAGGCATTCCCTGCTAAGACCAATTGGCCCCTAATTCAATCATGTAAACAGAAGAAAGACGAATCAATTGCAGAATATCTGGAAAGGTTGACACATCTATTCTGCCAACATTCTGGAATTACTGATCCACTGGAAGCAGGATCAGGGGCATTAGCTGCCGCTTTTGTAGATGGATTATTAGATCTGATTAGGGAGTATTGAAAAAGATATGTATAGGTTATGAAACTGAGACCCTAGACAAGCTTACATCTGTTGCCTAATACTGCTCCCACACTTTAGAAAGTAGCCATCAGAAGAAAACTGAAGGACTTTTAGCATTGCAAATTAGCCACTTTCAAAGGGCCAGTCCCACCAAAGGTCCAGTACAAAGGCAATTCAGACCAAAGAGGAGACCACTCCCTACCGACATTCACTTAATAGGTAAACAGAGAAGATATTGGAAGAATACATGTCCTAGGAGACCGATGAATGCAAACCCAGTGAATTCTAATGGTGCTGATTCTAACCCTACTTCTTGGTTTCCACCAACATCCCAGTGATACTCAATCGAGGCCATGGAACAGCCTTCTATTTGTGCTCCCCTGCTCACTTTGTCATCAGCGGGAGAGCTCACTTTGAAGGTTGGAGAAGCCAGTGTTCCATTTTTTAATAGATACGGGTGCTACCATTTCAACCATTAGGTCTGATGTGTTATTAAACCTCCATTATCTGGTAAAACTTTTAATGCAGCTGGTATCACCAATGTTCCAGTCCCTCACCCTGTTACAGAACCGTTACCTATCACTATTGTGCCATTATCTGAATCACACACATTTTTGTTAAGTTCTACATCACCAGTTAATTTGTTGGGTAAAGATTTGTTATGTAAACTCAGGTGTACCATATACTGTACCAAGAAAAGAGTTTATCTGGAAGTTCCTGATGAGTCTGTATTAGGAGCTGAAGCTTTGTTAACTACCTCAAATGATGTTGCCCAAATTGCTTTAAATCTGACCCCTGAACAGGAGACTTTACTGTCAGAGGTTCCAGATACTTTATGGGCAACTCATTCAACTGAAGTGGGAACTATGAATACCAAGCCTGTATATATCTCTGTCAAACCAATGAAATTCTACCTCAGATTAAGCAATATCTGTTAAATCCTGAGGCAGAACGAGGTATTGCTCCACATTATTACAGCAAGGGGTAATATTGGAATGTAATAGTCCGTGCAATACACCAATACTGCCTGTAAGAAAATCTGATGGAAAATCATGGCGTGTTTTACAAGATTTGAGAGCTATAAACAAAATAGTGAAATCAACTTTTCCAGTGGTTGTAAATCCTGTGGGCATTTTAAATCATATGCCGCCTGAAGCTACTTATTTTTCTGTAATTGATTTGTGTTGTACATTTTTCAGTGTACCTATTCATCCTGAATGTAGATATTTAGTTGCTTTTACTTTTGGTTGTAAACAGTACTTTTGGAATTCATTACCTCAAGCTTTTTGTGAATCACCCTCTTTGTTTTCTCAAGCGTCGCGTAATGATTTATCTGATTTATGTTTTCCTTGTAATTCTGTTATGCTTCAGTATATGGATGACCTGCTTGTATGTAGTGTTGATCTAACATCATGCACTAAAGCCACTTTATATTTGTTAAAGAACTAGGCTTTTAAAGGGCATAAGGTGTCAAAACAGAAATTACAGTTCTGCCAAACTGAGGTGCAATATTTGGGACATTTAATAGCACATGGACAGAGATCAATAACACCACAGCGAAAGACTGAGGTTGTCCAATTTTCTCGCCCTACGACTCAAAGGCAGCTCCAAGCCTTTCTAGGTAATGTGGGATTTTGCCGAGAATGGATTATTAATTATGCTCAGGTTGCCAAACCTTTACAGGACCTAACCCACAAGGATGTGACAGATCCAATTCCATGGAGTTGAGAAGCTGAGGATGCATTTGTCACTTTGAAAGGAGCACTCACCACAGCTCCTGCATTGGGACTACCTGACTACTCTAAGACCTGTGTATTGTATTGTCATGAGAAAGAGGGATGTTCACTAGGGGTTTTGACACAGAACCATGGTGGTAAACAACATCCTGTGGCTTACTTCGGCACATGGTTAGACCGTGTGGCAAGAGGATACTCACCTTGTCTAAGGTCTGTAGCCACTGCTGCTCAGTTAGTGCAGCAGTCCGAAAACTTCGTTTTACAATCACCTCTTGTCCTAATGGTACCCCATGCAGTAGAAGCTTTGTTGTTAAGTACTAGAATGCTTTATTTGTCAAACGCTCGTCTTGCACGGTATGAGTTGCTCTTGGTGAGTGCTGCTCATATCACAGTAACTCGGTGCTCAACTCTGAATCCAGCCACTTTACTGCCTTTACCATCAGATGGGCAACCCCATGACTGCTTAGCCACAGTAGACACTTTGATGAAACCCAGACCTGACTTTCAGGATGTGCCACTTCTGATCTTTTATTGTATGTTGATGGGTCACGTTTGCGAGACCAGACTGGAAAATTAGACTCTGGATATGCAACTGTGACCGATCATGGGATTTTGGAATCTGTCCCATTACCTGGAGTAACCTCAGCTCAAGTAGCTGAACTGATAGCTTTGATCCGTGCATGTTATCTGGCGAAAGATCAAACGATTACCATCTATACCAATTCAAGATATGCCTTTGAGGTAGTTCACGATTATGGAGCATTGTGGCAACAAAGCAGTTTCATGACCCTGATCCGCAATGGCCTGTATATTGCTCTACTCCTGCAGGTGATACTTCTACCTGCCAAGGTGGCCATTGTAAAGACTCTTGGTCATAGTTCTGCCAACACTTTGGAGGCTGCAAGAAATCAAGCTGCAGATGCAGCAGCCCGAACCACTACCTTAAAACCTCCTGAACCTGAGGCAATTCTAACTGTTTCTCATGCATCTTTGCTGTCACCTCCGGATCTGGCAGCTTTGCAGGCCAAAGCACCAGATGGAAAGAAACAAATTTGGCTAAAATCAGGTTGTTATATGAGCACAGATTCTCTCTGGCACCACCCAGATGGCCACTGGATCACACCATGGATAATCTACCCTGGCTTAGCTGCAACTTTGCATGACATCTCGCATGTAAGCAAGGAGGGCATGCTCAAAATTTTGAATCAAAACTGGTTTGCTCCATCATTCAGCCAGTCCATGTCTTTCAATTCAGTTCAATAATTGTCTTTCAATCATGTCCTTCAATTCAATTCAATTCAAAAATCTGAAGTTAGAGAAGTAGTTAGTTTAGTGTGGCTGTGGCAATTAGCAGGGAGGAACTTTTGTGGAGCAATCTGACTTTCCTAGCATTCTATGATCTAAGGATCATATTCTTCCCATGTCTGTCCATGAATAGCTGTCACTAAATTTTTGGGAGCATGCGAAGAGGAGAATTAGCTCAAGCATTTTCTAGGGTAGAGTCCCTCACTCTACATTCCAACTAGAACCAAGAGTTCAAGAAATTCTAGCTTTGAAAACAAACCCTTGGCATTCAGTCTAATAAACTATTTACATGGCGCTGACCTTCCCCTCACTAAATCGGGAGTGACATTGAGGTCAGAAGAGTTCCAACCATGTAAAACTGATGTGAGGGAGTGAAGGATTTGGCCACATCCCTGTAGTTCAGTTCCACCCCTGTGACTGGTACAGGGTCATTTTTATCAGTAAGCCTCATTTTATCTCTGATCTGGCCTTTGGGTGAAGTGTAAGAAAAGATTTAAATGAAAACAAAGTTTGCCCAATCAGGGACAAGGAGAAGCCTGGAAGCAAACAATGTACCACAGGCTGTTAACCAGATAGCTGATCTTTTAGAAAAAAGTTCTATCACTGCTGACTAGAAATAATCTAAGGCACTGACTCATTTCTCATTCCAGTTCTGTTGAAATGCTTAATAAAAGGAATCTGCAGCATCAAAAACAAGATCAGGCCCTGGGCTTATGTAACCTTTGGGTGGGCTAGAATTCATTCATTAGCCCCTCTCCAGTGTCTAACAGAGATAAGTCCCTGGGCAAAGCAGCTGAAGACCCAGAATTCAGTCTGTAAAGGGACTCACAGCAAAAATTGCTCAGAGTTACCAACCCACATTAAAATACTACTGAGAATAAATTTAACAATGAACTTTATTAACAATCTTAACAAACCTTATCCTGAGAAACCAAAATAAATTTAAAGAAAACAGTAAGAAATCCAAGAGTCCCAAAGTTCAGGTGGAGTCACCCTTATCTCAATTGCAATCTTTAAGTCCTTGAGGCTTGAATGCAACCAGAAGCAATCCTCATCTTCTCTGGCTGCAGGAGTCTTCAGCTGGAATCCATGCAGTCCTTTCTCTCTTCTCTTCAACCAGCACCATACAGGCAGGTTACTGGTCAACCAGCTCT
Organism: Podocnemis expansa; assembly: GCA_007922195.1. NCBI lineage: Eukaryota > Metazoa > Chordata > Testudines > Podocnemididae > Podocnemis > Podocnemis expansa. The sequence continues at coordinate 19,921,400 of ML681995.1, read as the reverse complement.
CAGTCCCACAACAGGAAACCGCCCTGCAAAATAGTCCAAAGCAGGGAGAAAACATCCTGCAGTGTATGCCTGGTTCAGCTCCTTTCACTCAATCACTGAGCACAGGGATTCTTCTTCTCACAACTCCCTGTTGTTGCTCCTCTCAAGGCTGCACTTCTCAGGCTTCTCCCAGGCATCTGACTCCGACAACAATAGAAAAAGTTGTGGCACATGCTCAACATGCTGCCATACCCTGTTACCAGAAACTTCTGGTTTCTGGGCCGCTAAATCTGCCCAGCAACGTAACCCAGCCATAAGAGATCCCTAAAAGAGATTGCTCCTTCTTAGGCATATGGGTTACACTTGCACCTCTCATGCTTGTAACTACCACACAAGGCAATACGAATTTTGTGCACCTCAAGAGCCTGAACCAAACACCAGTAAAGTAAATGGAAGTTTTTCCACTGACTTAACAAGCTTTGGAGCAAACCCAAAAGGTCCATAGTTGAGCGAAGTTGGTACTACACTCAGCAGAGGCCACCTACAAGATGGCTGTGTTCACACAGCATTCTTATTTCGAAACAACGGGGTTGTTTCGAAACCCCTTGTTTCGAAATGGCAGCTGTTCTTTCAAAACAGCTTAAACTGGTTTCGTTTTGAAACAGTGTTGTTTCAAAATAACTCGTTTTGAAACAACGCCAGTGGGACATATTATTTTGAAACAACAGTTGTTTCAAAATAACTGTCTGACCTTCCTCCCAGGGTGCACAGCGTCCTGGGATAAGTCCCTGCCAGAGCGTGCCTGTCAGGCATCGTGGCAGGCAGGGACCTGTAGGGCAGCCATGTCACAGCAGCCAGGCCCCTCAGCTGCAGGGCTCCAAACGGCCCCTGTGTGGACCCAGGAGGATGTGAGGTGCCTCCTGGGGATCTGGCAGCAGCCAGATATTATGTCCTGGTTCCGGGCTAGCCACTGGAACCGGGGCATATATTCTGACATCGCGACCACGATGTCAGAAAAGGGGCACCCTGACACCACCGAGCAGGTGCGAAGCAAGGTGAAGGCTCTGCACCAGGACCATGCACGCACCCGGGATACCCGGGAGCTGCAGGGTCCTGGGAGCGTGGTGACGTGCCCCTATTATGAGGTGCTCGATGCCTTCCTGGGGCCACAGCCCAGCGGTCTCCCTGCTGAGGTTGTGGACACCTCAGGAGAGCATCGGAGCCCTTCGTTGGGCCCGGAGGCACCGGGCTCTGACGTGTCCATTGGGGGGCCTCCAGCCGCACCACCACCAGTGGCAGATGCCACCCCCAGCAGCCCCGAGCTGTTCGCCGGTGCCAAGGCAGGGACCAGCCCGGAGGACCAGGGTCCCACCAGTGCCCCTGGGTCCAAGTCAGTGCCCGGGACACCTCAGCAGACCTCCAGAGCCCCCGTGGGTAAGTATTTCCCTCCCACAGAGGCACACAGGGCTGGGCCTGTCCAGCAGGCCCCGGGAAGCATGGGGGCCAGGGCCAGGCACCGGGGCAGGTAGGGCCCAGGGTTGGCGTGCGCAGAGGGGCCCCCTTGTCCACGGGTCCCACAGAGACAGGTGGCACCGGGGTCACAGGCCCTTGTGTGCTCGGGGGTGGTGACCAGGGACTGGCTGGGAAAGATGCAGCAGCAGCTTGGGTGGGGTGGAGAGCAGGCAGGGCACACCACTGGCAAGTGGCCTCGGGAGACACCCTAGTGCAAGGCGTGGCTGGGTCCAGCTCACCCTCGTGGGCTCCACTAGCATGTGTGCCTCCGGGGTATGGTTCCCAGGCACTGTTCCCTCTAAGCTGTGTGCTTGTGCATGTGCACACCGGCCATGAAACCTGCGCACACAACAAAATTAAGTGCACACAAAAAAATTCAATAGCGCTAATATTGGTGCTCACAAAGAAATGTTTTTGCACACACAAAGAAATTGTCTGCACACACAGTCTACGAATAATTAGAGGGAACATTGTTCCCAGGTGTCTGGCAAAAGGAGAACATGGTCCCCTTTTTACTGCCCTGTTCTTTTTATCCTCACATTCTCTGTCTGGCAGGCAATTCAAAATACAAGCATTTGTCAGGCTTTTTCCTATAGGGGTTGAAGGAGCCTGGAATGCCACAGAACACTGCTTTATACGGGAAAGTGTTCCAGGCCCCCTTAAACCCTGACGACTACCCCAGCCAGACAACCTTTTTGCCCAGGATCCTCCAATGTCTTCCATCAGGTACTGTTCTGGCCTCCTTCCGAGGCATTGGGGGCCAGGAGCCCTACCCCAGGGGAATGTCCACGGGATCCTGGGACTTGTTGACAGTCAGGGCAGAGGTGTGTGCTGCAGACAGGTGCACACAGACAGGGCCAACAGGCGGCAGGGGCCAACTGTGTTTTCTGCTTCCCTGCAGCATGTCGCAGAGCTCTTCCCCAGGGGCCGCCACCCATGCCCGGACCCCAATGCCTGAGCCCCAAGGCACCCCGGCGACAGCAGAGGGCCCCTGAGACCCGCAGCAAGCTCCTGGAGAGCCTAGAGGAGCTGGGCCAGGAGATGCATGCTGCCACCCAGACCTGGCGGCGGGAGCAGGCGCAGCGGCAGGCAGCCGGTTTTCATGCCCTGGAGCGCCTCGCAACCGCGGAGGACAGGGGCGCAAGGGCGCTGGAGCTCCTCACAGAACAGCTGCCAGCAGCGATCTCCGAGCAAGCTGCAGCCATCTCAGAGCAGGCTGCAGCTATCTCAGAGCAGACTGCTTCCATCAGGGAGCTGGCCGAAAGGCTGGCGCCCTGACACCGTGACGAGGCATCGCTTTCTGGGCCTCCACAGAGACGACAGCAGGTGGAGGGCGGCCGTGGGTGTGGGCGCAGGGGGGGCCATGCCACCCCCCCACTGGACCCTCCCACAGGCCATGCCTATCCTGCCCCCTGCCCCCTGGACTTTTTCACCCCTGTCCCCTCCCAAGTTGCTGCCCCCTCCCCCAAGTCCCCAAAGTCCCCTGTCCCCTCCCAAGTTGATGCCCCTCCCCTGGGCCTCCCCCACATTGCCCCATCCCTTACCCCCCCCCCCAGCCCTCCCCGGATTGTAAATAAATCCTTTGAAACCTATTTCTGGTTTTCAGTGTTTTTATTGGGGGGGAGTTGGCAGTGCGGGTGGATGGGTGGGGGCTGGCTGTGGGTGAACGGGGGAGAGGATGGTGTGCAGGGCAGGCCTGGCCCTCACAGCTCCTCCTCACTGAAGGCAACCCGGAGGGCATCACGCACGGACAGGGCTCGCAGGGATGGCTGCTTGCGTGTATGCACAGGTCCGGGCTGTTCGTAGGCCCTGCCAAGGATCTGGGCCTCAGCCTCCCATGCTGGTGGAACGGGTTCCCCGTGCTGCTCACAGTAGTTGTGGAGAGCTGCACACGCAGCGATGACCTGGGGCGGTCTCCTCTCTGCAAGGTGGAGGCGGGTTAGGAGGCACCTCTACCATGTCTTGAGGCATCCGAATGCACGCTCGACCACCTGGCGGCTGCGGGCCAGGCGGCAGTTGAAGAGCTGCTGACTGGGGTCAAGTGGCCCTGCATAAGGCTGCATGAGCCAGGGCCGCAGGGGGTAGGCCACATCCGCCACGATGAAGATGGGCACCTCTACTCCCCCAAGGTAGATGTTGTGAGGGGGGGAAGTAGGTGCCCACCTCCATGCCCTGGTACAGGGCGGAGTTGCGGAGGACCTTGGCGTCATGGGCCCTCCCAGGCCATCCTACACAGCAGTCCAGGAAGAGGCCCTGGTTGTCCACAAGGGCCTGCATCATGACAGAATGATAGCCCTTGCGGTTCCTGTACTCGGTGGGCCTGTGCTCCGGGGCGCACACAGGGATGTGCGTGCTGTCCAGGGTCCCCACACAGTTGGGAAAGCTGAGGGTGGCCATCCCGGGCATGGTGTCCTGCAGCTCCCCGTGTCTCACCAGGAGTCGCAGGAGGATGCAATTGATGGCCCTGGCGACCTCGATGAGAATGGTGCCAGTGGTGGACCTCCCGACACCGAACAGATGCGCCACTGCCCTGTGGAACTCTGGCGTGGCCGTCTTTCAGAGGACGTTGGCCACTCTTTTGTCCACTGGGATGGCGAGCCTCATGGGGCTGTCCCTGTGGTGCAGGTGTGGGGCGAGTTCACTGACCAGGTGAGTGAAGCTGGCCCTGGTCATCCTGAAGTTCTGCCTCCACAAGTCGTCACCCCAGGAGCACAGGACGACCCTCTCCCATCAATCTGCGCTGGTCTCCCAAGCCCAGATGTGGCAAGGCACGGGGAGGGGCAGGGGCAGTAGCTCACCCCTGTGGACGAGGTGGATGTAATCCTCAGACAGGGGCCAGTCATCCTCGGGCTCCTTGAACAGAGTGTCTCACGTGTACAGGAGACCCTGCATGCGGTCCGAGAGCCTGGGGGGGCGCACGGTGCTGTCTAGGCAACTGGGCGGAGTCCATTGCTTGCACTGTGCTGCTAGCCTGAGTGGACAAGGAAGTGAGGTTGGGGCCAGCTTTTATGGGATTGGCTAGCAACATGGCCGCCAACATGGCCCAGGGAGGCAGTCATGTTGTCACACCTCCCATGGTGCCCTGCCCCGGAACCAAAATAGCATGCCCACAGTGTGGACATGCTATTTCGATTCCTGCTTTTTGCTTATTTCGTGGACGGTGTTTTTTTATTTCAAAATAACTTGTTTCGAAATAATGCGTTATTTCGAAACAAGTTATTTCGAAACGGCTTGTTTCAAAACAAGCCATCTGTGTGTGAACATAGCCGATGTGTTCGCTTTCTCTCTCTCTCTCTCTCTCTCACTCTCTCCTCTGCTTTAACTCAATATATATTTTTTAATCTTGTTACTTACCAAATATTTGTGCTACACACACAAGGAGAGAGAGATAGGAAGAGACATGAGCCAAGGCAACCGTTCTGCACATGCTATTATTTATATGTGTCTTAGTGTCACAAAGGTATTCACAAACAGACACATGCACACTTTTAAAATTTCCCTCCATGCAAGGCCTGATTCACATCTAACTTATAAAGATATAAAGGCAGAATAACTGCCCTGAAGCAAAGAAATTACAATAAAGTAAAGCTGTTCTGAGATCAAAATCCATCCCCTGATCTTTTGCAAATATAAGCCAAAAATTGACTTCACTGAAGCGCTATACAGATCCAAGGGGCAGTCTAGGTGGAGTAGCTTGGGGAATTGGACCTCTACAGCCCCAGTTCTGATCCCTGATCCATTTTGTACCAGTGTTAGTGTGTGTGGTTACACTAATTACACACCACCATGTGTGAGATCAGAATCAAACCTGTAAGAAAGACATAGGCTCTGTCCTAAAGAGCTTTAGTGTAGACAGATGAAGATGTGGGTCAACAAGAAGGCAAAGTGAGGAGAGGTTATTGGTGAGAAGAATGGAGGGCTTCTGATGGAAGAATGGTTTAAAGAGAATCTGAAAGAAACAGCAGTCTGGACCTTGATGTAATGGGAAGCTGGTGACAATCAGTGTTGCAGAGGGCAAACAAGACTCCCTGGTGAAGCAAGTAATATTAGATCCTCGCACCTCTCTCTGGGGAAATGATGTAAAAGTTAAACAGACTTGTTCCCAGCTCAGATGACACATTTCACTATGTCACAAAGCCTCCCTAGCATCATGGCCAGAGGTACATGACCTGGTGTGGAGCAGGGAGGGGAGAAGATGTTATCAGGAGCCTGGAGCGTGTTTTCTGTAGTGGTTCCCAGGCACTTCCATGCATTATGCTGCAGACTATACAAAATCAGGCAAGTAGCTAAAGAAACCACAGCCTTTCTTTTTAAAACACATAGGGCCAGATCCTCAGCTGATGTTCCTCCATCTGCTTCTATGGAGCTATGCCAGTTTACGCCACCTGTTGACCTAGCCATTTATTTTTCTCTGGACTGGCACTACCTTGGGTGGTTTAAGTTCAGCTCCTAGGTGACAAGTGTCCACCCCCAACAAACCACCACCTGGTGGTAGTCTCAGAAGAAGAGAAAGGTAGAACTAACCCTACAGTCCTGGTAAGAAGGACTCCACATCTGAGTCAAGGCACAAGGCTGAAGTAGCATGAAAGGCAAGTCCTGCCTGGTCTCTGAAAACACACAGCTAGTCTATATATCACTGAGTGACATCATCAAGCACTGTGACTAACAACTCTCATATGTGGGCTGTTCATTCATCCTTTCCCTGGGGGTGATGTGTGTATGCAGTGGATTGTTTTCTTTTGGCAGGGTTAGGGGTCCTGAGGTAATATATATGTTGCTAGGTGTTCATGTCAGAGAAAGCAAGTTCAAGCAGTGCTCCCTGTGCTTGGAGCAGAAGGCGATGAGGTTTATGCTGTTCCTTAGGTCCTGAGGTGGAGTTTTTTCCATGGGTGCAGATGGGCCTCTGGGAAAGCTCAGTGTCATGTATGGATGAACTTTACTCTAAGTGATGAGAGTTCTGTTGCACCAGAGGAGCAGAGCTGTTGCCTATGGACTTCATGCTCGAGCTTTAGTCTATCTTTTAGATAGAGGGGGGCCTGCCAATTAGTGCCTTGAAGATAAGGACGAAGACCTTGAACCTGATTCTGTCTTCTTTGGGGAAGCAGTATAGTGAGCAGACAGGTGTGATGGACTCTAATTTAATAAGCTACTGAAGGCTTCAAGCCTGGTGTAGTGCTTTGCTATAGGCCAGCTGAAAGGTGAGAAAGGCATGAATAATGAGGTCAGCACATTGTGTGCCACAATGTTACAGAGTCTTGTAACCAAATGGAGACCGTAGAAAGCATTACTAGTTGAAGCTACTATGCTTAGCATCGGTGTAGAATCCAGTATCACCCCAGACTACAGATGGCCTTTACCAATTTTGACATATGCCTTCAACCAAAGGAGACTGAACTGCAGCTACGAACTCTTCAGAACACTTTCTCCGGTCCACCAGTATAACATCTGTCTTGCTCCTGGTCAGCTTCAACTAGCTGTTTTTCATCAATGAGCTAATCTACTGCAAGCACTGGGCCATCTGTGTGGTGCAGGTATGATCATATGTGACGAAGGATAATTAGAGCTGTTCGTCCTCTATCTATTGCTGGCGCTTGAGTCTTTGTCACATGACCAGTTTATCTAGGGGTTTTGTGTAAATGTCGACCAGAGCTAGCGAGAAGTGCTCCTTGGAGATCTCCACAAGTGAAAGGTCTAGTGGTGGTCTCAGGGTCCGTGTTCTCCAGTGCTTTCATTAGTGCTAAAAATAAGCAGAACAAATAAAAAAGTATCACTACTTGGTGATGGCTTTCAACCGGCAAAGCCCCTTTCCTGGGGACAACAGGATAGCCTGATTTTTCTAGCCTCACTGTTGGGAGATGACACCGAAAATCTCTGGAATGGTGGGACAGCATTACTGGAATTACTGGGCCATATCACTCTCAAAACCCATTACTTCTCTGATCCCTTCTCAATTTGATCTCTACGCCAATGATGCCTCCTGAGCGACATGTGTTTGAATTGCTAGGCCATTGCTCCATCTGTCTGTGGCAAACTGGGTTCGTGAGTCCATAGTTTTCTTTGTTGCACTGATGTAAATCCAGAATAACTGCAATATTTTGGCCTTATGTGTTTGTCAAACATCATGTACATATACATAGTTCCATAATAACATGCGGTATCAGCATTAGTCTGATAGACAGTTTATTCCACGTCTGCAGCTGATTCAACAGAAGGTAGAAGTCCTCAAAAAATGAGAAGGACGAGTAAAAAAATATCACACGCACCATGCATGTTTGTATGGCATTCTTCAAACAGAGTGTTGTATAATCCTGCTCTCACTTAGTCCATGGAAACCTTTTAGCCACTTCCAGTGAAAGATGGAGGGAGCCCTTACACAAGAAGCAGTGGTTTAATGACCACTGAAGACACTGGAAAGACTCCTATTGACTTTACTCATAGCTGGATCAGAGTTGCCTCTAGGCTCCTTTGTGAGATCATAAAGGATTAACCAATGGCTTGCAAGTGTATTAGTGCATTCTAAGGCCCTGAAGCAATGGATCTAAAATGGAAAGAAACTGCTTTACACCACAAGATTTTTTTAAACAAAACTAAATAGTCTGGCAATATAAGTCTCAGTTTCTTTCAACCTAGCAGAACTACCATTTTGTGAGCTACTCCCCCCAAAACAGCCTTTCCTTGCAGAGGGCCATTCAGTACCTTTTTGCCTGTAGTTTGCATGGCAAAATAACACTAACTTTAATGGGTGTATGGCCCACCCTTTAATAAAGGATCTTTTTATGACTGCTGGTAATTAGGAGGCAATAAAATCTAGCCATTTGAGGCTTGGGACAAAACATCCTACTTCTGCCACTGCCACATTACAGGAACTGCATCAAATCTCATAAATGGTCTGTCCAAAATTCTAGGGAAACAAAAATATTTGATTTACCCCCCTCCCGATGAATAGATGTTCTAGGACTGAATTGGTTAATGTTCCTATAATTGCTTCAGAAAGACAAAATGTAATGTATCATTGTTACTATTGATTTGGGGGCCTATTTTATGCTGATGTAAATTGGCACAGCTTTATTGGAATCTTAGGCTTTGCGCCAGTTTGCATTAGCAGAGGATCTATTTCTTTACTTCATTGAGGTTATGGAAAGCTAGAATGCCATTATGTATACAGGAAAGAGCTGTGAATGGGTTACACAGATTGCCTAACGACATGGCAATGAAAGCTTGGCAATACCCCAGACTGTCATGTGTTTTATTTTTTTCATGGTGTATGTGCCTCATTTCATTCATATTTTCCCCCTTTTGCAGTCTCCCTCTCTCTCTGCTTTTCCCCCTTTGGCATTTACTAGTTTCTATGGCAACAGTGATGTCATTGCTAGGGTTGGAGCTTTTTAACAACCCAAGATGCAATACAGAGTCAATTTTTAGAATGGTTTGCAATGTATGTAGTACAGATAGCTTGTGCCATTGCACCAAACAAAGGAGTTTCTACGAGGATTACCATGACTGTATTATATAGTGTGTTGGTATGACTCTTCTCATATTTTTATAATTTAATTAATACAAATGAAAGTTAATCAGGGCTCACTACAGTTTTCTCATTAAACACTAAAAGACACCAAGAGAGCAAGTATTTTGTTTAGCACACCTTTGTCAACAATCCTGAGGTTGTTAGAACTTTACCCACTGATTGTGCAGTAACTCTTCCTTTTCACACAATGTGCTCATTTCAGAGTGAATTTGATGAGTTTTTGAAGGCTGCAGACACCAAACTTGTTGTTGTCGACTTTTCAGCAAAATGGTGTGGACCTTGCAAAGCAATCGGTCCTGTCATTCAAGTAAGTACAGCAGAAGTAATCAATTATGTTTTGTCAAGGTCCTAGTTTCCTGGCCAAGGTCAAGGTATAGTCAAGGTCTATACACAGTCTGTATACAGACTCCAGAGAAAATAATACAAAAATAATTATAATAATGATAATAGTAAGTAAATAAAAAATGTAGTGGTCTGTTGAAAAGCATGAGGAAGTCCAAATTTGGCCCGCAGTCTGCCTCCTGACCATTCCTGATGTACAGTATTACCATCCTGTGCCTCTCTCCAGAACGTTTGATGGAACAGACATTACAGGATCAAAAAATCCACTGGGTCAGAGATTGATCTTTGGTTGCAATGAAGTAAAACCAGAATGACTCTCTTGAGGTTAAAGGAGTTACTACAATTTACACGTAGATATAGGATCTACAGCCATGGGAATGGACACCTACATTGTTCTCTGGAAATAAAAAAAACATGCTCTGAGCATTCAAGTAATTTTATAAAGCGAAAAAAAGCACAGTCCTGAGGTCTGGAAGTAAAAAGATTGGAGTTGCTTTAAAACCTTCCGTGTTAACACTTAGGCAATGTGACTAAGTCCTTTAAACATGCTGTTGTCATTACTCTTCACTGGCCTTCTGCATTTCTGAATCTGGACTAGTGTTATCTGTCACCTCTCTAATTCAGGGGGTGTTCTTCTCTTGTGAACACTTCGGGATACATTGTGCCTAATTCTGTATAGGTGACACATGGGAACAGAGTGCAAAATGAACCTGTTGCCCCTGATACTCCTGTGTGGGAGTACAGCACTGTCCCTGGCTGCGTGCACCCACAGGGCAAGGACTGGGGAACAAAATGACTCGTTTAGCCTAACCAAAAAAATGCTGAGGGAAGATATGATTGTTTTCTATAAATACGTCTCAGATACTAATCTAGTCTAATACTGGAAAACATGATGTATAAATATACCAGAGAGCTAAATAACAGGGAAGGAGAGGAATTATTTAAGTTCAGCCCCAATGTGGACACAAGAACAAATGGATACAAACTGTCTATCAGGAAATTTAGGCTGGAAATTAGATGCAGATTTCTAATCCTCAGAGTAGTGAAGTTCTGGAATAGCCTTCCAAGGGGAGCTGTGAGGCCAGAAAACATAACTGGCTTCAAATCTGAGCTTGATAGATTTCTGGAGGTTATGGTGTGACGGGGCAGCATAGTGTAGCAACTAACTACTCAGTGGCGTCTGGTGGTAGATATGCTGATGGCATGTGGTGAAAAGGCTGATGGGGGGGGTTCTGAATTATTACAGAGAATTATTTTCTGGGTGTCTGGCTGGTGAGTCCAGGACTGTCCCAGTTGGCCTGTGAGGGTCTCTACCCGTCCCCACACGGGGGGGGGGGGCAGGGCAGGCTGGCCCAGAGTCCGGGCTCCGTGACTCCATGCCACCTCTTGCCTTTGGCTGCCAGCAAAGACAGGTGGGGAGCACAGCAGTGGGGGGCCCCATGGAACCACAGGGCACAAGGCAGTCAACCAGCTCGACCCCCCAATTCCAATGGCAGTGCATGAGTCCTGCCCACATGCTCAGGGTTTAACCTATTTGGGGTTGGGAAGGAATTTTCCCCCAGGGCAGATTGGCAAAGGCTGTGTGGGTTTTTCACCTTCCTCTGTAGCATGGGGCACGGCTAACTTGGTGGTGGAATCTCCGTACCTTAAGGTCCTTAAACCATGATTTGAGGACTTAAATAACTCCAGCATAGCTTAGGGGTTTATTACAGGAGTGGGTGGGTAAGGTTCTGTGGCCTGCATTATGAAGCAAGTCAGACTTGATCATATTGGTCCCTCTGATCCAGAGTCTCTGAGTCTATGAATGCCTACAAAAGTACTAAAAACCTTATAAAGGACCGTGGGGCAAAGGTAGGAGCTGAGATTGCATGAGAAGGTAAGCGTGTAGCAGCCACCCCTGAGTAAGCCACAATGCCTTCAGGAACTGAGCATCTCTACATCTCTAATCTATCTAGTATGTGTAATTTGTAGCCCTTAATAAGAGAGAGAGAGAGAGAAAGAGAAAGAGAAAGAGAGGTACAGACCTGGGAGTCAAGGAGTCATGGCTTGATGCAGGATCTCAGACCAGATGATCTTTCATTATTGTGCCTTCTGGCCTTAAAATCTATGAACTTCTGAGTTCTGTTGCAGCTGAGACATGGACCCCTTCTCTTGTCCCATCTGGTGAACAGGGCTAATCAGACTTACTTACCTTTCTAGGGTGTGGTGAGGATTCATTAACCAGAGTTTGCCAAGAACCCAGAAAATGAAGCCATAAGTATTCATATTGTTCTAGCGACATTTGCATTTCAGTGCTATACAACTGTTCTGGCACTATGCCCAGAGTCTGCAAAAGAAACCACACAGGCAGACCTCTCCAGGCTCCAAACTAGTTCAGGGGGATGTCTCACACATCTGTTTGCAAGGACATAGCTCTCATTTGTATCAATCTCTTGGTTTTAGTAAGGCAGCACTCTTACCACTTTAAACAATGGAACAGTGTAGTAAGACCTCCAGGTACCCAAGGGTTAATAATAACCGACAGTGAGGCTGTCTAATACTGGAAAACAGCAACACAGTTAGATGGAGAAGGTCTCTAATGGATTGAAACCACATGCTTTTAGCAAAACTCTCAAAGTGACACCCTGAGTGGAAACATCTTAATGAATCAAAATCCACCCCCGTGGGTGGTTTTGCTGCAAGAAGTACTAATGTTTAAAAAGCAATGGAGTAAACACAACTATGAGACTGAGGCTGAGAGAAACATAAACTTTTCAGAAAGACAAACCTTCGCTCTTTTGTACTTTCTCAGCCTGTGATGGGGGGGGGGAGCCAGCAAGTGGATGGCGAAGGAGCTGTGGGGGGTCAGGGAGCCTGTGGGCGGGTGGGGAAGGGGCCATAGGGATTCAGGGAGTGGGCAGGTGGGTGGGAAAGGGATCACAGGGGTTCAGTGGGCAGCAAGGAAGGTGCCGGGGGGGGGTCAGGGATCCAGCAGGGAAGGCACAGGGGATCGGGAAGCCGGTGGGCAGAGGGGAAGGGTGATACCGCTGAGCCTGCCTAAACTGGTTGAGTCATCCCAGAGCCCCAGGGTGTGATGAGCATCAGAGGCAACTTCCTACAGGTTGTGATGGGCCCCGAGCTGTTCAGTCAGTGTTCAGCCAGTCCATAGGAAGGGTCCACGTAGGTGATCCTAAGGTAGCTGTTTAATATCCTAAGAGGACCAGTCTCTTCAGTCTGCTCAACATCACCACATGGTATTTCCCAGCTTCACTGGAGCTGTCTAGGATAGTTTCAGAACATATTTTGAAACAGTAGTGGTTTTCTTGCTGTCTTTCTCCTTCACACAGGAAAATGATAAAAAAAAATGATACACCAAACAGAGAAATGATGTTGCCCCTGATTTCCAGAAAAGGGAAAGCAAAAGAGCCAGAATTTCAAATCACTTAGCAGCAAGTCACATGTTGGTTAAAACCAGTGTCAGGTGTTTTTACAATCACTCATTGCCTTTCCTGTAGAAAGCCATAAGGACACAGGCGCTGGAAGCTGCTCTCTGTGGCCTGTCAGGCGGGGGTTGAAGAATGAATCTGATGATGCCTCCTAGGAAGACAGCAGGCTAATGGCAGAGGATGGAGCATTAAACACACACACACCCCGGTACCCCTTTCCACTTTTGTTCTAATTGGCTCCCTGTGGATAGGTGCTGTGTTGTTGCTTTCTTATTTGTTGCACAGCAACTGTTTTAATCAGGCAGAGTCTAATCAAAGGCTTCACACACACACACACACACACACACACACACGCTATTAGCAGAGAAGGAGCACCTAGTAAAGAGAGAGATGCACTGGAGGGACTCCATTTCCTGGAAGGGAAATGGAGGGCATGATTTAACACTGCCTTACCCCAGCCTTACACTGGTGTCACTCTGTTGGCGCCAATGGAGTGAGGCGAGCACCTACAGTTCCTGTCAGAGGTCAAAAAAAGACAGATAGGGGGTTGTTTAGACAGTGCTCAGAAGATGTAAAGCACAATGCAAATGGGAAGAGGCAAACATTCTCCTTCACCCCACCCATGCTTGGACTTCAGGGCACTGTTCTGGGCCCTCTGCATCAGACCCCAGGGGTCTATGCAGTGGAATTGCCCCACAGAGGATCTTTGAGTTCCTAATGCAGCAGTTTGGTTTAGGGGCTGAGTCAGGGAAGAGGTGCAGATGTGACCAATAACACATTAGTGATTGAGGAGCAGGTCCAGTCCACGGTCCTGCACAGCACACTGAGCCGGCTGTGTGCTTGGCCAGACTTGCCCCAGTCTTGCTCTATTAGTCTGCTGAAAAGTGTGCATCTCATCTACAGAGGGGTTCCTACTGTGAGCCAGGTCCTGGATTCTGAACACCAGCTCGTCTGGGAGTGTTTACATCTGGACTCTTGTGTAAAATTAATGGCCAAATATGACATTTATATCCAGGGCAGGGGCATTTAGATCCAGGAGTTTGATTCTGGCTTGTCTCCAGGGCCAGCCCAACCATATAGGTGAACTACCGGTAGGTGGTTGTCTAGGGCTCCAGGCTTTAAAGGGTGCCAAATGAAATGGAAGTGATCTTTTTTCTCTATTTAAAAACATATATTAATATATTGTCTCTTATAACATGGTGTGGGGGAGGCAAAGTAATAGTTCACCTAGGCTGCAAAACCCTTGAGCCAAGCCTGCTCCCCTCTAATCTCTCCTAGTATTTTTCCAGAACTACTGGGTAAATGTTGGGCTAACTACTCTCCCAACTTCAGTTTAGTACTTGTGAAAGAAGCCAGCACTGGACCCCTGAAATTCTCTATCCCTGTAACAAGCACAGCACAGGCAGCAGCTAAGGAAGCTTCCCAGCACTGGCTTGCCAGTTTATTTCAGCAATGACCCAGAGGCACCGCATCAGGAGGATCTAGGGGTGCAAGCAGAGTTCAGCTCAACGCAGAAAGTAAAACCAATTAAGGGCACCCTGTGTGTTTAGAAGTATGGAGACTGATCTCATTCTATCTGGACATACCATATCTGGAGAGACTTACACAGCCCTTTGGCGATTACTAGGTCTGAGACTTAATACAAAACTCTGTCTATTTTGGAGATGAAATGCTGACACATTGTTACGCTTGTTAACATTACATCACCAAACAAATACATATTCCTTTTATTCCTAAAGGACCTGGCTGTTCGATATGACAACGTGATGTTCTGTAGCGTGGATATTGATCTGGCAGAGGTAAGTTATTGAAACCATGTTCAATGAAATCATGCTTCTATGTAGTAATAAAAATAGTAATACTTAATCAATCTTTGGCTTTTATCATCAGTAGATCTCAAAGCACTTCACTGTCTTTAATGTTCAATAAAATTAGACCTTGATCCTAAAAAAATCCATGTGCATTTAACATATAACCCCTACTCACATAAGAAGTCAGTCTCACCAATTGCAAAAAATTGCAAGATCGTACTTTCCACGTCCCTTTTTTTTCAAGAAAATCAGCTCATATCAAAACGCAATTCCGTTTCCACAGAGGACGTTAGTAGCTAGTGATTTAATATAGATTAGAACTGGGCCAAAACAGAGTACCTATGTGACATGACTGCCTAGTCTCCAAATATTGATCATGAAAACAAAATGGAAACAACAAGAGGCCTGTGGCACCTCACAGACTGACAGATTTCTTTGGGCATAAGCTTTCGTGGGCTCCAAGACACTTCGTCAGACGCATCAAGTGACTTCATGCACCTGACTAAGTGGGTGGTAACCCACAAAAGCTTATGCCCAAAGAAATCTGTTAGTCTGTAAGGTGCCACAGGACTCTAGCTATTTTTACTGAACACAGACTAACATGGCTACCCCTCTGGATATTTCTAAAATGGAACCAGATTCAAGTTAGCTTTGGCTCATACCTTTGCCAAACAAAAAACCTAACTGACAATGTTTTTCAAAGCTGGTGCCAAACACAGCTTTGTCAAACCTGAAAGTACAGATAGGTCCTGATTTTGGAAGTGAGTACTAAGTATTACTCCTGACTTACACTGGTGTCATATAGATCAGATTTACGGCCAAGTCCCTGATATAGACACTGTGAGTTACCAATACAGATGGAGCTAGCAGTGGAGAAGCCAGCCCCCAGTTTCTGGCTGGGATCCTGAATCTGCAGGATGGGCCTGACCAAGGATAGCTTCTGCTCATATGAAAGGAAACTGCCCTGAGATGCTCCAGTTGCTAAGTAACAAATGGAGCTGCAGGAGAGGGGAGGGAAAGATGCAGTGCAATGAGGCCCGCCCACTGCAGTGCCGCAAACTTTGCCAATGGGGTTGCGGAGCCAGCCAGCAGCCAGTGGCTGCAGCCACAAGCAGAGCAGAGGTGCCAGCACTAGCAGAGGTGCCTCTGCTCCACTCGTGACCATGCCCTCTGGTTGCTGGGTGGCTCTGCAGCTGCGGCAGCGAAGTTCACACTGCTGCCGGATGCTGCAACGGGCAGGCTCATGTCCAAGTGGGTGGGCCCAGCCCAACCAGGCCCATCCATGGCTATGCCCCTGGGAGGTAGTAAAGGGATTACAGGCCACCTGCTTGTTAAGTTTTCACCCGTCTTTATCCTCAGATTTTAAGTTCTCCATCTGGTTTAAATTTAGAGCATCTGCCTTTGTTTGCTTTGGATGGGGCAGTGCCATATCATCAGCTGCTGTAGATTGGCAAGGTTTCTTTGAAGTCAATGGCACTATGCCAGTTTACACCAGCTGTGACTCTGGCAAAGTAAATGAAGTTCATCACATTTTACTAAAAATAGCAAAGATAGCAAGTAGCCATAAAGGATCAGCTGGACATGCCAGTACCTCTTTTTAAGGAGCTGCTGTTGCAATTTCTACCTGAGGCTACAGGTGTGAAACATGGGACATCTTCACATCAGCATATGTGAGCTAGAAAAATCTCTACAACACCTTCAAGCCCTTGTGCCTGTATCAAGTGGCAAGACAAAATTATGAATCATGAACTTCTTGTAAAGGGTGGTCAAACTGATGTTTATATTATAAGAGGTCGTGAACTGGCCACTTCCCAAGAAAAGAAAATGTTGCTCAGTGAACTATAGTCATTGTGCCCACATGTCCTATCCTGTGACTCAGGGATTAGGTGCTTCCTCTACAAAGCTTCAAAAGCCATAGCTGACTCAGTTGTCTT
Organism: Podocnemis expansa; assembly: GCA_007922195.1. Lineage (NCBI taxonomy): Eukaryota > Metazoa > Chordata > Testudines > Podocnemididae > Podocnemis > Podocnemis expansa. Next base: position 19,904,872 of record ML681995.1, on the reverse strand, counting down.
CTGCATGAAGGGCAAGCGCTGCTGACATCATGCTGAATGTTTTGTAAGGCATTCTCTTCAGTAATAATTCTCTGTACTGTGTGGTGTGATTTTATCTTGCCGTATAATAGCATAACAGTACTGTGCAAACAGCTTTTCTGTTTTTTATCTTCTAGGTAAATTTCCTGTATTTCTCTTGACTCATTCTTTATTATTATTATTATTATTATAGCTATTTGCCTAAAAGCAGGCTCTTGTATTTTAATGAAAGAGCCTAGCACTCCTATGACAAAAGTTTTTCTCACTTTCCTAGGATGTGGCTAATTCCTGTAAAATCATTGCCATGCCAACATTCCAGATGTACAAGAAAACAGAAAAGGTATCACTTATCTAGCAACATAAAATGACAATTGTGAGTCTTTATTAGTATGGCAGCAAAAGCTAATAAGTTGCTGTATCTCTTCCTAATGACCACTAGGCCTGGGAAAGAAGGATTTATCTGAAGTGCCTGCCTGTATTGCACTGAGTAGAAGGACTTCTATTTTTTTTAATATTTCAGGTGTTTGCATGAAATGAGTGCTTAAGAAAGTAAGAGCTTTCGTGGGAGAAAATCCCACTTTGTCAGATGCTTTGAAGATGACAAAGTGGGATTTTCTCCCACGAAACCTCATGTGAAAAATAAATCTGTTAGTCTTTAAGTGCCACATGACTCCTTGGTTTTTTTGCTGGACTAGACTAACAATGGCTACCCCTTTGGAGATAAGAAAGTAAGACCTTTTGCAAAAGAAAAAATTCAACCGTGGGATTTGAATCACAAGGATTGGGTCTGGATCTGAATTTTCCCTCAGATTTGGCGTGTTGAGTTCCAAGCTTTTGATTCAGCTCATTAAAGAGTATGGATCTAGAACCAAATGTCTGCCAATTTCAGAACCAGGTGGGGGTTTTTCCTCTGGGTTCATCTCTAGATCAGACCAGAAGATAGGCATTGTTGCAGATGGCTGGTCCCAGTGAATGAAGCAGGTATCAGAATAGTTGCTCCCAGTCTGGCCAGGAAAGCGAACAGGACAGCAGCTGAGGAAAGAGAAACCAGAGAAGACCCAGTGGAAGGGCATCAACACAATCTAATTCTGTCAGGGGAAGGTGAGAGCACCAGGCCAGGTCCGAAAGACACAGACAGAGCTTCCTGGGTAACGGCTGACTGCTCAGAGAGCACCCCCCATCAGTGAGCCAGGGCTGGAGAGGGCCAAAGGCAAGGGAACAGCAAAGTAGTTTATTCTCTGACATCTCCAGGACTGTAGAACAGGACCCAAAAGAACCATAAGAAGGCTAGAGGAGTAAGGATGCACCCCAGCAAGAAAGCTCCTCAGCAGAGACTGTAAGGGGTTGCTGCTGGAAAAAGCAGGATTTGAATCCAATTGGAAGGACTGGGGTGGTTGTCCTGGGACAAGCACAGGGAAGTCCAACCATGGGACAAGCACAGGTACAAAGAGTCCAGCCATGAAAAGATGCTGGTGTGTGCTACATGGGACATCGAGGGAGGAAATGTCTTGTGTTTTAATGAGTTTGTTTGCACTGGAATGAGAAATAGCCTATGCTTGGGAATTTGTTTTGGACCATTTGCACGGTGCTTTATAATATTACCCAGCCTCAGTGAGGGTATTATTCTGTCGCTTTGAGCCTAAAGTGAAGTGAGTGGGGACTCTGGCATGATGATGGTCATGTTGTGGCCTGCTGCAGGAGGGCATGCCAAGGGTGACTGCCCTATGATAGTCATCAGTTACTGAGTTCTGCCATAGCAGTTCTGACCTGCAGGATCCCTCTTTTGCTGGTCTTGAGTCTCTCTTATGCAGAAAGTACTAGGAAGGATTGCACTGATTTGTATGGTTGTCTTATGACTTAGAAAAAGGCACACTAAAAGCTACAAAACTATTCATATTTTGAGTAAGGCACTGAAGCCAGGTCTGGAGAAATGAGAGGTGGCATGAAATCACTGCAACCCACCACACAGTGGAAAGTTCACAAGCTGGCTTTCAGTTCTGTTTGCTTAGGGCAGCCTGTAAGAGGCTGCTCCCTGGTTCCAGTCTAATGTCCAGCTGTGACCTACCAATCCCCATTAGAATAGAATCAAATCATAGGGTTGGAAAGGACCTCATGAGATCAACTAGTCCAACCCCCTGGGGTTTGAACCCAGGACCTTCTGCATGTAAAACAGATATACCAGCCACTGAACCCTAATTCACCCCACTTTGCCAGCTGACCACTCACTCCTGAAGCAGTCCACACCAGCCTCCTGTATGTAATCAGTGCCAGGCAGTGAGGGTGCACCCACTAGGCTCCTATGGGTGGTCCCTGAGTGAGCAGTCTCAGTCCCCAGACACCACACTAGGGGTATGTCTACACAGAACTTTTGTTTCGAAATAACACTGGTTATTTCAAAATAAAAGATATTTGGTCCACATGACGTTTTCTTATTTCGAAAGGACAGATCCCGTCCTTTCAAAATAAGAACTGCTGTTTCGAAACAGGTTAAACCCCGATTGTTTCGAAACAGCTGTTTTTTTGAAATGGTTATTTTGAAATAAGGCCATTTGGACATGTTGTTTCGAAACAACACCATTATTTCGAAACAACTGTTTCAAAACAACATGTCTAAACAGCTTTATTTCAAAATAACCATTTCAAAATAACAGCCATTTCAATAGCAGGCTTTCCCTTAATTCGAATTAACATTTTGTTAATTTGAATTAACTTATTTCAAAATAAGGAATTTATTTCGAAATAACTCATTTTGAAATCCTTATTTCGAAATAACAATGTGTGTGTAGACATAGCTTAGGAGTTCCTGTCCTACAGAGAGCCAAACACTCCCCAACTCTCCATAGACACACGTTCATCCATTTAACACTAAAGTGGATTGACCAAGCCTTCCTCAGTCACACACACCTAACGTCCACACAGCTTTAGGTAAAACAATCACTATTTTATTGATCAGGATACGATTTTAAGTGACTATATAGCGAATCAATGCACAATCATTTAATAAAGCAGTCAAACATGAGCACTAGCAAATAAAAGGTATAAATGCATGCTATTTTACTAATGCTATTACAGTTAAGCTCATCTCACCACTCAGGTCCAGCTGTGATCGTTTGCAGCCATCCTCTGCCTATTTCTAAACAGGGCCCAATTCTTCTTGTTGATGTTTCAAGATGGAGAGTCTCTGGCCAAAAGTCTGGAGCAGCCCCTAGTGTCTGTCTTTGTTTTCAGTCTCTTCTCAGTCCCTGCCCCCCCCCCCCTTCCTGGGCAGAGGTGATCTCTGTCCCATCTGAGCCAAGCACCTAAATATACGTTGTCTTCGTTCCCTCCTTCAGGTATTTGTTTGCAGCTTTGGCTGTTTATATGCTGCCAGCCAAGAGCTCTGTCTGGCTTCCTCTCCCAAACCCCTGTGACTTGCTTCACATGGGCACACATACATGATGCTCAGCGGTGTAACTAGGCCAGGACGAGTGGGGCAATGTTCTAGGCACTGATTTTAGAGGGCACAGGGGATGGATCTGGCTTCCCTCAGAAGCTGGCAGTGGATCTGGATCCATCCCCAGCTGCTGGGGGGAGCCTGATCTGTCCCCTGCGCTGCCTGGGGCTTGCCGCCACCTTCCAGCAGCAGCTGTGGACAAATCAAGTTCCCTGGCATGGCCTCGGCAGTAGAGAGCCCCTGCCACCACTGCCAGGCTGCAGGGATCTGGATCCATCCCTAGCTCCCACCAGCAGCAGCAGGAGCTTCCTGCCACCTCCCACAGTGGCTGGGGACAAATCCACATCCCCTCAGCCTGCTGGCAGCAGCAGGAGCTTCCCTCTGCTGGATAGGACCTCGACAGATCAGGGCCCAGGGTGGGGATACGTCTGGGGCTGCTGTCCCAGGTGCAAAAACTTCTAGTTACAGATCCGATGATGCTGCAGGAAACATGACACCATAGTAATCATGTGTAATAGATTATGAGCATTCATAAAGGAACAGGGGTTAAAGTAAGACAGAACGCACCAGAATGACGTTCTGAGGCCCACCATTTTCAGGGGTCAGCATTCCAGGGCCCCTAAAAACAGAAAAATGGAGTGGAAAGCTGCATTCTGGTGCATTTCCCCTGCACAGTTTCAAAAGCTCCCAGCCTCAGGGAAGCTCCCTGCAGCTAGAAGACTGTGTTTTTCTGCCAGTAGGGAGCTTCCCCCAGACTGGAAGTTTTTAAAATGCCCGCCCTGGGCATGCTCAGTCAGAGCATGCTCAGAGTGGAAGGAGCAGCCCATGGCCTGGCCGCTCCACTCCAGCAGCCAGGTAAGGGGGCCATGGAGGAAAGGGGGTGGTGTGGGGACAGTCGGGTCAGCTTGGGGTTGGTGCTACCCGGGTCTGGGCTCGGGGGCCCGGAGTCACTGGGGGCTTCTTGGCCTAGCTCGGGGCCTGGCCTGCAGCTTGGCGTGGCCCAGTTCAGGGCCTGGGGCTCAGTCAGTGGCACAGCTCATGGCCAGATCAGGTCCAGGGCCAGAACGGGTCCAGGGCTGCTAGAGGGTGGGGATGGAGAGGAACGCCATGAGGGGGGAGTGGGGCCTGTGTGCCCTGAGTGTCTCAGGGAGCAGCAACACCCCTCGATGTAGTGGGGTAGAGTGGGGGAATGGTGACAAGGGGACTGGAGGGGGCTGGGGAGATGTGGAGGGAGTTGGAAGTGAAGTGAAGACTGGGATGTGGGGGGTTAGGAGAGCTGGAGTGGGGACTTGGGGCAGGGAGCTTATAGAATGGGGATAGGGGCTAAGGAGAACATGGAGAAAGAGGGATCTGATCATGTAGGCACTAGTGGACAAGGTTGGGGTGATGTTGCAGATTTAAGGCTGTGCTTCATGGGTGAGGAAAGAATTGGTGGGGTTTAAAAATACCTACCTGGGTTGCGGCCTGCCCATGCAGGAAGGGGGCCTGGACAATACGGGAAGGGGGCAAAGAGCACAGTGATATTCCCTGGTGACCGTCTTTTTTCCACACTGATATCCTGACGCTGTATAGTAAGATGCTGACATCAAAGAGAAATTTTTATCTGTACTAGTGGTAAATTATTGAACAATTAGCCAGGTGAGAGATGTGCATGGTGCTGGTGGGCAGGTCACTTTCTTCTGAAGCATCCACTTCTGTGACAACTGTAAGTAACAGGATTCCCAACAAGATGGACTGTTTGGTCCATTCATCCTGTCTGCGTCATGGTCTGTTTTGGTATGGCAAATCACAGATTGGTTCAAATGTCATAGAGCTACTCCTAGACATTAGTGGTTAAGTCTGGTGAGGTGGGCGTGATCCCAAGCATTCTGTAGGGGTATGTGTACACTTACAAGTTAGCTTGAATTAAGGAGGCTTAATCTGAATTAATTAGTTCCTGTCTACACTAGGCTATCATTAGTTTGAATTAAGAAATTCCTTAGTTTGAACTAATGAAAGCTTAGTTCAGATTAGTAAAACCTCCCAGTTAGTTCAAGCTAAGCCCTTAGTTTGATCCTTAGTTTGAACTAAGGATGGTGTAGACTAGGATTAACCCTTAGTTTGAATTTAATAAATTTGAATTAAGGGCAATTAGTTTGAATTAACAAAGTGGACTAATTTGAATTAGTCTACTTTGTTCATTCAGACTAATAAGTTCAAGTTTAGTTCAAACTAAACTCACCTTATTATTTTGAATTAACAAATTTTAAACTAACTTTTCCTAGTGTAGACATAGCCTTAGAGCTAAGTTTGTCATGTAAGATTACCCCCAAAGATCTCTACCACAGGATCCCACAGCATACTGGGTGATATAATACACATTGTTTGCCTTTAGGGCAGCAATGTACTATACTGTAGTACAAACAACACACAAAATAGCTCATATTCACCCAAGTGTTTAGACCAGTGTTTCTCAACTGGTTTCCCATGGACATAGTGAAGGTGTTCCATGACAGACCCTGACTCCCCCCCCCCATTGCAAAGGGGAGGGGGGGTTCGTAGAAGAGGTAGAAGGAGAAAGGTGTTGAGTTGAAAGATTTAAAATTCTCAAGCTGCAGCAAAGTTTCCAGGCATTCCTTGGCATGTGCTGCTGTCTTACTCCTTTGCTGCATTTTAAATTACCTTGTGGTATTACTACCAGCATTGAAATCACTTAGATGTAACTTCCATGGTAAGACTTTTTTGATGAACCTTATTCCAAGAACAGATGAACTTTGTTTGAACATGCAGGTCCAAAATGCCCATTAAAACATGAGTAATATCATTTTCAGTTTTAAGGTGTGTGCATAATTATCATGTGTCTATTTTTAGAAATAAATGCATGTTATATTTATAAAATTGCATTTAATTCAGTTTCTTGAATTGTTTTCACAGTAATGTGTAATATGCAGATGTTACAAACATTACAGCTGGTATGTACCAGCTTTTTCAAGCAAGTTTTCATTAGGCATTTTGCATAAAGTAATTAATATCTTTAGGTGTTCCCTAGGCCACTAACAATTGAGAAACACTGGTTTAGACAACATTTGGTCTATTTCTAATATACCTATTGCAGTAGTTTGTCCTATTAGTAATATATGTAACATCATTTTCTGTTTAGACCCCTCCGTTAGAAGACTAAATGGTATTTTAGAAGAACTAAAATGATACACTTTACAGATGGCATTACATACAGTTCCATTTTTAATCCATAGATCCTTCCTATCCCCTTCCCTTAAATTATGTAAAAAGGAACATGAAACTATTAAGTTTATTAGTTTAGGCAGCAGTTCTCATGTTATGTACTTTTGCAGCAAGGTTGAAAAATGGTTCTGTGTGCTCATTTATGTCCTCTTGTAAAAGATAAAGTATCAGACTCACAAAACACATTAAATAACTTCATGTTTATTTACTGATGATTTAAAAATGTGGATTACACAAACAAGCTCACTGATCAATGGACAGACTTCCTAGAAGTCAATAAAAGGTAGTTTTGCTTTTAGGGCCCTGATACCACAATGCAATTAACCTGATTCATCCTATGTCCACACATGGGAGGATTAATGCATGGGCCTGTGGGGCCCATGCCCAAGGGCTCACACAACGTGGGAGGCCCTCTGCTGAGCAGTGCTGGGTGGGAGTGGAGCCATACTGGGCCAAAGGCTGGGCTCTGCATTCCTCTCCAGCCCCAGCCCTACCCCTGGGCTGGCCAATCTGCCCTTGGGGGCCGGGTGGGCCAGCCCAAAGGCTGGGCTCTTCTCTCCTGTCCCACCACTGGGCTGGCCAGTCTATCCCTGGGAGCGGGGCTGGCTGCTGTACTGTGCGGTACAGCACTGCTTCCAGTACAACAAGACTGCATTTGAAGCCACCCCATGTGCGCAGGCCATGCCAGGGGGCTGATCAGCCTGGCTGGGGCTGGCCTGGCCCCAGCCCACCTATCCCTCCCAGTTCCGGTCCTTCTGCACAAGGCAGGGCTGTAGACTGGAGAGGGGCTGTGACCCCAGATGAGGGCAACTGAGGCCCTGAGTGGGGCCCCAGGTGGGGCTCACCAGTGTGGGAGGCCCTAAACGAGTCCTTTCCTCGGCCCACCAGGAGGGCACCTCCTGGTGGGTGGGCTGGGGAATTACCACTCACGTGGTCTGGTGGTCCACCCCTCTTTGGGACGATAAGGAGAACAAACAGTCTATGGCCCTTGGTTGGGCTGTTCACTAATAGTCTCAGTCCCTTTAAGCAGGGTGCACAATCAGTAAGTCTTTAGGGGTGTAAGCAATGCAATGTATTGAATGGGGTTGCTGTCTAGGCACAGGGGAGTGGAGGAGGAGGACACAGGCCCATCCTACTCCACTGTGTCCCAGCCCAGGTCCCTGACAGCGGCCCAGCATTCGACCAGGGGGTTAGCGGGGATCCAGCCACAACACACTGACCCTGGTTGTGGGGTGTAGCTCCGCTGGGCTACTGCCTTCCCCTTCTCCCATTGGCACCTGTTCCACTCCTTCTTCAATGTCCTCTGGGGAATCACTGAGAGGCAAGGAGCAGAAGCCCTCCATTGCATCCAGTGGTGGTAGGTCTGGAAGCTCAGGGGCAACCTCCATCTCCTCTGGGGGTAACTCTGACAGCTCCACATGGTCTGGGGCAAGGAGCAGCTCCTCCAGGTCCTGTCCCACAGAGCAGTCAGCTTCTGGTGGAGCAAGTGGCAGTTCATCCAGGTCCTCCCCTGCAGCCAGTGGGACCCGTTCCCCATTGCATGGGCCTTCAGTGAAACCAGTGGAGTTCGGGGGTTCTGTCTGTCCCCACCACCTGTCCTCCCCAAGTGGAGCAGCCCCTTCTCATGGGGCACCAGCCATGGGAGGCCCGCGTCAGCCATCCTGGTATTGGGATGGAGGCCTGAGGTTAGGCCTGGGTTCCCTCTCCAGGAGGAACGGCCGGGGCTGAGGAGCCAAGAGGGAGCCATCCTTCCTCTTCAGCAGCCAGGGCTGGACTGAGCTCCCTGGCCTGGCTTTTATACTTCCTGTCCTGCCCCTGGCCTTCCGCCTTGATGGACAGTTATGAGAGGCCATTTTGCCTCTTCTGGAGGTGGCCATCTTGCCTCCTCTTTACAGAAGCTCGGGGGACCAGTGACCCCTAAGCTGCCACTGTGTCCACATGGGTGGATTAATGCATGGGCCAATGTGGAGGGCCTTCTGCCGAGCAGTGCTGGCGGGGAGCGGAGCCACCCTGGGCCAGAGGCCAGGCTCTGCATTCGTCTCCCACCCCACCCCTGGGTTGACCAGTCTGTCCCCGGGGGTGGGGCCGACTGCACAGCACTGCTCCAGCACAACCAGCCCACACCGGAAGCTGCCCCACGTGTGCCAGCTGGTCCGGGGGGGGGGGGGGGGGAGGAATCAGCCCAGCTGGGGCCAGCCAGGCCCCAGTATCCCCTTGCCCCCTCACAGCGCCAGCCCTCCAGCAAAGGGCAGGGCTGTAGCCCTTGCCCCCTCACAGCGCCAGCCCTCCAGCAAAGGGCAGGGCTGTAGACTGGAGGAGTGCTGCAGCCCCAGGCATGTGTGGGTGGGGCCCCGAGTGGATCCACCAGTGCAGGAGGCCCAGAGGCCCAGAGACCCCTAATCCACCACTGTTAGGTCCAGGCTCCTGATTCAGCCTATGGCCCCTCAAAGTTAATGGGGCTTAGACATGGGTTTAAATGCTTTGCCGAATCAGGGTAGAAGGAGGAGAACCAAATCTCTGTTAGAAAAATCCCTGAATATGAATCTCCCTGTATGTAAGATTATGCTGATGCATAAATGTTAGCAGATTTAGGACCTTAGTGTGTATTTCTTATGGACCTGTATTCCTTACTCCAAAGCATTTTTTAAAAAAGGAACTTTCTAAATTCCAATTCACTGCTTTAGCAAATCACAAGTTTGTGCAAAGTAAGCTTTTTCTGTTTTGTTTTGTCTGTTTGTTATTAGATTTATGAAATCACTGGAACTGACACAAAGAAGCTAGAGGAAAAGATTGAAGAACTGATGTAGTTCCTGCAGAGAAGAAAAACATAAAACACAGAAGTTCCAGTAAACTGCACCTTCCACAATCTCTTATGTGTGTTTTTCTTTGGACTAATTATTCAGAAATGATGCCCCAAAATGTATGAAAACACTGATCTGTACAGGGAGGAGGGGCTTATGGTTAAGGCACAGGAATGGGACTGAAGAGAGCTGGATTCATTCTTGGCTCTGCCATTGACATCAGTGGGGTCAGGACTCCACTCTATGTATGTAACCCTGGGCATATCACTTTAGATTTTCTAAAGAGCTTGGGGGCTAATTTTCAAGGGCTCAGGATTCAAAACTGGGACCAGGTTTGCAAAAAGCACACAAGATGCCGGTCTGTTGAAAATCTGGCCTTTTACTTTGGTGCCTAAATGGAAACAGAGCTCTTTCGAAAACCTGCTCTTAAAGTCAATCAGTTGGAAGAGGGTGTGCCAGGCAGGAAACAGCAGTTCCCATCATGACATCTATGTGATGCCTGGTGCGCTTAACTCTTTGGGAAAAAGGTTGTTCACGCTGTTGCCTAACTGGGAGCCAAGGTCTTTTAAAAAACCTGGCCCTAGCTTTAGAAATTGAGCATTTTTGTTAAAAATCCAGCCATTAATCTCCCAGATCCTCATCCGTCCAATGGAGCTAATAACATTTCACCCCCACACCCACTCCCAGGGCTATTATGAGGACTCAGATTTTACAGTGAGATGCTCCGTACAAAAGCCTGTAGCTAAAGTTTATGAAAGCAGCTTGTTTCCAGATAGGCAAGGTCAGCAAGTTGCAAACAGACCTACCTTACCTCTTGCTCTCACTCCTCAGGCTGTTCCCCATCAGTCATCTAAAATAGTGGTTCGCAACTTTTTGCAGGTTGTGGCACAGTTGGTGGTATATCACAACCCTACAGGACACACCAGCGGACCCCACCACCACCCCAGACCAAATCCAGCCATTTCCCAGACTCGCCACAACACACCACTGTGTGGCAACACAGTAATGTGTCCCGACACAGTGGCTATGAACTGCTGATCTGGAAACAGATTCTTTTCAGTCCATTCCCACTGCTGGTGTCCGGGGCTTGCTCCTGCTGTCCAGGAAAAGGTTTCTAATCTCTCTGCATCATCAGCTCCAGCTCTTCAAAATTTCACTTTACACCTATCTTTGCTCCCTTGCCTGTGCCTCTCAGTTGTGCTCTCCCTGGTTATTCCAAGCCTGTATTTCTGCAAGCTCTGCCCCAGCACAATGGCGGGATCCCCAACAGGCAGGTCTGCAGCCAGGCGAGCCTCTGGCCAAAAGTGAGAGCCAAGCCACGAGGTACAGCGCTGTGCCAGCTAGCAGGGTCGTCCCTAGGGGGGTGCAGGGCCCTGGGCAAAGCAACCTGTGCGGGGCCCACACACCCCCAGCACTGGGGGGATGGGGCCAGCTGGCCCAGGGGAGTTTTGACAAGGCACATCATTCCCTAACTC
>ML681995.1:19810216-19888923 GCA_007922195.1 Podocnemis expansa | reverse complement strand
CACTTTGTTCCAAAACAACATGTTCACACGCCTTGTTTCGAAACAAGGGTTTTGAAACAAGTTTGTTTCGACCCCAAATGGGGTTTAACTTGTTTCGAAACAACACAGTTGTTTCAAAACAAGGGCTTCCCCTTGTTTCGAAACAACTGTGCGTCATGTGAACATGGTTTTATTTGTTTCGAAATAACGGGGTTGTTTTGAAACAAAAGTGCTGTGTGAATACAGCCCTAGGAAAGCTCAAAGACTAACAAATTCATTTATTTCATAAGTGCCGCAAGACTCCATGCTTCTTTTGCCTCCCCCCCCCCGACCTGTTTCAACCAGGCTCAGCTTGCCACCTGGTCTGGGGGGGCTCCCTGGGTGGACCCCCCCTGTTCTCTCCTTCCCAGAGTGGCACTGCAGTCTGCCCCAAGCAACGGGCTGGGCTTTAGCCAGGGGGCTCCTCAGCCCTCCCCCTACAAAACACACTGCAGGTGCTCTGAGCCCCTGGCTGGCCCAGCGCCACTCGCCTCCTGGAGCCAGGTCGCTCCCATGAGTCCCAGCCCTTCCTCAGCCCGACTGGGCACCGTTGGTGGGGGGTCTCCTCAGCCTTCTCCCCTCCCTCTCCTGCCCACAGCCCGCTTGCACTGAGCTCACGGTTCAGCTCAGCTCTGGCCCCCAGGCTGGGGGGCTCCCCTTCCCCCCTCCTGACCACACCGGCTGGGGACGGTCCCCCTCCCTCCAGCTTGCCCTGCTTACCTGCTGGTCTTGACTGGGCCAGCTGGACTCCAGCCTGCTGCCGGAGCCTGGGAGTTGGAGCTGGGGGGGGACCTAGTTTCAGCTCAACCACATGAGGGGCCCCAAGCCCTCAAACCCTTTACCTGGCTGCAGTGGCCAGTGGCTACCACTTCACAGACTCCTTCTGCCCCTTGAGATGTTGGGCGGGAAGGAGATTTAAATTTCAAAGAAGAGCTCTCTCTTGCCTGGAAACCGCCTTCTGGCCAGCAGGTCAGAGCTGTGCTGCCCTCCCACACCTGCTGGCTACCTGAGGAGAAGCATGCCCGACCCCCTCGCAGCCAGGCTGCTTCTAGTCCTCTCCCCCCTCCAGATGCAGCAAGGCCCCAGTCCTGCCTCTCTGGGCCTGATCCATCCTTCAGCCGGCTCTAATGCGAGGCCCCCCCAAAACGCGGGGCCCAGCGTAGCTGCTCCTTCTGACCTACCCTAAGGACGGCTCTGCCAGCCAGCCCCCTGTAGTGACCACCTTCACTTTCTTCCACAGAAGCGGAGGAAACCGTCTCTCCTGCCAGTGGAAGAATGAAGAGGAAACGCCTCAGTGAAAACCTTGGAAAGGACCACATAGGCAGCTGGTGTAAACAGATCAACTTAGACAGAGTTTTACAAACTGACACTCAACTCAGTCTCAGACTCAGCATTTCCTGCAGCCTACGGGGATGGTGTCATAAGGGGATATGATCTAGCCATATTATAATAACCATAACGAGTAGCTAAAAGGTAAAATCATTGAGGTGGATCCTGGCACCCTGACCTATACCAAGTAACATATCCCTGTGGCTACTCCCAGGGTAAAGGACTACTCAGCATGAGTAAGTGAAACAACTTGGTTCACAGAGTATAGTTCATTAGGGTCATTCACTTGACCAAGGAGTTTTACAAAGTCAGCACATGTTGGCATTTATAGGCTGAAATTTTCAAAGCTGCCTAATGGTATTGGACTCTTTTCTCTTAGTAAAATTAATGTCTCAATCCTGTAGGCATCTTTGAAATTTTCATCCCAAATGCCAATTCCTAAGGGAGTGTGAGAGAGAGAGAAGAACAGCGCTACATTTCTTCCTTTAGTTGCTGTTGGGCTTTTTTTTTAATTGTTTTTGTCTTGTTTACTTTCTGTTGTATCTGTAAAGATGAATAGTGGCAAGATGGCTAATAGATTTACCTAAAGATTTTCCTTTTTCAAATTATTGTCCTCCCATCAAATTTTAAATCTGAGATTAACCCAAATTACATCTTCTTCCTGGCAAGAGAGATGGATATTTCTTTTCCCTCCAGAAGCCCTCTAGACAGCTCCCAGGCTATAATTCACCACAGGAATAAGACAGATAGCTGTCTGTACTTATAGAAAGTACACCAGGTGTTGGAAGTGGTTTTATGAACTCTTTCATGACTGGTTTGGATCAATCACACAGTGACTATTGTAAGAACAAATTATAGGACAGATGTCTGGGAGCCCCAAACTCCCTTCCTTCTCTCATGGAGAGCCCACAAACTCAGAAACAAAGAAATTGCAGTCAAATTCCCATGTTAAAGATGGCATCTTGAGCAGGGAAATGGAAATGATATGTTATCATCTTTTATTTTCTAACTATTATAGATCCCCAATCAGAAAGGGACATTTTCCATTGACTTTAATGGGCTTTAGATCTGATTTTGAGAGACACGGAGATGGTCAAGGTCATGTGCTTCTCCTGTAGTAGTTGCTGTGGGTATCACATGCACCACAATTAGTTCAGGTAACCACGCTGCTGAATTTAGATCTTCACCGTTGGTTGATTTTTTTGTCACCAGCTTACATTATTTCCTGTATGTGTTTATTATGAAACTAATGAAAAGTGGAGCATGAATCCTTGCATTTCTGTCAACGCCTGCCTGAACTGGCCTTTATCTGCTTCAAAAAGACCAGAACTGTATGGAGAACATGGATCCTTTACTATTTACAGTTCAATGTTGATCCTTGAAGAACATTTGCAAGCACATAAAGAAGAGTGTGTGGAGTGGCTGGAGTGAAAACATGAGTTCTGCGGTTATATTGAAAAGGATATTAACAAGATACTAAAAAGTTGGGTTGGGTTGGCCATGTTCTCATACCTCTCATTGCTGTGTTGATGCTTTGCAACCTAAAGCAAGAGCCTCACTCAGCTCCAGACCCAATGGTGTGCCATAAGCCTGTCTTGACGGGGTGATTCAGAGTACCTGAAATGTAGAGAGATTTGGGTTCAGAGCTAGACTTTGACCCTGGCCTTCCTCCCTGATTTAGGAGTCTTTGGAGTTGTGCTTCTGGTCTAACCTAGCTCGAATAAAAAGGGCATGTACTTCGCCCTACATTTGGATATGTTCTGTGATCATCATTGTAAAGATGACCTGAAGACTAAGCATTGCCTGGCAGTTAATAACCGACCAAACTGAAGGTCTGAGGCACAAAGCCAAGGGTTCCCACCCCTATTAGCCAGCCATTAACTGGCTGGAAATGCCCTCCTCATGTGCCATTGTTGTATTAAAACTGGTCTGTGGAGTAGAACTTGCAGTGCCACATGTTTATATAGGAACAAAGCCACTTTGGACACTGCAGAAGGTGCGTGTAATTCTCACAAAGCCAATCATCCAAAATTGTTCTATATTTACAATAGCAAGCAGTGTGCTGATAAGCTGGGGTTGTTCCAAATGAAACTGATGAGTCCTGACTCCTGTTAATAAATAACTATTAAGTCTCAGGCAATCTTCAGTGGCCATTCAGAAACCATAAGTAAAATTGTGTAACAATGACTGACCATTCCAGTGTATATTAATTTGGTGCAAAGAATGTAAACATTAACTTCCCTTGTAGATGATTACCCTGCCCAGTCCATGACGGTTTTGCACCTTTTTTTCTGTAAACTTGCTGTCCATAGAAAAACATTTAGAGTATTTATAAGACATTATCACCTTGCGTACAAGTGAAGGTTAAAGATATGACATGACTGTGCACACAGCTGAGGCTAATTAGCCAGTTGTGCAGCCTATCACCAGTTTGTGTTTACAGCTGCATAAATTGCATGTGCAAATTAGCCATGGGAAGGGGGCATTCGCATATATATTTACCTGGCTAGCTGGTCTAAAAATCTGACCTTTTGACTGTAAAAAACAAGTCCCAAAGGAGTAGTCATGTTAGTCTAGTCCAGCAAAACAAACAAGAGGTCCTGTAGTGCTTTTAAAGACTAACAAAGTTATTTATCACATGAGCTTTCATGGGAGAGAATTCCACTTCACCAGACACTTGAAGATGGAGAATTTACAGCAAGGGAGGAAGATAAATGCAGGGAAGTATAAGTCATAGGATCAGATCAGACTGTTACAGCAAATCAAAGCAATTTCAAACACTAGTGTAGTAGCTAACACCTCTGCTTAACATGCAGAAGGTCCTGGGTTCAATTCTCAGGGGGTTGGACTTGATGATCTCATGAGGTCCCTTCCAGCCCTATGATTTGATTTGACTGGGGAACAGAATATGCAGGAAGGTGAGGTCAAATCACCTGTTGTAATGAGAAAAAAATCTGGAGTCCCTATTTAACCTTAAGGCAATAGTGTTAAATCTGCATATAAATTCCAATTCTGCAGTTTCTTTTTGAAGCGTAGATTCGTGAACCATTTGTTTGAACACTGCTATTAACAAATGATCAATCGAGTGATCAGGAAGATTGAAATGTTTCCTTATTAGTTTTTGCATGTTGTTATTTCTGATGTCAGATTTGTGTCCATCTATTCTCTTGGCAGAGACTGACCCATTTATCCAATATATAAGGCAGTGGGGTATTTCTGACACAAATCTCATTGGTGGATAAGTAGATGAATGAGCCCTTGGTGGAGTAACTGGTTTGATTAAGTCCTGTGATGCTGTCATTTGTGCAGCTATGTGGACAAAGTTGGCAATGGGGTTTGCTGCAGAGATATGCGTCTGTTTTAATGGTTCTGTTGTTTGGTCTATAGTTGCTGGTGAGCAGCACCAGAACTAGGTATTCTGGTGCCTTGGGCACACCAGAGCAAGCAGTACTGAATGTGCGCCCCTCAATCAAGCAGTCAAACAGAGCCGCTCAATATGGTGCCCAGGGCAAAGCCATGATTGCCCTGCCATAGTTATAGTCCTACTGGTGAGTATCTGCTTAAGGCTAGGGGTTGGGGGGCTACCTGTAAGTGAGGACAGGAAATCCTGAGAGCAACACAAATGCTTCAGTAATGTTTTCAGAGGAAAATGAAAACATGCTTTTTAGTAAAGAAACACCCCTCCCCCTTGTGGCATTTACAGTCTGAACACTGCAGAACTGAATGACAGATTTTTAAATGCATTTATGCACTCGGAGATGCAGCTACATGCCTAATAGGACTTTCACAAGCACATCAGCAGCTAACTCCAGTGAAATCCCATTAAATGGCTGATATCATGTTAACAGTGGATTTGATAAAGCTGTTAGTGAAAGGCAGGTTATATAAAGGTACAAGACGATGGACATGACTGGCATGACAGCAGTCACATAAAAAGATACTTCTGAGCTCTGTAAAACAATGCCTCTGCACAGCTGTATTTAGGAACATATTAACGGGGAGATTCTGGATGTGACAAACCAGAATGACAGCTTCCAGTGTTGCTATTGCTGTTTAAAAGCTGTCTTTAATTTTTCAGTTGTAAACAATCAAATAAACAATAAATAAGGAGAGGAATAAAAATAATTATTACATAGTTTTGAACTAAGTGTAGTGTGCTTAGCATCCCCCAGGCATGGGATGGAAGGATGGAGTTTTTAAAGAGGGAAAGAGAGGAAAGAGAATAGAAAAAAGTAAGAGGAGGCACATGGTACAAGGGATTGATACAGTGCTAGGCGCTAGTTATACTTAGCATTCACCCCCAGCTTTGTTTGACCTAGAGATTCAGTCATAGTTAAACCTCTTCATTAATCATTTAATTCCAGAAAGAGAGCCAGTTTTCTTCTTTAAAAAGAGGCTTGAGTTCTATAAACAAATATGTGCACCGATTTGCATGCTTATATTTGCCTGGGTAATTATCTCATTCAGGCAAGCAAATTGGGTGACTATGCAAATATTTATGGAAGCAGTCAGCCAGTCCTCTGTGTGTGTGTGAGCTCGCATTTCCTGGCTCTTTGAAGATTCTGCATAGTTCTGATCACTATAGTATATGAAGCTTAAAAGCTTCAACATCAGTTTACGGGTTCTCAACTTGAGGCTCCTTACAGGGTTTTCAAGGAGCTAGTCCTAGGTACCTTGTAAAAATCAGGCCCCCTGAAGGCAGCTCAGGCTCCTAAAATCACTTCTGGAAATTTAGCGCTGTGCGCCTTTGCAATTTGTCTGTACAAGGTCAGCAAGGGTTAAAGTACATCAGAACAGCTTGGAACACTGTTCTGGGGCCCACTATTTTTAGGGGCCAAGCATTCAGGCCCCTAAAAGTAGAAAATGGTGCTGGAATGCGGCATTCTGGGGGCCACCACTGAAAAATAGCAGGCCCCAGAATGCAGCATTCCGGCACCATTTTCTAGTTTTAGCGGCCTGAACGCTGAACCCCTAAAAATAGTGGGCCCCAGAATGGCATTCTGCTGTGTTCTGGCAGGCAAGGGAGTGGGGTGGGCTCTCTTGCGCATGCACAGGCTGCAGTTTCCCGGCCCAGTGCACTGCCAGTGAGTAGCAAGGCAGCCTGGCTTGCGCTGGGTGGGCAGTATTGGGGGCGTCTGAGCTGGGGGTGGGTATTGGGGGCTGGGAGTGGATTTTGGGGACAGGGGAATGGATATTGGGGGGCAGTAGCTGGGGTGCAGGAGGGGGGCCCAGACATGCAGGACGGGGGCCCATCCAGTTAGGAGGGTTCTGGGGCCCACCAAATTATACTTTTACCCCTGAGCCTCAGTGATGGTATACTAAAATGCAGATGTGCAGTTGCCAGTGGGTTTCTGTGTATGAGTTGTGGGCACAGATCATTTCCGGGAGGCCCTTTGTAGATGGACCACGTTTTTGCAACTGAGCCTTTTCAGACACATTTGACAGTATCAGCTGAATTTAGAAAACTTTTTCAACTCACTATCACTCTAGACTTTTTACACCATGTAAGAGGATAAAACAACTACAGGACCCCAAAAGTCCTGATTCTGGATGTGGGGGACTGCTCACAACATAGGCCTGCAGACATAGCCATGAGTCTGCCTTTTCAGAGTTCCCTTATGAGCCCTGGCGTTGGTGGCTTGCTGGGGCCAGGCCACAAGATGCAGTATAGCGGAGAATTCAGGCAGCAGTGTGGCTGATAAGGCAGTGCCAGGAGGTTTCTATAATTTAAACAGGTCCCTGGGGCTGTCTAAGGTACTCTGAAGGGCCCAGAAAAGCCCTGCTTCTGAATGTTAGTTAATTCCACCTTACTCCCCCTTCATCCAACAAGTTCTGAGCCTACCTTTTGGGATCAAGCACCCCAATCTCACCTTTTTTCTTTTTATTACCTGCACAGCTGCCACTTCATTTAGTCCATGGTACCACCGGGCCAGCCCTCTGCCCTCAGGAATGCTGCAGTCTCCCTGCATGGCAGAATTCATCATTTTGCTAGTACAATGACACAGAAAATCCATAGCACCAGGAAGGACAATGTGTGAACTCAGTCACAGACCTGATAAGAGCCAGGACAATCTGTCCTGCTCTCAAAATAAGAATTACACTGAGTATTAAATTAACACTGCCAGATACATCACTTCAGAAGGTCACGATTTCCAGACAAACCCATAACATGCAAAAGAGTCCCTGGTGCACTAGAATCTTTATCTTTTTTCCCCACCTTCACACAGATAGGTGGGAGTCCACTTTGGAGAAAGGATCATGTTTTGTGGTGTTAAGAAGGGGTGCTGATCTAACAAGAAGTTTTTTCTTATTTTGGTCTATTGCATTCCACTATTTTCAAGCAAAAAGGAAAGGGAGTTGGGGGGGGCGGAGAAATTGAGGGTGGAAAGAAGGAAGAGGAAGCGCAAAAGTGCACAGAGAGATCAACAGAGCAAGGTAGTTGTGCCAAAACAGATCAGTTTCTGGCATTCAGGACACAGTAGTTTGTTTTCACAGGTCTATACTCTGATGTGGAACAGGAAGAACAATAAATCTGTGCTAGAGGAGCCCTTTCCATTGCAAATGCAGTTTCTGACAGATGCCACAAAGCACTCTGTGCTGCAGTCCCTTGCTGTCAAAAGGGGGATTTCATTCAATTTGTGCAGTGTGCCAAAAAGCATCAGGCAAATTAAATAAGCATTTGTGACACACATCAGAGGTTACTAAGATGTTTGAATAGCATTTGAAGAGCATTTTGAAAGTCCTTTTTAGATGCTGTACTGTTTATGGAATTGGTACGTATTGTTTCTCTGCTGCCTGTTTCTCAGTCAGCAGGTAAAAGCAGTGCCACATTTTTTTTAATGCCAATACAGCAGACTTTTATTTGTGGTTTACCTTGTTTTCACCTCCAATGACATAGAAAGTCATCTCTCTATGTACCAAAGAAGGAACTGGATCAGAATCTGTAAAGACCCAAGAACATTGGAAACATGTCCATCTGGATCTAGATCTGAATGAACGTAAGTCTCAGGCTGATCTCTAGCATATATGGCATATTTGTAAGCTCAGGAGCCCCCAGGGAAGAAATTTTTAATGTAATTGATGTTTGAATTGTCCTTAAATTGCCACATAAAGTTATGGGGCATGATTTTGATCTCATACCAGATGTGTCATTCCTGATTTACACCAAGATATGTAAGATTAAAATTCATAGCTTTCATGCCTTATTATTGAAGGAAATTTAAGCTGTCATTAACATTATAGGGAAGATCTGGTCAACCTTGCTCAGTGGAGTGGTACATTTTTGAGAACAGTCCTAGAATTATAGAATCATAGGCTATGTCTACATCTGAAAGCTTAGTTCAGACCTGTTTAGTCCAAACTATACAGTGCCTGGTTAGTTCGAACAAGCTGCAGCTTTTTAGTTCGAACTAGCCATGCTTTTTTTAGTACAAACTAACCTTTTTGTTCAAACTAAAAAAGTGCAGCTAGTTCAAACTAAAAGTTAGTGCGACATAAAAAATACAGTTAGTTTGAACTAACCATTTAGTTTGAATTTATTTAGTTCAAATAGCTGCATCGTGCTAGTTTGAACTAAAGTTCAAACTAAGCACTAAGTTCAAACTAACCATTTGAACTAGCTAGTTCAAACTAAGCTTTGCTTAGCTCAAACTAAAATATTTTTTAATTTGAACGAGGCAAAGCCTAGTGTAGAAGGACCAAATTAGTCCAGAATAAGCCTCCTTAATCTGGACTAATTTGCTAGTGTAGACATAGTCATAGACTATTAGAGTCAGAAGGGACCTCATGAAGTCATTTGGTTCAACCACCTGCTAAAAGCAGGTCTACTCCCACTAAATCAGGGATGGCCAAACTTACAGAACTCAAGAGCCGCACTAGTCGATTATTAAACCTTCGAGAGCCTCACTGAGACATATAACCACATATTTTTACCTACTCCAAAATTACTAAGCTTAAAATTCATTGCACACTTTAATTTTATCATAAAAATAGGGCAAATATTGATACACTAATGTCAGATTCTAATAATTATTTAAGATTACCATGAAACTAGGCCTATACAGTAAAAATTTAGCTGTTGCTACATGTAGAACACTACAGGCTTGTGGCAAGTTTTTTTTTTAAATCTGGGCAGTAACTTGTCAATGCAACAGGTAAAAGCTCTGAGATGCTGATCTCTAAGTATTGCACAATGTTTTGAATTTCCTTGTGGAATATGATGCTGCACAGCAGTGAGTTGTGCCAAAAATTGCAAGTAATCTACCTTCAGTTTTCAACTTTTCTCCTTTGTATTTTCATTTCTTAGTATTCCACATCATGGTTAGGACTTGTAAAACATTATTTTATTTTAACAATCAGTAAGCTGCATTAGGGCCTATAAGAAAATCTAAACATGCTATGGCTTCTCTGACCATGTCACGCTTCTCTCCCCCAGTCCCCATTGCTGCTTCCCTGCCATCTCTTACCAAGCTGCTGCTTCTCAGCTCTCCCCAACCATGCCCCACTTCTGCCTCCCGCCTCATCCTGGCACCTACCATGCCCCCGCTTCCCTGCCAATATTTCTGCCAGTAAACTTGTTCACTAAAATACTAATGGACAATGAAGACAAAAGGTCTGAGGACTCAGACATAATTAATTTTAAAATGAGAGTAATAGTGAGGGAAAACACTGCTTTCATCTTAATCCTGTGAAGAGATGCACACAGGGACACCTTTTCAACTGTTCAGAATCACAACAGATCAATGAGAATTTAGGGGGACATAAAATGCAAGATCAGAGCCTGTTTCAGTAAGTGCTTTGGAGTCCATGCACAGAAGATATTATGGAAAAATTCCTGTTGAATTTATTCAGTTTGGGGTCATGCCCTGTATAAGTTCTAAATATCATTATTTGGTTTTTATAATACAAAGCAAAATCTTTATTGGTGAGAGATTTTTTTCAGAAAATTTACAACACAATTTTCTGTCCTCAGCCCTTCACAACAATTACTCTTCTCTAATGGGCTCAGATACCCATAGAGTCATTCATTAAGACTGCACTGAAATATAAATAGATTTTGACTATACAACAAAAAAAGAATTAATACATATTGAATGCTATTTAATCAGGAGAAGTATAGTGCTGCTATTGAACTTTGCAGTGAATGTAAATTATCTTGGTAATTGACTTAGTTATATTAATTAAAATTTTCTTATAAAATAAATGTGCTAGCAGTTCCTTCTGCAAACAGATGACATACTGATGTCTCAGGCAACACTTGTTCAATGGATTTAAGGAATTTCTTTTTCCTAAAGCCAGTTTTCTGTAGTGGTGGTCTATCCGAAGTCTAAATCATTTTGCATGAACCATGATCCATAATAAGCACTTGTAACATTCTTTAAATGGGGGGGGGGTAATAACCTTTCGACAGTAGTCAGTGGTTTTGGATGTAACACTTGTGTCAATTTTCAGTCATTTCTGATGATTCTTATTTAATTCTCAAAATAGAAATACAAGAGAAATAATCTTGCATTATATTAGGATATCTGGAAATGCCAGGTGATTTTTAAAAAAGAAAATTAACTTACAATTGCTTTTCAGGTTTAAATTGCTAATTATCATCACTTATCTGTAGTTCATTGTAGACTTGTTCTTGATCAATTTATGTTGCCAGTTTTAAAAATATTTACCCAGAAAACCATATCAAAAAAGAAAAGCATTTAAAAAATCATGCACTGATGTAATTAAAGACTGTGTCATTATGCACACAGACAAGGAGGGTAGAATTAATATTGTGGGGGTAAACTGTAGAATCTGTCAGTTACTGAATTTGAGTGCCTGTCCCGCCACCTAACTGAGGATGTTACCTTTCCCTGTGGGCTCTCACAATGCTGCCCCTCCCCTCCTGGCTCTTACCAGGCTGCTTTTTTCCACCCATGAGGCTCTCGCAGTGCGGCCCCCTCCCCTCCCTTCCCAGCTCTGACCAGGCTGCTTTTTCCCTGCGGGCCCTCCCAGGGCTGCCCCTCCCCTGGCTCTGACCACGCTATTGTTTCCTGCAGCTCTGACAACGCTGCTCCTCCACTGCCGCCTCTCTGCTGTCCCCGACCATTGCAAATTTGTCGCCCCTGGCTCCCGCCATGCCGCCCTTCTATCCTGCGCTCTACCGGGAGCTGCAATTTTTCTTTAAAAAGCTGCATGCGGCTCGTGAGCCGCAGTTTGGCCACGTCCGCACTAAATCATCCCAGCCAGGGTTTTACCCATTCAGGCCGTAAAAATTTCCAAAGATGGAGATTCCACCACCACCCTAGGCAACACATTCAAGTGCTTCACCACCCTCCTAGTGAGAAAATTTTTCTTAATATCCACCCTAGCCCTCCCCAGCTGCACCTTGAAACCATTGCTCCTTGTTCTGTCCTCTCTCACCTCTGCGAATAGCCTAGCTCCCTCCTCTTTGGAGCACCCCTTCAGGTAACTGAAGGTAGTTACCAAATCCCCCCTCAATCTTCTCTTCTGCAGACTAAATAAGCCTTGTTCCTTCAGTCTCTCTTCATAAGTCATGCACCCCAGCCCCCTAATCATTTTTGTTGCCCTCTGTTGGCCTCTTTCTAATTTGTCCACATCCTTTCTGTAGTGGGGAGCCCAAAACTGGACACAACATTCTAGATGCGGCCTCACCACTGCTGAATAGAAAGGAAAAAATCACATCCCTCAATTTACTGGCAACATTCCTCCTGATGCAACTGAAAATGCTGTTGGCCTTTTTTGGCAGCAAGGGCATACTCTTGACTCATATCCAGCTTCCTGTCCACCACAGCCCTCAAGTCCTTTTCTACATAGATGCTACTTAGCTGTCGGTACCCAATCTGTAGCAGTACATGGGATTTTTCTATCCTAAGTGCAGGACTTTGCATTTGTCCTTGTTCTACCTCAAGAGATTACATTTGGGCCAATGCTCCAATTTATCAAGGTCTCCCTGAATCCTGTTGCTACCCTCCAGCATATCTACCATTCCTCCCAGCTTGGTGTCATCCACAAACTTACTGAGTGTGCAACCAATCCCATCATCCAAGTCATTAATAAAGATGTTGAACAAAATCAGCTCCAAGACCGAACCCTGGGGCACTCTGTTCGTTATTGGTTGCCAGCTAGACACTAAGTCATTGATCACTACCCACTGAGCCCAATGATTTTCTATCCACCTTACAGTCCATTCATTCAAACCATACTTTCTCAACTTGATGACAAGAATGCTGTGGGAAATCGTGTCAAAAGCTTTGCTAATGTCAAGGTATAGCATGCTGATGGCTATTCCCACATCTACAAAGCCAGTCATCTCATCATAGAAGGCAATCAGGTTGGTCAGGCATGATTTGCCCTTGGTGAATCCATGCTGACTGTTCCTGATCATCCTCTTTTCCTCCAAGTGTTTCAGAATGGATTCTTTGAGGACTTGCTCCATGATTTTTGCAGGGATTGAGGTTAGACCGATTGGTCTGCGGTTCCATGGATCCTCCTTTTTCCCTTGCTTGAAGATAGGTACTATATTTGTCTTTTTCCAGTCATCTAGGACCTCCCCTGGCTGCCACAAGTTTTCAGAGATAATGGCCAGTGGATCTGCAATCACATCAGCCAAATCCTTCAGCACCTTCGGATGCAGTTCATCCAGCCCCACAGATTTGTGTACATCCAACTTCAGTCCCTAACCTGACCTTCCATCAGTGAGGGCTGCTCTCCTTCTCTCTATTCTGTGTTACCCAGTGTAGTAGCCTGGGAGCTGACCCTGCCTGTGAAGACTGAAGTTAAAAAAGCATTGAGTACTTCAGCCTTTTTTATTCCTGTTGATTTCAGTGGAACTCTGTACAGAATAAGGGATACACAGCATAAGTCAGGGTGCCCAAGTCTAGCTCTAGATAGCTTTGTTATTTCCATGCACTCCATTTTTGATGAGCAAGCTAACTTTTCAGTTCACTTACATGGGGCCAACACTGTTGAAGTCAGTGGAATTCATGCAGATTCATACTCATTGGCTTAAGTCGGCTTAAGCAAAGCCCTGTCCACATTTGGAGTTCATTAAATCAACTTAAGAGTCGACAGTGCAGTGGGGCCATTTAAGTCAACTTTATTATAGAATCATAGAACCATGGGGTTGGAAGGGACCTCATGAGGTCAGCTAGTCCAACCACCTGCCAAAAAAGTAGGACAACTCCCACTAAATGATCCCAGCCAGGGCTTTGTCCAGACGGGCCTTAAACATCTCCAAAGATGGAGATTCCACCACCTCCCTAGGTAGCCCATTCCAAAGCCTCACCACTCGCCTAGTAAGAAAGTTTTTCCTAATATCCAGCCTCGACCTCCCCAGCTGTAACATGAAACCATTGCTCCTTGTTCTGTCCTCAGTTACTACTAAGAAAAGCCGAGCTTCATTCTCCTTGGAGAATCCCTTCAAGCAGCTGAAAGTTGCTATCAAATCCCCCCTCAGTCTTCTCTTCTGCAGGCTAAATAAGCCTAGTTCCTTCAGTCTTTCTTTACAGGGCTTGTGCTCCAGCCCCTTGATCATTTTTGTTGCCCTCCGCTGGACTCTTTCTAATTTGTCCACATCCTTTTTGTAGTGGGAAGCCCAAAACTGGACACGGTATTCCAGATGCGGCCTCAGCAGTGCTGAATATAAGGGAATGATCACTTCCCTCAATCTGCTGGCAACACTTCTTCTGATGCAGCCCAGTATGCCATTGGCCTTTTTGGCAGCAAGAGCACACTGCTGACTCATATGCAGCTTCCCATCCACCATGATCCCCAGGTTCTTTTCTACAGGGCTGCTACATAGCTGATCATTCCCCAGCCTGTAGCAGTGCATGGGGTTTTTCCATCCGAAGTGCAGGACTTTGCACTTGTCCTTGTTGAACTTTGTGATATTTCTATTGGCCCACTATCCAATTTGTCAAGGTCTCCCTGAATCCTGTCCCTGCCCTCCAGCGTGTCTACAGTTCACCCCAGCTTTGTGTCATCTGCAAACTTACTGAGTTTGCATTCTAGCCCCATCATCCAGATCATTAATGAAAATGTTGAACAGAACTGGCCCCAGGACTGACCCTCTTAATAAAGTCGACTTAGCTTTTGTAGTGTAGACATAGCCATTGAAATGTGATCAGAACCAGGTCCAAAAGCCCAGCTCCATGCCTGGATGGAAGAACCTCCATTTCAAGCACTGGGAATTGAAATGTTGTGCATAAACACCAATGCTTCCTGGAAGAGCACATTTGACCATATCTGAAAGAACCATGACCAAATATGGCCTGCTCATATAGACTTTCATATGTATCTGAAAGCTAGGCATTTACCTGAAGCTGTGCTCAGACAGAAACAGTTATTTATTCCTCCCTGAAAGAAGAGGCTCTTCAGAACAGTGCAAATCTTAAGCAAATCTTATCTAAAATGTACAATGCCCTGAGAGAACATTTCCTTCATTATCACATTGATTGAATCATACATCTGGAGGAAATCTTCACCATCATGTTCGCAGAGTAGCAATGGCTATGTCTACACACACATCGCTATTTCGAAATAAAGTCCTTATTTTGAAATAAGTTAATTCGAATTAAGAAAATGTTAATTCGAATTAAGGGAAAGCCTGCTATCAAAATGGCTGTTATTTTGAAATGGCTATTTCGAAATAAGACCAATCAGACATGTTGTTTCAAAACAGTTGTTTTGAAACAATGGTGTTGTTTCGAAACAACATGTCCAAACGGCCTTATTTTGAAAAACCATTTTGAAATAACAGCCGTTTCGAAATGAATGGGGTTTAAGCTGTTTCGAAATGATGGATCCTGTCATTTCGAAATAAGAAAATGTTGTGTGGACCTAATCTCTTTTATTTTGAAATAACCAGTGTTATTTTGAAATAAAAGAGATGTGTAGACATACCCAATGTGCCTATGCCTTGACATAGCTGTCCACCACCAACAAATACACAGGCAAATATTTAATATTAGTAGTGCAATTTATAGGTCAATCAGATGTTATTGACCAGGTCGTTCCATGCAACGTGGAGCGGCCCCATCCTTAACTTTTGCCCAGGGCCCCAGAATCACTAAGACTGCCTCTTAGCAGGTCATTGAAGTGGGGTCTCAAGTTAGCATCCTTTCCACTGGATAACTGGGAATCTAAATCAAAGGATACAAAACTGCTCAAGGTCACAAGGAGTCTTTCTATGTGGAGGAGGCAGTATTGAGGAGATCCAGAAAACTAGATGCTGGTTGTGAGCACTAAAAGCACATCCATTAGACAGACTATGGCAGAAGAAGGAGGCTGGAGTACAATGTCAACTTTTACATAGCACTTTTCTTCTACAGTTCTGAAAGCATTTTGCAAAGGTGGATAAGTCTTACAACCCCTAGCTGACTAATGTGAAAGTGTCAGCCACAGTGTTCACATATCTCTGAATGCTCAGAACACTGGATAAACCATTGTAAGGCAGGAAGAATTTTTCCTTAAAACAAAACAAAACAAAACAAAACAAAACAAAACAAAAGAATAAAAGAAGAGTCCTATGGCACTTAAAGATTAACAAATTTATTTTTTGCAAGAGTTTTCATGGAAGCAAATCCCACTTCATCAGATGCTTTAAAGATAGGTGGGATTTTCTTCCGTGGAAGCTCATGCAAAAAATAAATTTATTAGTCTTTAAGTGACACAGGACTACTTGTTTGTTTGTTTTACTGAAAA
This sequence comes from Podocnemis expansa, assembly GCA_007922195.1. NCBI lineage: Eukaryota > Metazoa > Chordata > Testudines > Podocnemididae > Podocnemis > Podocnemis expansa. The sequence goes on along the minus strand of ML681995.1, from coordinate 19,872,873 downwards.
ATACTAACATGGCTGCCCCTTTGGATCTTAAAAAATAAAGATGCTTGTTTTTCCTGGAGGGATGCCAAGACATCTTGAATACTGTCTGACAACCTGCTGGACCCTAGCGTAAGCTAAGGAGGCTGACACTTTCTCAAGTCAATTATTTTAAAAAATCAGAGCTGATCCAATTGGTAAAAATGGAGTTCAAAGGCACTTTCTTTCCTCTTGAGCTTAGGGTTGAGGTGCTTGGCTAGCCAACGCCTTAGGGGACATGGAGACTATAAAAGGCACCGTCATCCCCTCCAAAAAAGTGTTCTGGCTTACTGTTCATATTACATGTTTGTAGGTCAACTGGGGTGCAGTAGATCTGTCTTTAATCTGTCTCAAAACTAGAACCCTGATTGTGCCATGCTCTGCAGCTTGTGCAGCCCTTTACATCTGTGCCAAAGTGCTGCCAAACCAGAATTGTCTATGGACACTGGTGGTAGATTTTACATCCACTTTACACAGATGTAAATGAACATGAGCAGCTCAGTGTAGTAGAAAATGAGGGCCTGCATGGTTTCTAAGCCATAGAGACTCCATTTCTCTTTTATAACCTTCTCTCACCATGATTCCTAGTATTATTTAAAATGCCATGCAGCACCTGAGGAGCTCATCAGACTTTGCAAGTGATATATAGGAAGTCCTGGGCAAGAGCATCCAGTTTTCTTCCGAACACACTGACGCAACGTTCAGCACAGCTAGAAAATTGCTAAATATTTATTGCAGCTATGTATGCCTGTTATAAAAACAAAACCCTGATTAAGAACTGAGAAAAAGGTGCAATGATGTAATGCCTGTCTCCAGTGGAAAAGGGCTGAATACAGAATACATCCCTCAGGAACTTCCTTAATTACATTGCAGGCACAAGAAAGTGCTCTGTCCTTCATCTATCCGAGCTGGCACATCTGTTGCTATAACCACTGCCTAGAGTTCTGTTCCACTGACAACAACAACTATCTGGGCTATTGCAGAGCACATGAGAAGTTCCAATATCTGCAAATATGTCAGTCGGTTTTCCCCTTTAGAATCCTATTCACTGCATCACACATTTGAATATTCAGCTGACAAAACAGCAACGGATGGATACACATACCTGCTGGGTGTCTTTAATATAGTCATGAAATTAGAGTAGTCGCATTGATGTAGCTAAAGACACAGGGTCTAACACTCCTCTTTTTTACCCACACACTGGTGTAACATCACTGACTTCAAGAGGGTTGGTCCTGATTCACAACTGTGAAAGTGGGAGGAGAATCAGGCCCAATAATAGTTCAAAAATTATCACAAAGGTCAAGGGGATTCATTCCCTTCCCTCCACTCCTCCCATGTGGAAAATTAAATATGTAATATAGTGCGTCTAGGAGAAAAGCATCTGTAACCCCTTTAGGGTCTTAAAGAGTGTGGTTCCTATAAATCTTTGCCCTGTTGAGGAGGGACTGACTGGTCTGGAAGGAGGGTGTGGAGCTGAGGGGGAAGGGGGCTGCAGCCAGAGAGTCAGAGAGATGCACGACAGAGAGAGAGAGAGACCTTGTCTGAAGGCAGGGAGGACAGAGAGGCTGACCTGGGAGCCCAGGACAGTACCCACAGGAGGATACTGTGCTGAGGAGAGTCATCCAAGGCCAGAGCTGGACCCATGTGACTGGCCACCCAGGCTCTGGGGCCATGAGTACAGGGCCTGGGACTTGCCTTGGGACTAAGGGGGAGGCTGTAGTTAGTTAAGTGGGGAGGGTGTCGCTCTGTGGTCGCAGAGAGCAGCAGAAGAGGCATCAGAGGGTTTTTGCTGGGAAAGTTGCTGGCACCAAAGACGACCAGGAGCTGCTGGACTGAACACTGGACTGGAGCTGTGCTGGGACTCCTGAACTCAGGGTGCAGACACAGACCTCACTGTCTGTCTTCAGCCTGCTGCACTGCTGGGCCTGCAGGGCCCTGTGTTAGCTGTTTCTCTGGGGGGTATGTCTACGCTGTGTGTTTAAGTCAACTTAAGGGCCCATAAGTCAACTTAAACAAAGCTCTGTCTACATTGCAGGGCAATAAAGTTGACTTTAGCATGAGGTAAAGTCGACTTTATAACTTCCTCTTACACAGTCGACTTTACAGTTAAGTTGACTTTGTTAAGTCAACTTAAGGCAATGTGGACTCACCAAGTCGACTTAATAAAGTTGACTTAGTGCAGCGGGGCCATTTAAGTCGACTTTATAAAGTCGACTTAAGCCAGGGCACCCATTTAAAGTTGACTTTATAAAGTTGACTTAATGCAGTGTGAACTCACTAAGTCAACTTAATAAGGTCTACTTAAAGTCGACTTTAAGTAGAATTTATTAAATCGACTTAATAAAGTCAACTTAGCTTTTATAATGTAGACATAGCCTGTTACTGCTGCCCCATCTCCCCTTTTGGTTTCTCCTTTGCCCCCCTGTAAATAAACCTTCCCCATTCCCATAATCCCTGTGCTATCCCAGTGTGTTTGTGGTCATTCTGGGGGGTTTGGAACAGGTACCCCTAGGGTAAAGGGGCTCTCCTTGCTGCATCCATGCACACACCCTTCCTTGGCCAGAGCTGCCTGCAGGGCAGACTCAATCTTGGCCACAGAGGTGTTAAACATATAATCCTCTGTTATAAGCCCATGGAGTTTGAGAGTCTATTCTACGCTTGCTTCGTATTTTTCAATATTAATAAAGAGGCCATACTAATGAAGATACGGACTCCCTTGGCACTGACCCTGCAATGGAATCTGCCTGTGACAGAACCTAAGTGGCATTCCATTGCAGGACTGATGCCTTAGGAAAATCAGTTGGTTCAATAAACTGAAAAAAAAAACCAAAAACCCAGAAGATTTAGAGAAAAAGCTGCAGAAAGGATATTCATGAAGCAAGAACATTATAAGTTTGCAACTGACTTCCTCATCTTTTCTAGAGGAAGGAAGTTAGATTTCACTGTGGCAAAGTGACTATATTGGGTCAAGTCTATAAGGTTACTAATACTTTACTCTTCTGTAATGTCTTCCACCCGCAGCTCTTGATGTACATTACAAAAATGAATTCACTTAGCTACACCAAGGGAGTTGATCCTACTACCGCTGAAGTCAATGGCATACTTTCCATAGGTTTTAAAGCCATGGGGTAAGCCCCAGAACCCTCTAGCTAAGTATTATCTCCATTTTACAGATGAGAGAATTAAAAGCAAGAGAGGTAAGAGCTTCTAATCTGGATGTCTTAAAGTTAGGTGCAGCAATATAACTGGTCTGATTTTAGTATGTGTCAGCAACTCCCTACTGAAGTACCTAGAAGCCATAGTGCTCCTCTCCTGTGGAAATCAGGCCCAACTCAGTTAGGTGCATAAATATGGTATTAAGTACCTAGTTTCAGGCATTCATCTATCAATTTGGCTTAACAATGTTTAATGTATCTCTAAAGGGTCTTGTGAGGACTAAACACTATTTACAAAAACATTTTTGAAGATTAAATTCATTGTGGGCTATACCCAGAAATCTTTATTCAGTTTTTATTCCATGCTTACATGAGCAAAACATCTGGGCATGTCTACACTGGAGCCTTAGGTCGATGTAAGCTTCCTGAAGTCAACCTAAGGAAAGCTCTGTCCACACTGGGAATTTATTAAGTTGACTTAAGCACTTCCTTAAGTCAACTTAATAAACCACCTCTTAAGGTTGACTTAATGCTTAAGTCAAGCTTATTAAGTCTACTTAAACCAGTATAGATGAGGTATAGCCCTTAAGTCGACCTTATTAAGTCAACTTAAGGGCTGCCGACCTTATTACGTCAACTTAAGGGCTATGTCCCAGCTACACTGGCTTAAGTTGACAATAAGGTCAACTTAAGTGTTAAATCAATCTAGTAGCTGCCAGCATGGATGTGGGCAGTCTACAGGAGTTTGTAATGTGGACGCTCTAAGTCAGCTTATCAAGATCGACTTTAAGGTGACTTAAAGTCGATCTTGTTAAGTTGACTTAACAGAACCTCCAGTGTAGACATACCCCTGGTGACTTTATAAGCACTAGTTAACTGTTATTACTTAGCAATACACAGCCATCTTTAAAAATTGTTCATGCCTCTTAGTTTCCTTCAGTTCTAGCGCTTGCTCATCATCAGTCTGATCTACTGGTGTTTTGGCCATGAGCCCCATTAGACTCTCATGCAATGGAGAGAGCTGCTGGAGCAGCATGAATTTTTCATTTCAAACTTCCCCACAATTGCTTTAATCTATTTTATCCACCTGATGCTGTTTAATAGCTTAATTTCCTTAGCATTTGCAGTAACTTGGGTAAAAGCTATGCATTGATTTTTCCAACTACAAGTAAGCTGAAACCCAACACATTACCTGAACAGCTGAGCAAGCATATACACTTGACTGCTTCAGTGTTATTCTGATGAACAATGAATAGCTCCACCATTTTAGAAATAGATCTAAGCTAGAAGAAAGCTTTTTTTTTTTTCCAGTCAGAGAACCCATTTCTTCTCCATCGTATTATACACTGATAGAAATGCAGTGCTGGAAAGAACCTTGAGAAGACATTAAGTTCAGTCCCCTGAGCCATGGAAGGACTGAGTAAACCTAACTATCCCTGACATGTCTTGCTTTTTAAAACTTTCACAATGGGCTATGGTCTGTGTAATTTTTCTGTTCACTTTTGCAATGCAGTTGTATGGTGTGATGCCCGATATGCCATGCAAGATTCCTTTATGAATGCTCATAACATAGTCTACATGATTACTACGGTATCATGCATGTGTGCCCATGTGAAGCACGTTACATGGCTCAGGGGCAGAGGGGGATAGACAGAACTCTCTTCCAGCAGCACATAAACAGGACAGAGGCTGAAGAGAGGTGATGTAAATTCAATGGCTTAGCTCAAGTGGGACAAAACAAATCACACAGCAGCACAGAGAGGGAGGAGCTGAGAGGAGACTGAAAACAAAGAGACACACTTTAAGAGGGAAGGAAGCTGCTGGCTTTGGCCAGAGAAACACCATCTTAGAAGGGCTGAAAGATACTCAACCTATCCATATGGCCAGGAGGGCCTGGACTGGCTGAACTCCACCAAACACCAGTTTCTTAGGTAAAAACAATGAGAATAAGCTAAAGTGTGATCATAGATAGTATCATCAGATCAGCATGTGTTTTACGTCTTTTGTTTGATAGTGGTGTTAACGCCTGATTCCTTTGTTGAATGATTCTGCGTTGCTTTGCTGTATACTCACTTAAAATCACATTCTAATCAATAAACTAGTGTTTGTTTTATCTGAAGCTGTGTGAACTTTAGAAGGGGTGAATCAGACTAGCTGGGTCAATTACATTTCAGTGTCAAATGGATGGACATGTGTCAATGGTGATTGGGAGTAGGTCCCAAACTCTGTAAGATGGAAGCCCCTGGTAGAGTGTCTGAGCACTGAGGGTGCTCATTTAGGGGTTGTCCCATAGGTGGCCAGAGGCCACACACTCACAGCGTGGGACCGATACATGCAGGAAGCTGGTATGGACTGACTCGAGGGTGAGTGGTCACCAGGTGAAGCAGGTTAAGTAGGGGTTCAGGAGTGGAGATTGGAGGGTCACAGAGGCACACCATACCAGATTTGAGGAGCAGCCTGTCACACTGAACTATCCCTGACCCATCTTGCTTTTAAAACTTCCAACTTGTTTTTAAAAGTTTCCAGTGATGAGGACTCCATGACCTGCATTGGAAGCCTATTTCAGAGCTTAACTACCCTTAGAGTTACAAAGTTTTTCCTAATATCTAACCTGAATCCCCCTCACTGCAGAGTGAGCCCATTACTTCTCCTATCTTCACTGACCATGGAAAACAAGTGATCACTGTCCTCGTTATAACAGAGCTTAACATATTTGAAGACTGGTATCAGACCTCCTTTCAATTCCTTCCCTCAAAATTAAATATGCTCAGTTTTTCTGAACATTTCCTCATGGAGTAGGTTTTCTCAACTTTTTATCATTTTTATTGCTTTCTTCTGGACTCTGTACAGTTTGTTCATGTCCCGGATTGTGGTGCCCACAATGGAAGACAATACTTCAGCTGGGCCTCACCAGTGCCCAGCTAAGCAGGACAATTACCTCTGGTGTCTCACAGACAACATTCATGTTAATATACCTCAGAAGCAAATTAGGCTTTTTTTGCAGCTGCTGCGGATAGATGACTCATAACAACATAAGAGCAACCATACTGCATCAGACTAATGGTCCATCTAGCCTTTTATCCAATGGGAGGTGTTTCAGAGGGAATGAACAGAACAAGTCATCAAGTGATCCATCCCATTGCCCATTCCTATCTTCTGGCAAACAGCAATCCCTTGCATTTTCCCAAAATCATGTGCTATATGCAATGTCCAGGCCTCACCTGCAGCAACCAGAAAGATATTAAGGTTTATTTGTTCCTTTAAAGAGACAAACCCCACCAGCCTGCCACATGAAGTAGTATTAGCAGTATTTTAAATCAAATACTGAACCAAGTTGGTTTATAAAAGGTAAAATGTGTGTAATAACAATGAAATGATTACAAGAGTTGTTAGGTAATGTTTTGTGGCTCTGATGTATCAGAGGTCTGACAAGATGATCTTGAAGGTCTCTTTTGGCCTTAAAGTCTGTGGCTATGTCTACGTCTAAAACCTTAGTTCGAACTTGCTTTAGTCCAAACTAAGCAGTTTGAAGTTATTTTGAACTAAACATGTTTTTTAGTTCAAATTAACTTTTAGTTTGAACTAGCCACACTTTTTAGTTCAAAATAACTTCTTATTTCAAACTAAAAAATACAGCTAGTTCAAACTAAAAGTTAATTTGAATTTTAAAAAAATGTGTTTAGTTTGAACTAAATGCTCATTCAAACTTCAGTTCAAACTTGCATATCTACATTGTGCTAGTTCAAAGTTGCCAAAACAGCTACTTCAAACTAAGCAGTTAGTTAGGACTAACCAACCGAACTAACTAATTCAAACTAAGCTTTGGCTAGTTCAAATTAAAAATGTTTTTATTTTGAACTAGCCAAAGGCTAGTGCAGCTTGCTTAGTCCAGACTAATTTGCTAGTGTAGACGTAGCCTATGAGTCTAAAAGGAGAAAGGACTTTAAGGGAATTAAAGTACAAAGGATAGAGTTAGAAATGTTTACAAGCAAATTAAAGTGAAAAAAAAAACCCTTTCTGGATAATAAGATTTAATAAAACAAGCTGCAATGTTTGTTTAAGGTAGATTATTTATGCACCTATCTTCCAGTAAGATGACTGACTGATTAATGCCTTTGGTCAGAATCTCCCACAAAGTCCAAATGCCCTGTTTCTTTGTCAGATCCAGAGGGTCCTTTGCCCTTGCCTTTATAGGCAGAGCACACCTTTGAAATGGATTCTTCAGTTAACTCCCCAAAAGTAAAGTTCATTCAAAATATGAGGAAACCAGAATGGAGGTTGCTGGTGAAGAAAACTCCATGCTGGTTTCTTCCCCTACTGGTGCTGTTTGCTAAAATGCAAATTATTTAGTTTCTCTCTGCTCCTCCCTCAGGCCTAGTCTACACTGCCAGGCTGGGTTGACAGGAGATACTCAAGCTATGCACCGTGGAAAGAGTATCTCCCATTGACTTATTTGCTCTCCCTTACTGCGGTGTCTTCACTAGGCTGTGCCAACAGGAAATGCTGTCTGTTCAACACAATGTTACTCTTTTCTGGGGAGTAGAGTTATTGTATTGGAGGGCGCTTTTGGGATCAACTGAACGGGCCCACACTAGTTGCTCTATCAATTCTGTTGCATCCATCCTTGGAGATCGATGCAGGGATTTCATTATAGATAAGTCCTTAGTGAAGCTGAATGAACATTAAAAGTATGATTGTGAAACACCTTCCCACCATGATGGTGTGAGATTTTGCCTTCATCCCTGGTTAGCCTGATAGGTCTGTTTATGCAATTTTTAAAAACATTCTCACTGCCTTTCAAAAGTAACTCCCAAGTGGGATATCAAATCTCTTTGTCTACAGTAGAGGAACACCTGATCAGCTGCCAAACTCATTTTAAGAACTATAATTTCAGTTTATGTCCATAACTGGTACATGCATTACATGGTGATGTTAATAACCAGTAACTTATGAGCTTGTCATTGATACCTTGATGCATATGAGATGTGTTTCATGACATTAAAGAATTGGGGTACACTAGAACCAGGCAGGCCAACTGAAACTTACTACCAGACAGCAGTGAGTCCCTTGCCCCCTTGCACTGGAATGCTGTTAAAGTCATAGTTCGTAAGTGTTCATATGTTACCCTGTCAGTGCTGGGTAACTTTGAAACTTTATTTGGGTTTCAGTTTTTATGTACTCCGTAACCAGGCTGTATGGCTACAAGAGGCATTATTACCTGCACTGTTCCCTCTAAGGTGCACGGCAGCGCGGCCGCGCAGGTTAGACCCCCCTCCCCGCGCAGGGGTTTCCAGTCCCCGCGCAGGGGAGGGCGAGGTCGGCAGAGCGGCTGAGGCTCAGCCAGGGGAGTGGGGGCGGGGCGGCCTGGGAGCGGAGCAGCTGAGCCGCTGGGGGAGGAGGAGGGGGCGGGGCGGGCAGGCCCAGGCTGTCAAAGTGGGGAGCGGGGCCAGGCCAGCAGAGCAGCTGGGGGGGGGGGTGAGCCAGGCCTGGGCAGGGACCAGCAGAGCCCCTGAAGATCGGCTGGGGGCTGGTCAGGCTCAGGGTCAGCAGAGAAAACCAGGAGTCTGTGTCTCTTTAAGATTCCTCCTCTTTGCCCTGCCCTCCTCCCTGCTCCAGGCTTCCAGCTGCAGCGCTGGAAGTGGTTTCACTTTGCTTTCTTGCTTCGGCTTCTCACCCCCGGCTTCTTTCCAGCCTCCAGCTCAGGTTCTCTCCCCTTTCCCTGCACCTGATTTTGGGGGAGGTTTGATCTTATTTTTTGCAGGGGTTGGGGCTTTTCTTTACCTTGATGGGGTCTCTGAACTGCCCAGAGAGAAACCTGGGACTCTTTTGCTTTGCTGCCCTGCTTGGCTTAAAGTTTCTTGGGAGGTTTCTTTCTCTAACGGCTGGGCTAAGCCAGATCTTTATTCCTGCTAATGAACCTTGGCTTTTGACAACAAATCCTTTGTTTAGAGGTCCAACAAAGTTCACTTTTGATTGTGAGGAGGTTTCAGTTTGTAAGATTTTCCTTTTCCCAGTGTGATTTTTTTCAGTTTGTTTCTCCCTTCCAAGAAGAAGTTAGTCCACTATAGATGTGTCCTTATATTTTTAGTAAGATACACAGATGTGCAAGTATTATCCATTCTAAAGTAGCTGCTGGGCTGGGCCTGATCCTATAGTTTAAATGAAGTCAGTGCGAAATTTGATGGAGTAAGGCTTGCAATATTTGTCCCTTTGTTAGTTTATCAAATCATAGAAAACAAGCAGCTTCCTCTTGCCTATATACTCTATGCTTATTTTTATTTTGGAATATTTAGGAAAAAACTGATCATTGCATTCAAGAATAGGTGCTGTCCTCTTGGGTGGAGCATTTGATAGTCACAAACATCTACTTCTACTCTGCCCCCCCCCCATTTGATGTGTATTTCACATAAAAGCAAACAAAACATCAACTGTCATACAATAGATATATATCCATCTGTGGTTTATGGCAGACATAGTAGGATATGATGTTTCCAGAAATTTGCATTTTAGGTAAAATGTTATGTTTCAGGTAGGTCTGCACATAAAAACTGGCAGCTCTCATTTTTTCTCATTTCTCCTTTCCTGTGTGTATAAAATCTAAAGAGCTTGTCTGTGATTTTTTTTTTAAATACTGCACAGTGAGGCTAGACGGGGATTTCTGTACACTCCGCCTGCACCCCCCAGTTGTTGGCTAGTAACAGTGTTAGAGCAAATGAGTGAGCACCCCCTAAACCCCCCAAACATCCCCCTGCACCACACCCCTAATTTCACATCATGGGGAGAATACTGCTGACAGAGATTACTTTTCCTTTAGAAGCCAACACCTCAAATTCTGTTAGACTTCATGTAGTCAAGGGCCCATCCCTCTGTGTGTCAAACAATGAGTGAATTCTGTGAAGGAACTTACTGTGTTAAACCTGATTTTAATCTTGTCCATAATTACTACATTAAATTTATTGGAGGTGTGCTTCTGTTTGCAACTCACAATGTAAAAACATCAGTCTGGATAGGAGTTCTGCAGTGTGATTCTCCTTGCACCTTGATATAAGCATTAAATACTTAGTTTTGTGACTCCTTAAAGTGGTTGGCTTTACAGTTACTTTAATGTGAAGAGGAAAAATACTTAAGCCATTCATTTGATATTCTTGAGCCTCTGTTCTTGCAATTAATCTCACACTGTAACTAGGGGCTAGACAGATTTCCCTGGAGTTGAGTGATCAATGGGGCAAGCATTTGGGGGGGGGGCATTGGCTGGGTGGATGAAGGGGGCCCAGGCGCAGCCCCAGATGTGTATGTGTCCTCCAACATCCTCCTTTTTGTACTCCCCTGTCCTCCTTTCCATGCTTTGGTATCCGGTAACCCTAGTCTGGCAGAGTGGTTGAGGACTGGATGAGGGGTGGGGGGGACAGGCCTTAACCATGGCCAAGGATCAACTGGGGGAGGGGGCAGGGTGGGAGAGCAGCTGAAGATGGGCAGGGGGCAGGTCTGAAGCCCCACTGAGGATTGGCTGGGGGGGGGGAGTTGCTAGCTATCCAAGGGCTCCTTTTTACCTCCATGTCCTTCCTCCCTCAGGCATTCCAAAAATAGGTGATTGTCCAGCCTTTTACTTCTGATAAGTAGACTGGGGGGGCACAGTGCTGGAACCCACAATCCTGATGTTAAGAGTTTGCTGCACAGATGCACACACGGAATAAACAGCAGTTTGGGGGGGATGGGATCAAGGGGCAGTGGAGTACACAGTTATCCTTTATGCCTAGAAGTTTTTCTATATAGAATGCCTGTAGCTCAGTTGGTAGAATAACAGATTTGTGATCACAGGGTCAAGCCCTGGGTTGGGTTTTTTACCTTTTGGCCTGTTGCTCCTTAGGGAAGGGTTAAATTGGGAAAAAAATATATAGCAACCACTAATAAAATGAAGGAAAATAAAGTATACTGTGATCAAGATTACTAATAGTGACCAATTAAGTAAAACAAATAAAGGGTCACATTTGAACTGGCTAGGAACAATTTAGGACCTTTTTTTTTTAATTGTAAAATGGGCTGCTGTGCAAAATGAAAAATGAGAGGCAAGTTAATTGCTTTCATTTTAACTTTTTTATGTGCTTATTCATTTTGGAAAACCGACAAAGGCAGACAAACAGGACTGAAGAATTGATGAGACAAAATGTCACATAAGCATAGAATACATTAAAATTATTAATAAAAGCAATTTAAATAACTTATTAATTTTTCATTGTTCTATATTTTTCAATAATTTCCATCACGTGAAGTTGCACAAAAATTTTATTCAGAAAAAGTTTTGCACACGGGTTCAAAATTTTGCACACAAGCCGTCAAACCTTAGAGGGAACATTGATTACCTGTCTTGGTTGAAATCTGCATAACATAGAAAGAAGAGAGGCTTTAAGGCACCTTTTTACCTCTTTGTATTCTGGTACTGAACAGGATCCTAACAGTCTCAGTACAAATAAGTTCCAAAGGAGCAGTCATGTTAGTCTAATTCAGAAAAGCAAGCAAGGAGTCTAGTGACACTTCTAAAAACTAACAAATTTATTTATTACATGAGCTTTCGTGGGAGAAAATCCCACTGTGTCTCCCATGAAAGCTCATAGTATAAATCAGAGTAGCCTCAAGGCTGCTCTAACATATAATCAACTGTCCACAGATACAAGGGCATTTTCTGGCAGTTGAAAGTAGCAGAACACAGCATTGCTTTCTTCCTGGTCATGTAGCACTCTCCCTCCTCCACCACCATACCATCCCAGATGTTAAGGAGGGACATATTACGTCAGTTCCACAACACCCAGAGACCCCCTTATGCAGATATGCACTCTCTGAAGCCTCTAGTTTTGTGATGCTTGGTGTTGCCCGAGTGGTGAAAAGTGGCCTTAGACCTACAGTTGGTATGTATAAGAGTCATATTATCTCTTCACAAAAGGAGAGGAATAAACGACTCCTTTTTTGTTTTGCTGAACTAGACTAACATGGCTTCCTTTTTGGAACCATAAAGACTGTGCATCATCTCACAGGCAGGATAGTCGTGTAGGAGCTCGGTACACAAAAGAGAAACTTGAAAATTCTTTAAAGACACAAGAGCAGCCTATTGAAATGAAACAAAAAACAGATATCTTTTGACAGAAAGAAGGTGAGTAGCTAACCAGTACAATATCTGTGAACCCATCTGATAAAGACCAGGGGATTTCTCCAAGGCCTGATGAAAGGTGATATATGCTTCTAGAGAAGCAAAAAACAAAGGGTTTATTAGGTGTTAGAAATATTTCAGCTTTTCAGTCACACATTTATCTGTCTTTTCCAGATATTATTGATATAAAAAGTGTTCTTCTTTTTCTTTTTAACAGTCAGTTTAATAATTCTGGATTCCTTTTGGCTTGGTCTCCACCAACCTCTAGCCTATGTATATTTATAAGGTAACAATATTTATGTCAACTAGGTACAAAGGACCTGGAAATCTATCTATTTTGATAATCTGTTTACAATTATAGGGAAACCAAAAATCATGATATCCAGAGTCAGAAAAACTGCAGAAGTACTCTGTCACATTTTGCAATCACCCAGATTAATTAATCACAGGATTGTAAAGCATTCTGTAAACACTAAAACATATGGAATGAGCCCCTCTGTAAAAAATCAAAATATACAGAATACTCCAAAACCCCAAATGCACCAAAAGTACATGATAAGAATGTGTTTTAAAAGTTCCACCCTGTTTGAAATATTTTAATGGACTCGGTCATTGAGAATTATTTTTTTAACCCAGCAGAATTTCAAATGGGTGGAACTTTTTAAAAGGAGTTCATTGTATCATGATTATTATTATTTTAAATGTATAACTAGGGCCAGTTTATAAGCAACACAAGTAACAACTTGAAATGTCATAAATGTAGGAGACCTGTGGTCCAATACCGGCTTGGAAATTCAGTAATCCTCCCATGATTTCTCCAGTTAAAACCAAAAGAAGAAAAAATCTCATGTGGCCTACCAATTCTTGGCAACTTGCTAGCTCTCAGAAGTATAGTCAATTATGTGAGGTAATTAAAACTACTTAAATAATGTATACTGGATGGATTCTTTCTGGTAGTACAGGTTGTAAATAGTGCTATGTCATAAGCAGTAAAGAAAGTGGGCGAGGAATGGGGGAAAAAAAGGAAGGAGGAAGGAAAGCGTAAGTTCTTTTGAATAAGACTGTGTACGTGAAATACTTCCTGGTCATCATTACACAGCAGTTTTTTCCAAATTCACTAAGCTTTTAGCAACTGAGAGTCATGAACTATGTAAGGAAATTTAGGCCCACCCTCACTATGTTGCTGTGACTAATACTGCATACAAGCAGGTCTCTCTATTTGATCAAAGGTCGATCTAAAGCCAAAATTCACCATCTACCGCTCTTGCTATTTCTCCCTTGCAGCTGGGTGCTGAGCGGGGTGCCCCCGACCCTACCGCAGCTTTTCCGGGCAGCCCGGGGTTTAAAGCCCGCGGGGTGAGGCGTGCGGCTCTGCTTCACCCAGCGGGTGCCTGCAGCCCTCTGCAGACACCTGCGGGGTGAGGCGTGTGGCTCCGCTTCACCCCATGGGTGCCTGCAGTCCCTTCCCCAAGCGAAACACTGTGGACACGCTATTTCGCACCCTTATTTCAAAGACACTGTTTTTGTCTTTCGAAATAAGGTGTTTTGAAATAAAGAGTTACTTCGAAACAGCTTGTTTTGAAACGTCTTGTTTCGAAACAAGCCCTCTGTGTGCGAACATAGCCAAGGAGGCCCAGTTTAATTCCCAAGAAACAAGTACGTATAGGAAATATTTCTGCCCAGGTAATCATTCTTTATTTTCAAGAAAAGAAAAGAGGTCTTCTATTTTTTAATATGATCAACTTTCCCAAAGACAAAATGAAAATGCATTTTTATCCTATTACACCAATTATCTTCATCCAAACCACAGGGCTCTTTTTTGCTTATTTATTTTTCCAAGCACACATAGTTTCCAAAAGCTCATCACCATGGTTTTGAATTTGTATACTTTGACTTCATATTTTTTACATCTTTGTTTTTATTTTATCTGTAGCTTGCTAATGTATTGTCTTTTCACTTATATTTATGAATATTGATTCACAAACACTGACTGCTTTGCACAGAAAATTTCAAACTGTAGTTGAAAAAGTGAGACACACGGAGAGTCCTTTGGCACTTAAAGACTAACAGATTTATTTATCACATGAGCTTTCATGAGAGAAAATCCCATTTCATCAGAAACTTTGAAGATCATGCTCATGCACTAAATAAATTTGTTAGTCTTTAAGTGCCGTAGGACTCCTTGTTTGTTTTGCTGAACTAGACTAACATGGCTACTCCTTTGGAACTTGAAAAAGTGAGTTTCCATAAGCCAAAATTTTCCGGTTGAAAAACAAAATTGTTCAGTACTTGAATTCTACCAACAAACTGAAATCTGCCCCTCATATATATATTTTACCTGTTTTAGGGCACTTCATGGATTTGGAATCTTTCATCTCATGGGCCATGATTTGATTTTCAGCCTACCACATGCATTTTATTCCATTACCTCTGTTAATATGTCCAGTCTATGCACCAGACAGTTATGCACTCTATGTTTGAAGGGTGTGCCAGTTTCTTTCAGGGTTGAGTGACTATGTATCCAGGTTAGCAATCGAAAGAGCAGCCTCTTCTAGGCAGTGGTTTTCATACTTAGTGGTCGGAACTCAGTAGTTGGTCACAGACCCTCAGGGACTTGGATGTGGCGCCTCCTATTGCCGCTCCCAAAAGACTGGAATGCATTGCTCAAAGATGTAATTGAAAGGTTAAAGTATAATTTGGTGGGACCCAGAACCCTCCCGCACTTCTGGACCCCATCCCCTATCCCAGCTCCTGCCCCCCCAAAGCCAGCCCCCCATCTGTGTACCCCACACCCTGGTTTATGCCCCCAAACGCCAGCCCCTCATCCCAGCTCATGCCCCCAAATACCAGCCCCCCACCCTTGCTCCTGCTCCCCACATGCCAGCCCCCTACCCCACCTCCTGCCCCCCCCAGCTGCCCTCAGCCCCCATCTGGCCCCAGGGTTTAAAGTACAATTTGGGGGCCCTGGAACTCTCTTAAATTTCCAGGCCCCCTCACCCGGTTCAGAGGACCCCCTCATGTGGGTCCAAGCCCCCCATGCATCCCAGCTACTGCCCCCAATATCCATTCTCCTGTTCCCCAAATCCAACCCCAGAGCCCAATACCCACCCCCAAAATCCCCTGCCCTCAATCCCCACCCCCCAGCGTGAGCCGGGTCCCCCCACCAACCAGCAGCCATGTGCTGGGCCAGGAGACAATGCAGCCTGCACATGTGCAGAGGAGTTGGGCATGCCCCCTCTGCCCTCCCCCTGCATGCTGGAACGCAGAAGAACACAGTTCCAGGGCCTGCTATTTTAGGGGCTCAGCGTTCGGGCCCCTAAAAATAGAAAATGGAACCTAAACGCTGCGTTCTGGGGCCCCCTATTTTTAAATGGTGGGCCCCGGAGTGCAGCGTTCTGGCTCCATTTTCTATTTTTAGGGGGCCCAGAATGCTGAATCCCTAAAAGTAGTGTGCCCTGGAACGGCGTTCTGCCACGTTCTGGCCCTCTTTAACCTCTGACCATGGGCATAAATACTTTTTTTTCAATTGGATCCCAAGGCAAAAAGTTTGAAAACCCTTGTTCTGGGGCGTGGCATCCCACAGCCGCTCAGCTTTGGTCCTGTTGCAAGAGAGCCGCTGCTGGCCTGAACCTGGGGAGTGGCCCTGTGATGACAGCCCCCCGTGCTCAGCGAGGGGAGCCGGCGCAGAAACAGCTGCTGTGGGGTGCCTCTCCAGCCCGCCTGCTGGGGGCCTCCTTGCCGCAATTGTTTGGAAAGGTGCTGGGGGCCTCCACTGAAGATTTGGCCTTGGACCCATTAAAATTTGTGCCTTGCATCTTGCCAGGTCCCAAAGAGGCAGCTGTGTTAATCTAGTAAAGCAAAAAACGCAAGGAGTCTCGTGGCCCTTAAAGACTAACAGATTTCTTTATCGCATGAGCTTTTGTGGGAGAAAAAGCTTTGAAGAGCTCTTCGAAGCGTCTGACCAAGTGGGAGTTTCTCCCACAAAAGCTCATGCGATAAAGAAATCTGTTAGTCTTTAAGGGCCACGAGACTCCTGGCTGTTTTCACTAAAATGCCTGCAGCCCCACCCAGGGCAGGGATGGGTCGGACTGCAGCAGCAGGCCTCCCTCCCTTGGGGCCAGGGCAGACGTCACAGGGGGCGGGGCGAGGGCGGGCGCCCCGCCTGACAGCCCGCGAGGAGGGAGGGGAACCCGTCACCGCGCTACTCAGCGCGCGGCCGAGGGAAGGGCGGGGTGGGAGCGGCACGCGCGCCCACGCGCTCTACGTCAGCCGTTAGCGCATGCGTACGGCGGCGACGGGGTCGGCGTCTATATAAGCGGGCGAGCGGCAGCGCGCGCCGCAGCGCAGGCGGTAGAAGCGGCATCAGTGGAGCTTGGCGTGGGGGCGGCGCGAGCGCGGCAACGATGGTGAAGACCGTGGGGAACCTGGTGAGCGGCTGTCAGCGGGGGCGGTTGGGGACCGTTGGCTGGCGGGAGCGGGCGCCGCTCCGCCTCGCGCGCTTCTCCCCCCTGGGGGCTGCGCGCTCCGCTGCCTCGACTGGGCGCGGCCCTGCTGGCGCCTCCTTCCCGCCCGGCGACGGGCTGCGGGAGCTATGGCGGCAGCTCAGGGCGCGGAGCCGCTTTATGGGGCCTGCGCGCGGCGCTGGCAGGCTGAGGGCAGGGCCGGCCCCGCGGGGGGGGGGAGCGCGACGCTCACGTGACCGAGCGGTTCGTGCGCGTGCCGCGCTGCGGCGCTTCCCGCCGGCTGGGGCTCGGTGCGGCCCCCCGCTGGCCTGAGTCTGCCGCGGACCAGTGAAGCCACTCGTATCCACCCTGACCTGCGCTGGCTTTGGGGGCGCCGTGAGGCGCAGAGCACAGCGAGGGGCCAGCCGTGTTAGCCTAACAGCTAGGGAGCCCTGGGCCACTTGGAAAGGCTAACGCATTTCCCACAGGAGCTTTCCTGGCAGAAAATCCCGCCTCATCCGAGGAAGTGGGCTTTTCCTCCCACAAAAGCTCATGCCATAAATAAATGGGTTAGTGTTTAAGTGCCACAGGACTCCTTGTGCGTTTCTAAGTGTCCGTGGGTAGGTATTGGTGCCCAGGTAGTTAGTTACTGGCATGGCCTCTGGTGCAGTCTTGTAACTTGCCGCGATTGTTAAAGTAGCACATTTTTTTAAATGGCTACAAATAATTGGGAAGAAAGGCCTTTACCATTGTATAATTATAGTGATTAGTGTTGCTGTATCTTTAAGAAGTACAGATTTGTACAATCTGGCTAACTTGTGCCTGTAGCAACACAACCAAATTCAATTGGTAGAGTTGATGGGCTCTGAATTCCACAGTGCAGCAAATTACATAGCAGGATTTCCTTCCGGATAATGTTCAGCCAACAGTAAAACCGTACGTGGCTTGTTCAATCAGTTTTAGCTGTAGTATTCAAGTTCGGCTGCTTTAATTGGCCATCCAGTCAGATTTCTGAAGTATAACATACTAAAGGAACACAATTTCAAAAGGGATATCTGTGCTAGTCTAGTCCAGTAAAAAAACAAGGAGTTGTGTGGCACTTCAAGACTAACAGATTTATTTTTTGCATGAGCTTTTGTGGGAGTAGTTCCCACTTCCTCAGATGCTTCGAAGATGGGAACACACTCTTTTACAGTATCTTTCTTTAGAGCTAAGCAAACTTTGTGGGCTTTTAATTGCATTCAGAGTAGCTTTGTGTAAAGGATTATGTCCTTTGAGTCTTGTGCACAGATTTAAGCCAGACTCTTAGCAAAACTCAGCAAGTGCCTTGTTTTGGCACAAAATATAAATCTGTTTACTAAAGCCCTTGAAATAGTGTTAACTCAAAACTAGTCCACTTTCACAAATGTAGGTGGTGGTACAGGTTTCACCACAGAAGTCGGAACAGCTCTAGTTCAATCTGCTGCACACATAAGCTGCTTAAATAGAAAGTGGCTCTGTCCTTTGAAATTGTAGAAGACGACTTCACTATTGGTGCAGGAAGATGGGGAGAACCTGTTTTTCCTGATGCGCTCTAAATGATAGTTAAAATCTGCACCCATTGTAGATGCCTGGAAATGCAGCAGTTCATGGTCTGGTTACATCACTTTGGAATACGAGGCAATGTTTCCTAGTGGGTAGGGCACTGCTGCTTTGTTCATGTGGCTTCCAGTTTTGACCATGATCTCTGACCTTGAGCAAGCTGTTTCATCACTCTTGCTTTTCCCCTTTGGGAGAATGGAGATATTTTCCTGGCTTTTTATAAAGTGTTTTGAGATCTCTCGTATGAATGGAAAAATTATTAAATGAGAACAGGCAAGTTCATCGTTTAAGTATAAAACCATAGGCTGCTACTGTAAAAAGTGGTGGTATAGGGTATCTTCTGTGCTAAAGCCATTTCTGGTATTCCTAGTGTCTAGATGTAGGTCAGTATAGCTTGAAAATAACTTGCACATTGCTCAGGTGCTCAGGGTGATGCCTCATCTCCATTTATGTGAGGGTAGGGACTCTTCTGTAAACTGGCTCATTTTTTAGCTTTGTCTTTTTCATATAGATAACAAGAAATTTAGTTTTCCTTGGGGGGGGGGGGGAATTCAGGAATAATTTAGCATTGGAGATCTAGAACTACCATACAGTTAAACTCTAGCCTTAATTTTGTCAGCACTTGCCGCTACTATATATGGTTTACTACACTGTTTTAATTGGGTTAAAGAGCAGAAATCCTTTTCTTCCACAGTTATAAAACCTAATTCATTCTTGGAAAACGTACACCACAAAAGCTAGCTTCATAAAGTGACTTCAAAATGGGGACGAAATTAGCTAGTGATCTGTGATACAAACTCAAGTTAAAAACACTCCTTGAAACTTGAAATGGTGATTGGCATCTGATCATATTATCACAAGCTTTCTCTTGTGTATCGTTTTCACTGATCAGAAGCTAAATTGCAGGAATGCTTAGTTTAGAAATTCACCTGGCTACATGTTCCTGACTGTGTTCTTATGAAAAGCTTTATTTATATTCTAGCTGAATTTATTCCACAGCTAATGAGTAGCTGAGCAGGTTAAAAACTGGTGTAGGAAAGATGGAGAAAGAGCTGCTGATACTGTCAGTTGGCTAGGTAAACTTGGCTTACCTGAGAGTTGGATATAATTTCACTGCAAGCGAAAGCGCTTAATGCTCTCATCTAGGTGTTAAGGCAGGTATAAGATCAACTGGCGCTGCTGCCTAGCAAGAAGCTAAATGCAGTGCAAGGGAAGTGTACTTATAACTAAACTGTGCTATTCACACCAGTTCAGTAAGAGCATAAACAGAATGATGTAAATTCCTCAAACCACCTTACTTGTTCTAGCAGATATGAGTTTAACTCTACTTCTTACTGCTTACAAGATTAAACCTGAGCCTACAGGCTGCTTGAGTTGCATATTGTCAAAGGTGGGTTGCACTGCTAGCCAACAGTGCTCCTCAACTATAGATGCTAGGGTGCCTGGAACCAGAGGTAAGGTCCAGGTTTCAGTACAGAAACTCCTCAGATGTTTTGCTTTTTTGAAAGGAGGAGGCAGGGCACAGACATGGGAGAAAGGAATCAATTTTAGTCCTTTCTGTTCAACTGAGGTAACCTAGTCCACGCAAATCCTCACCTCTCTCCATATCACAATACTTAGTACCCACAAACCCTGTCTTGACCAGATTTGTCATTTTCTCTTTTTTCAGATCTTCTGACTTGACACCCTGCCAGTCTTCCCAAGTATTGCTAGCAGTTCTTGTGACAGTCTCTGATACTGATCATGCTTTCTTAAGAATTAAGTCATTTGGCTTACAGTCAAGGCATGTAGCATCAGTCTGAAACTGTCTAAACATCTGCCTTTCCTCCCCATGATGGACTTGGCTAAAGAAAAGGCAAACCATACATAAGCACTTTTGACCTATGTCATGCATAGAAGAACTGAACCTTACAGGGAAGCTTCCTTTTTATTGCCAAGGATGATCTGTTTAAGTGTAATGACTGTAGAGTTGGCTCCATAGTACAAGTTTGTGGTTACTCTACACCTTGTTCAGGGACGTGTCACTTAAGTGAGGTTAATTGTGATCTTCCTATTTTGGATTGAGAGGCATTATTTTGACATGAAAACAAAAGGTAGAGCTTTAGTAGTGATGACCACAAATCACTTGCTTTGCATCAAAACCTGTTGCTTCAGTGGTGTTTAATGTGAAAGTTGTAAAATGCACGATGGAAGAATCAGAAAGGATAGACAATGCATTTAAAATGGCATTTTCAGAAACAGCTAAGTGGAAACATTCTTGTGTGTAAGGAGAATCTGGGAATGAGCGAGCATTTTGTGTTTTTAGCTGACTAGAATGAAGAGTTCTAATGAAGGGTCTGTCAGGTACCCTCATTTGTTAAAGGTACCGGAACATTAGCAGTGGGAGGCACCTGCTTCACTTAGTTAGAGCATGTGACAAACTTTCTCCTTCTCCCTTGCCTAACCTGCATGCATAGTCACTATTCAAAGCCGCCTACTTTCTCAGAAAATCTAGTTTGCTACAGTTTCGGTAATTGTCTAGATGAGGAGTTGCTCTTTTGGTGAAAAAGTAATGAGATTATTGTAATAGCTTCTGGGTTGGGAAGAGAAACTTCTGGAATACTCACTATGTGATCAAAATCCGTTGATCCTAACCAGTCTTGGTGTGCAACTCTGGCTATTAGGATTGAGCCACTGGCACATCAACTCAGTTTGAACTTGAAAAATAAATTTGTCATAAAGAGAGGGAACTAAGCTGAGCACAGTTATAAAAATAAAACTTGGTTTTGAATCTTATCTCTGCAGGCAGAATTTGAGTCTGAATTGAAAAGTGCTGGTGATAAGCTCGTAGTAGTTGACTTCTCGGCCACGTGGTGTGGACCATGCAAAATGATCAAACCTTTTTTTCATGTAAGTACCAATGCCCAACTTAATACTCTAATTTTTACAGTTGAGACTTGATTAATACAATGCTATCTTGCTATAAAACTAGGTTACTATGGATATCCAAACTCTTATTTACTTGACGCTCATGGGGGGTGGGGGTGGGGAAGAGACTTTCAAGAAGACAGCAGTTGACCTACACATGGTGAACAAACAGTGACACTCCTAACATTGTGTGATCAAGTCTTCTCCACTCTTCAAAGCATTTTCCAGAATAAGTTGTGAAGAGCATTTCACTTATATGGGGATCGTAACAAACTGAAATGGGCAGGAAAACTAAAACAACATTTTTTGTATCTGGTGCCATGTTTTTTAAATCTGAGGCTGAAATATTAATGCTTATGATTCAAACAGGAAAAGTAGAGAACTGTATCCCTGCATGCTTGCTTCAGATAGGCATTAGTGAAAACAGTAATCGTGACTCATTAGCAAAACACTTGGCTGTAAACTATTACAGATGTGTAGCTGGAAAATTAGCAGTTTTCTGTTATCAAGAGTAAACCCTTTGTATGACTGAACCTACCTCACATATGCATCTGTCCAAAGTCTCAGTTGTATTAAAACTGTTTTACTCCTGAGAAATTGGGCCACACTTTCACAAATCAGTGTTTTCTTCATTCGAGACACAATTGGTCTTCAAAGCTATTAAACGTAAGGGGAACACTTACTTGAGAGCTGTCTTGAGGAGGAGTGCTCATGTATCACTCCCAGTAGGTCTGTAAATCTTGCCCTTCAACTAAGTTCAAAGTTGCTTAATAGTTTTAAATTAATGACTTCTGTGGTATATGTAACTGAGCTTGTGACTGCCCAGCTAGTGACATCATTTCTCTGACAAATGAAACTTGTACTTGCCTCTTTAGTAAAAGCTGCTAACTGGAATGAATTATTTTCCCTGAATGGAGCTTTAATAACAAGAATATTCTTGTCCACTCAGTTTATGACAGAAAAGAATAAACCTTGCAACTAATACTATTTCTGGTTTAAACTTTAGAGTCTTTGTGAGAAGTTCCCTGATGTAGTGTTTCTTGAAGTTGATGTGGATGATGCTCAGGTAAGGTCTTCAGATGTTGCACTAGCAAGTCACACTATGTGGTAGACAGGATGGCAAAGCTTAACTTAGACAATGCAATCTGTAGTAAAACTTGTCTCAAAATTTGAGGAGGTCTTTGGTCTCAAAATGTGCAGTCTCTGCAACAGTGGTTACCTAGACCAAGAAACTAGGAATTAATGGTTCTTTCAGTTCCCTTTTGAAGAAATGTTGAATTACTATGTACTTTAATTCCAGCAAACACTGACAAGGTTGGTCTAACTGCTAAAGTGCCCTTGATCCTGTACTCTTGCAAATCCAAAACTCCTGTTGTCCTTAAGGAAGTATTCAGACACAGCTAAATAAAATATCCGGGAAATGTCTTTAATTTTATCTGGAATTAAGCCATCTTCAAGGGTAAACTTTTTCACTTCTTCTGAGGAAGCTGAGATCCTCTCAGGAGAGGTCGTAAAGTTCATGCTTCAGGTTTTCAGCTGGTAGTCTACGGAAGTTAGTCTTAGACCCATACACCTCCAGCCATTGCTTTCCTGAGTTTAATATCCTTTCTCTGATACCTCAGGGTGGCCATTGCTGCACATGGGACATTGGATGGTGAGGGAGAGGGCTCTGAGGTGGCATTTCCAGGCACCTGACCAGCTAACTGGCTCTTGCTTGAATGTTGAGGGTATAACTGATCACCATGTGTGGGATTGGGAAGGAATTTCCCCACATCATATTGGCCCGGGTGGCTGCATGTGAGTATAAATGAGTTGGCCAGATTATCTGGGTATATCTCACAAGTGCTTCCATGCCATTGTGCAGGTGAACCTTGGTCCCTGCTGTTCATTGATTGTGGCACACAAGTCTAATCACCTGTGTTGTAATATTTTGGTCTAATTTCAGTTATTGGGTGTATAGTGTGGGAAGTGGAGAGGATGACCCATGATGTACAGTAGTTAGACTAGGTGATCTGCTGGTCACTTCTGGCTTTAACTGCTCAAAGCTTCCACTTGGTCCTCCATATAAATGATGCATTTGTTGCATAAGTGCTTCAGAATGCAGTAGGATTGTCTGTCTTTGCAGTATTTCTAGCTTGCCTGCAAATCTTCTCTTAAAGCTATAGTAATCTTGCACTCAACTCCAGTAGGTGCCCTAAAACTAGAGGGAAAACTTCCATATTTTTCTTCCTAGGCTCCTGCTGTGAGGGTACCTCAGTAATATAGGCACTGCTTTCTTTGAGGAGTTGCAGCCAGTCTGCATTTCATTCTCCCACCTCATCTGTTATAACTTGCACAACTTTTGATACAACTTGTTCTGATGCTTCAAACCTGAAGCTATTCTGAGCTAGAGATAGTCTTCTTGAATGATAAGAAACAGTAGGAACACTGTTTATTCCTTAAAAGTACTTGTCACTGCATAAAGAATAACTTCTAACTGGAATAGCTTTTCCAGTACAAGTTATGATTATTGGGACCAGATGGAAGTAACATCAGTTGGCAGCTAGTAGATGGCTGATGAGAAGATGCTGTTGAACAAACTCATTAGGCAGACATTCAGTTGCAAAATTCTTACAAAAAAGGCATAATTTGGGAAATTAACCCGCTTGTAGTATTGTGCTGCTTCCTGCAGAGGTGGTCTTACTGCTGTCTAACCAAACTCAGCAAAGAGGATGAAACAGCTGCTCATTGTAAATTCAGAACAGGAAGGCTCTCATGTAGCCGCATAACTCAGCTCATAAGAGATTGCTCTTATAATGACCAGAGTAGTTTCCGTCCATTTTCTAGAATCAATTAAAACTGCATTCCTGGTTAGTCTGTTTAATTAACCAAGCTAAAATTTCCAATGAATCTTTCCTTTTTTAGGATGTTGCTTCACAATGTGCAGTTCAATGCATGCCAACATTCCACTTCTACAAGCAGGGCAAAAAGGTGAGTCTTCCACATCTAGTGAAACAAGTGTGTGTAGGGTCTGGGGAACACTGGATGTTGAAAGGCTAAATCTAAATGAGAATAACTACACATGTATGGGGCTAGAAAAAAATGTTAGATTTAACTCAGGTGCTGGAAGTTATGTCCCAGTGTTCTGGTTTTCCCTAGAATGATACTCCACCCTAATGCTTAACTGTTTCCTGAATTAGTGTGGCTTAGGAAGAGTTCAACAGCTTGCATCTCGGTTTATTTCCTGAACAATATAGTTTCATCAGTCTTTCTTGCTTATCAAGAGCACAGATGGCATTACAGTTGCCTCAAAAATAAGGAAGTTCATTTTTGGCACCCCTAAAAATAGGGTAGTGCCTGTCCTCCAGCAATGGGTCATTAATGTTAGAAACTATTTTTGAGTGGTCAAGCAAACTGCATGTGACAAGTTCTAGCAACAGTCTAGGTTAATATTCCAGGAAAATCCTAATTTGAAGTTGACTCAGACTTTGAGCTTCTGTCCAGAATGACCTATATCAAATGTACATTGTAAACCTATCCCAGCTGCAGACCAACTGGAGTTAATTTAAATTAACATTTATCTTTGTGACCCAGCCATAAGGATACAAGAAGTCACAACTTCCTTCAAGACACAAGCAGACTAATAACAGACTAAGATAACACTGATTTTGTAATTACTGTAAATTATGACTGACAAGTCTAAATTTCAGGCACTATAATAAAGGAAACTTGAGCCAACACTTATGCTTTTTCTCAACCTAGATGAAGAGCTTTTGGTTAGAATATCTGATTTAGTAACCTCATGTGGTTGTCTGTTTCCAAAACTAAAGGCACTTAATGAATTTTGAAATAATTGGATGGATGAGTGTGCTCAACATAAAATGGGTCCTTCCTACTGAAGTGTCGTCTTCACAACAGGGAAGGTGCATAACCAGACTTGTAGGCATATTACTCAAGTAACTGTGCTTGTTAGGAAGGGCCTTCTAGGGTAGGAACTCTGACTTTCAAAAACTAAACTTGCTCATCAGAAAATGTCTTCCTTGAATGGATTGAAGTGAATACGGAGTCCAAAGTAGATAAAGAGATTCTAGAAACTTTCTCTTCTTAAAACTAGATGTTCTTTTGCAGGTGAGCTTTTTCCTTCCTTCCAAAGCTAACTCTGCTGGAGAATGTTTTCAAAGGGTTACCTAAAATTAATTCAGTGGAATGTGAAGTGGTTTTGTGACACCGTATTGTACTACATGAAGACACCGTCTTCTGCTGAGTTTGTGTCTTGTGTGACCTTTGCTGTCACACTTAGATAACATGCAAGATTTTGTGAGAAGTTCAGTTCTATACAACTTAGTATTTTGAGAACTGAGATTGGCATGCTATATATGGGGCTGGGCTGGTTCTTGTGAGATCTGTTAAACTTGTGTGTAAGATTGGAGCCATTAAGAAGTGATTGGAGAAGAATAAAGCAGAGTCCAGCTCTGTGTGTAAAATACTTCAGGCTAGAGAGATGCAGAATGCAGAATCTGGGAAGCAAAACAATACTTCAATCCTCCAATAATGGCTATGTATACTACCTTCTCAGTATAGTGTGGGATTAAAATTGCTAGTGTCTTTCCAGGGATTACAAACCTGTGGGCTAAAATCGCTATTTTAAGTGTCAGTTATTAAAAAAAAAAACAAACTCTTGTTACAGGTGCATGAATTTTCTGGAGCAAACAGAGAGAAGCTGGAAGAGAGCATTACCAAGCTACGCTGATTGAACAGTTAATGCTGACTGTTTATACATAGCCTGTAACTTTTTCTACTTAAGGAGATTAATCAAGTTAGCTAGATTATATATCCAAAATTTGTCCCTTCAGACTGTAAATGAGTATAATAAAATGTAAATCCTTCACTTAAGTGTTACTTTTCAGTGCATGAAATTGGCATCTTGCATAAAACCCGGATGGATTGGTTCTGAGGGCGAGTGGCTAGATGGTATGGTGTTGCTGAACTAGACCAAATGCTAGGTATGAAGTTAATTCCTTCAGACCATCTGAAGTACCCCCTTTAACCAGATGGTCATTCTCACAAGTATTCACTTTGTACAGTGTGAATCTAACTTCCAGCAGTCTGTCCTCCTGTTCTCACTGCAAGTAGTTCATCATATGCCCTCTTAATCAAAAAAGCATGTATTACAGTAATATAAACATTAAATGTGTTTACCTTGTTCTTCTTGGGTTTAGAGGTGCCAAAACTAGAATTCCAAAGGGAATTCAGTGTCTGACGGTGGGATTTTTCTCCCATGAAAGCTCATGTGATAAATAAACTTGTTAGTCTTTAAAAGTGCCACAGAACTCCTTGTTTGGTTTTTACTAGACTAGTAAGACTCCTGAAGAAGTTGGTACTTGCACCCCTTCGGGTTGCAAAACACTAACTAGTTGCGTCCAGTTGCCAGTTTGTTGCTGTTCATGTCAATTCTGTCAGTGGGATTTGTCTTGTTTCTTTGATTCTTGGTTTCACCAGGTTCTTCAGTGACCCAATAACCTCGTGCAAAGGGAAACTGACAGACATAAAACATCTTAAATTACAGGAAATTCCCACATGCATTGATCTCAGCTCATGAGAGCTAGGAACTAGCTGTCCAGTCTCTTGTGCACTAACTCATCACACAACAACCTTACAATGTTACTTACTGGTTAATGACTAGGAGGCTTTACTGTGTGATCATCAAACTGAAGGTCTTAGACCTGTGTTTCCTAGCACAAATCAGCATATTGATCAAATTTGCAGATCAAGTAAATGAGGCCTGGCCCTGTCAATGCTAATCTATTATAGGAGGATTTATAAGTGACCTGGTCTCCCAATGTTCAGCAATAACGCTGAGCTGTTTTTGTGCAACTTTGCCAGAGTTCAGTCCCAGTCAGAACAATTTGCCATCTCTTCAAGAGCAGTGGAGCTGTGACATGTAATGCCCTGTAGACTTGCACAACTGATGGTTAGTCTTGCTTCTAGCTAACTGCTCACCTCAGACAATAGATTAGTAAACTGTGCTGGCCTTCCAGCTGTTTGTGTGTGCTTAAGATAGTTGTAGTGACAAATGTCGGAAGCTAAAGTGTAGTGTTTATACCAAAAAGATAGTTAAGTATTCTGTAGTGAGGGTGTTGGCTACTGCCTTAGCATCATGCATAGCATGTCACTTTGTTTCTATAAGATGTTGACTTTTAATCCACTCAGCTTCCTGGACCCTCTCTGGAACCTAGTCTGTTTTGCCAATGGAGCAGCTTGGGTTAGTTGCTGTAGCACTTCCAATACAGAGTCAGCATTTACTGAGTGATAACCAGTAGAGTCTAGTTCCTCACATTGGCTCCCGCTTGTATGATGTGAGTGAGCCTTTCAGTTGTCAGTCTACCTACACCTGTCATTTATAGGGGCTCTGACTGACCTACCTGTGGCCATCACGTAGGTCACTTGCAGAGGGGGGCCTCTAATATTTAAAGACCTGTTACTACAAACTCCATTTTTGGCTAGTTTCAATATTTTTGAGCTGAGTTCTCTGTCTGGGCCTCCCTCTTCCAGAACACAGTATAAGCATTGGCTATTCAGCTGATAAAGCCACAGGACCACTAAAATTCCTACATACTGGACCCTGAGGTGTGGGAATTGCTGTCAGTTTTTATAAAAGGAGCTATCCTCTGAATTGGCATGGGGGGAGTAGGCTGAAAGGAGATGGGAGAACAGTTAGATGGCAGATACCAATCTATCCCAAATGAAGCAGGGATAGGTAGCTGATCAGCTATTCAATGCACACATCATCACTCACTTCATTGGTTTCAAGTCAAGAACAGTTTTATAAATAAGATGACAATACTGGTAGAGTGTTTGACACAGCTCCATTTTAATAGGTTATTTTTCCTTACATGACAGTACAGCTTATTAGAACAGCTCTAAGTTTCATAAGATTGTGGTGAGTCTGCTAGGCTCAGTTGCTGTTAGTGACAAGCATATTCTTAATGGTGTAATATCTACATTAATAGGATCTAGTACAAATCTGTTCTAATGACTAGCAAGTGCTAGTTAAAAGTTGGCCATTAAGAACTCTCTGCATAGACCTCATAAACAGCTCACTTGAGGTTACTTCTATTTTAAAACTAATGCTAGAGCCTCAGTTGGTGTAAAGAATAGTTGCACTGACGTCCAGCTGGGCTTCAAAATGCCCCTGAAATTAGTCAAGTGTACACTGTTCCCATAAACCAGAACCACAAGTGACAGAACTGATTGCAGAAGTGATCAGGTGGATTAACTTTCTACTGTACAAGGAACAATTCCTTGTGGCAGTGAATGGTGCATTCTTATTTAAGGAAGCAAAGTATTTCCCAAAGTAGTTGTGTTTAGTCCAAGCATATTTTTGCCCATCAAGAGTTATCTAGTGAATTATGGGTGAGCATTTGGCAACAAGATGTGCCATTGGTCTGACTTCTTAGGTTATGGAAAGGTGTCTGTTTTGGATTTGGTAGCAGAATGAACCACTATACCCTTTACACTTTGACTATTGCTTTTCCAAGGTTGTGTCCCTTTAACATTCCCATGAAAGCTTCTGGCATTTTTTCAAATCCTTCAGTAACATGTTCATTGCACTTTATTTTCCCCTGTGCAAAGGAAAGAATTTATTTAAAATTTTTCTACCAAGAAGATGGTCCCAATTGTAGCTAGACCCCTTCAATACTCAACATCCAGCAGCTAAGCCTTGGGGAATGACTGCAGAGTAAGACAATTTTTGGTTTTTAGTGAACCTGGCCATGAAATAATACTCAGCAACAGATTTAACCATCAATGCTGCTTTTAGTGGCCCATCTACCATTGGTTCAATGGCTGAACCCAAATTCCCCATGGATCATCGGTTATTTCTGCAGAAGTGAATTGCAATAGGTCTAGCAACTACATGGAGTACTAAGAACTCTCTAGAAAGGAGCTTTCTGCTCCCTGAGTGAGTGTAGTTATTACCCACCCTATGTGTTCAAAAGCCACAATAGGCTCCACAACAACTTGTGTTCTTTGATGCTTGATCATGGTGTCTTTAGGGTTCACATTTTCAAAGTGTTCTGCTCAACTGAAGGGTGAGAGGTGTGGTACAAATCACAAGAACTGGTCATCTGTTAAGTAGTGGAGAATGAGAATATCTCACATCTCATTCACCAATGGGGTAAAAAAGCAGAGTTAAAAGGGTAGTTGGACAAGTTCTGAAATGAGTCTTACGTGACTCGCATTTACCTTCAGGGCCCCTTCTCACTCATTAGCTCACTGGCCTTGCATGAGACAAGCTGAGTTTGGTCACCTGCTCCTTCAGTTTTGACTGAGCAGAGTTAGGCTGCTGGATGCCCTGCTTTTGTTTGTGTTGTGTTCAGCATGGTCTGACACCATCCACCCCCGACTTAAGGAACATGCTTGCTCTTCAAAAGCAGTGCATGACAACAGCCATGGCTCCTGTCTGCATACACACTTCTGTAAAGGAGGAGGTTGCTGCATGAGCTCTCCTGCTAGCCTGAGTAGCTATCATAATTCTTACCTCTGCAACCCATCTTAACAGTATCTTCAGGGCTTCTTCATGCCTGTTATTCCAGCGTGAATAGAGAAATCCTTCCATGTAAAGTTCTTGCCAGATCATTGGACACTGTACGTAGGGGCCTGTTGGAGGTGGTAACAGAACACTGGTAAAGTTGCTTCTGTTCAAGACAAAGTGTGGGAAAAGGAAAAGCATTTGAACTAGACTGGGCCCTACACAAAATAGTGGGAGCAGTGCAGGCCCCTTCCACCCCTCACACCCATAGCCTAGGGGTTAGAGCACTGACACACCAGCCCCAGGCTTGAATTTACAGTGGGAGCACTACTACCTCTGCTGTTCTGCATAAACACACTTAAGGCAGCATCTGACAGGAAAGATCTCGAGATCAGGCTCTGCCAGTGATTTAAATGCAAAAGTGCCTATCTTCCCCCTGTTTGTGCAGTATAAAGGACGTGGGGCTGCAGTATGCTTGCTCAGAGGCACCTAAAGAACTTTTACAGCCAAAAAAAAAAAAAAATGGCCCAGAGACACCCAGAAGGCTTAATGGCAGCTGACTAGGGGCACTGTAATTTTCAGTGGGGCCTGATTCTGAGATGTAGGTACCTAAAATAGCAGCAAGGGGCCTCAGTCTTGTTAATTTAGGCCTTAGTAAAACAAATGAGTCCTGTGGCACAAAGGCTGTGCCTACACACAGCCAGGTAAGTTGATTTAACTTAAATCAACTTAATAAAATTGGCATAAAAATCATTAAATTGATTTAAGCTAAATTGATTTAACAGGTCCACACTAGAAAGTCAAATCGAACTAGCATGTCCAAAGACTGGACTTGCTAGCTCAATTTAGAGAGGGACACCATGGGAGGTGTGGCAAGATGGTCCCCTAGAAGGGCCATGAACAGAGAAAGGCACCCTGGGAAGGAGACGTGCAAAACTGTTAAACCGAAACAACCATTAAATCGAAACAACACAGCCACATGGCATTATTTCTATAACAATTTTGATCTAAGCCTCAATCCTATTTAAAATGAGGTTTTATTGAATTGTCATTTCAACTCAAGAAAATGTCATGTGGACCTACACTTTTTTAAATTGAAATAACCAGTGTTATTTCAATTTAAAAGCTGCACGTGGATATACCCTTAAAGACTAATAAAATTTATTGCATGAGCTTTCATGAGAGAAAATCCCACTTCAAAGCATCTGACAAAGTGGGATTTTTCTCCCATGAAAGCTCATGCAATAAATAAATTTGTTAGTCTTTAAGCACCACAGGACTCCTTGTTCGTTTTACTGAACTAGACTAACACAGGTGCCCCTCTGGAACATAGCAGTCAAGAAAATAATGACGGAGAAATTTTAAAAAGCCATGTAAGCTCCTAAGTTGCTTGTTCATGGAAAGTTAGATTCATTAAAAGCCAGTGAGATTCAGTCACCTGCATCTTAACAAAATAAATACTGGACTTTTAAGCATGTTAGAAGTGTTTAACAGACTCCCTGTCCCCAACCCCCACTTTAGCTCCCATTCACTTTAACTGAGTTGCCAATCCTCACTACTAATCTAAATCAGACCCTGAAAGTTATAACAGAATAGAATCATAGGGTTGGAAGGGACCTCATGAGATCATCAAGTCCAACCCCTTGAGGCTTGAACCCAGGACCATTCTGCATATTAAGCAGAGGTGCTAGGTAAGCAGCCCTAGGAAGAGAGACCTTATCCATCACTGTACCGGTCATCAGCTTTACTACAGGAAGAGCAGGCATCAATCTTTTACCACTGTTACTTACATTTACATAAAAACACTTGTTATGTAAATACAACCCTAAAGATAAAAAGTTGGAATTCTTGAAACAAAGCAATTTCAAGAAGGAGCCTGTTCCTTATTCTCTACTGCCCTCTAGTGGTGTGCAAGAGTTACTCTCACAGGGACTGTGACCATGTCTATGATACGGTGAATTCTCTGGTCATGTTCTGCATTGGATCTCTTTCTTGCTGGTTTTGGCATTTCAAAGGAAGTGCTTTTGCTGAAAATTAGCTGTTTACACTTCCTGGGCAGTTCATCTAGATGGCTGTTGCCCATCACAACTTTTATTCTTCCTAATTCATCTTAAACCAACATCCATCCCCCCTGTTTACAAGTGAGGTGGTAGATGAATAGGGCAAGGAGGTTTAACTATTAGAGCTGTTTATAAATGACTGCTGATATTTAACATTAAGTTGCTGACTTGTAGGGGCCTGTTGGAGGTGGTAACAGAACACTGAGGGATTCTCTCAGATGAGGGGTACAGGCATCCCTGTGAACTGCTCTTTCCCGTTGACCCTGATGCAGCTTTGACTAGCATGAGCCTTTGCCATTGCTCTGTTGAAGTTTACCATTCCATGGTGGGAAGTGAAAGGACTATTCGACCAAATGTGCCAAGGCAGTTGTATATTTTCTTGGTTTTTTAGTTCTGGACAAATACATCTTCATTTTTGAGGGATGGAATACCTGACTGTGATTAAACTTCATCCTAAAAATTGCAGTGTGGGAGATGCATTTGCACCAGGTGACATATATTTTAATTCTGAAGGTTTATTTCCAATTGAAGCAACATAAAACCCATTAAAGAATTCAAAGAGGGGAAGGTTCTTTCTCTTCCTTATTTCTTTCCCATCATAAAATAATTGAGAAATAAGATGTATACCTTTCTGAGGTACTGTGTCATTGTACACAGAGATAGCTCCACACACTGCAATCCTGCCAAATCTCTTCATTTGTTTCAGAACAATACTCGAAAACTCTCCACCCACCTAAGGTAGTCAGAACATACAAAGAGTTACCAATAAAACACATACTGATTAGTTAGGGACTGATCCTCTAAACACTTAAATATGTAAATATCTTTTCTCCTGTGAATGATCACATTGAGCAATGCAGAGCTACCCACCTGAATTAGCTTACTCATAAACTTAAGTGCTTGTAGGCTCAGGCCATTCTTTGGGACTGTTTGACTCAGAAAAAATGAGAGTCCTACAGCACCTTAAAGACTAACAAATTTCTTGGAGCATGAGCTTTCATGGGATCCACCTCACTTCATCAGATGCATTTTTAAGGTGCCACAGGATTCTCGTTTTTGCTGTACACCAACTAACACGGCTACCTCTGGAAATTTTGGCTCAGAAGCACTGCTCTGGGCCCATCTCTGCTATATGCTATCTTACAGTCCCGTAATATCCAAGGTGTTATTCATGGCTGTATGTTGCCTATTTAGATAACACCAGCTGTGTATGCAGCATTTTAAAAACCACATAAGATGACAGTGCTTGCCCTGGAGTGTTCATCTAAATTAGACAAAGGACAGAGAGGAAACTGAACATGAGAGTAGCAGCATGAACACCTTGGATCTAATTTATTATTTACCTGCAAAGGAGAGTGAGGGTAAACAGAAGGTGTGGCATGAGGAGAGGGTAGCTGCATAGTGACTGAGGCCTAGCCAAAAGCAGGGAGTTTTTAGGAAGGGTCTGGGAGAAAGCATCTGCTCTAGGGAGAGTATGTAAAAGGGAGTGAATGAGATGAGGGCTTTGGCATCAGTATAGGGACATGGCAGAGCCAAGCATAAAGGAAGTTCAGATGTAGACTAACCAAGATCCTTAAAAGCAAGTACTAGCATACCAAACCAGAATTTCTGCTAATAGTATCCCTTAAGGCGTTTAGATCAGATCTTCCAAACAATCTGCCAGATGCAGAAGCTCTAGTTATTTAAACTGGGAATCAAAAAAGTACAAGCTTTTGTTCCACAGCTTCCCCAGCCCTACATAGGAATCAGTGGAAGATGTATTTCATAATCTCCTCTCCTAAGCTTGGCAAAGCTTCCCTGGCTTCATTCTTTTTCTATTTGCTTGGAAAAATACTGAATATTTTTCCTTGTGTTTTTAAGTGGAGACTTTCCTTTTGATTTGTGCACCAGCTCTGGGAAAAGCTTGTAAATCCTGCTCTATAGTCAAGCTATTTCCAAAGGAAGTGCCTCAGCGTTTTAGGGGAGGACGAAAAATAAACTGCTTCATTTCTTGCCTCTTTACCAGCCTTTTTACACACAGTCTCAGTGACCGACTTTCATTAAAACACTGGCTAACTGGATGATACTTTTCTGAATGCTTAGCCTTATTTTACATACAATCAAAATACAACTTCCCAGGAGTTTTAGCTACCAGAAGAGGAATTTGAAAGGGAAAATTGAATAGAGCATCTGACATCCTCCAGTGTGGCTATTTCTCACAGGACTAGGCCACAGAAAGGGGCGAAGACTTGTAAGAAGTTGCACTCTTGCCGACTCCAGTCTGAACTCACATTATCAAAGTAGCAGTCATAGCCATCAGGTGAGGCTTTCCTCAGTGCTTCTTCCAAGGAGCCTACAGTCTTATAGTTGAAAGCTTCATCAAAGCCAATCTCTTTCAGATAAGCAACTTTTTTATCTGAGCCAGCACAGCCAACCACCTTGCAGCCCTGTAATATACAAGACAAAAATACAATGCTACATGACACCAGAGCTGCATAGCTCCTTTGCCTTTCCCTGCTTTACGCAGCTTGGAATTGCTGCAGGTTCCCTACATCCCCAGCTTCCGTTGCCCTGTAAAGTCAGCTTTGCCTGGTACAGAAAGTATGCAGCAGGCCACAGGGGCCTAACAAAGCATGAAGTGCTACTCTAAGGGTACATCTCCACTAGAAACATAAGGCACCTTATATGAGAGGTCGACTTACAGTCAACACAGTAATCACTGCAGTGGTTCATGTCCATGCTGCCCTTGGGTCAATGGTGTATCCTCAACACAAGCATTTCTACTGATCTAGGAGGAGCAGGGTGGGGAGCTGAGAGCCCCCTGCCTGGGACACAGCTGCCCCCCACCCCTCTGCTCCCCACAGAGAGCAGATGAAACCACCACAGCTTCTTCCCTCCCATTCCCTGCTGAGGGAAAATGCCAATCCCTGTGGCTTCAAGTCCCCCAATCCACTCCCCACAGCCAGGAAATGGACAAGGCTGCTCTTCCGCTTTCCCCTCAGGCTGTTCACTTCCACATGGTCAGATATGCAGAGCTCACTGCAGTGATCCTTGTAGTAAGCACGTCTGTTAGGGCTTTATGGAGTACCACTACCAGGGATGACAGTAATGCATACATATGTTAGCTAAGCTCCTGGCTAAACAGGCTGGTGCTCTCTTCAGGCCTAGCACATGGAGGCAATGGGGCTTCTCAACCAAGTGTGGTTTCACATGGTGGGGCTCGCCGTCCCTAGGAGCAGTAGTAATTGGAAATAGTCACATCATTTTAGTTAAATGTGCCTAAAAAATGCCTTGTCTGATTTAAGCCACTGATCTTGGAGCAAGCCCCATCCAGAAGACACTTTGTCCCTGCATCCTCCTGAACATAGGAATCCTCCCAACTTCTCTCCCCAGTGGCAGTCTCTGATGTTCATATGAGCCATTCAAGCTACTCACGCCAAGTTTCGCAATCTGCCCCACCACTGAGCCCACAGCCCCCGCTGCTGCAGTAACCAGCACCGTGTCCCCTGGCTTGATCTTGCAGATCTCAAGCAGGCCAAAGTACGCAGTGAGGCTGTAAGAGAAAGAAAACATCGAAGGGGACTGATGGAGACATTACAAACACAAAGTCAGATCATGCTGCAGGGAGCCACTGAGCGGGATAAGGGAGAAACAGATTTCATCCCATTAGAGATGCCTTCTCCTTGTCCTGTATGAACTACTAGGAATTATTGATAAAGCATACAAAATCCATTCAAGCTATTTGAATTGTCTGCCCCTGGAAAGCTTTACAGCTTGCCAGTTTCTAAAATCAACAGTTAAGCAGCTTCTGTTCTGCCCAGATCACAAATAGCAAGTTGAAAGCTTTCCATGTGGATTGTCCTGCAGTACTAGAAGTAAGAAAAGTGGCAAATTATGAGGAACTAGGCATGAGTGAAATGGAATTTCTTCTGTATTTAGAGCAGGGTATACCATGAACAGTAACACTGTTTGATTGTTACAGGCCTAGTGCTTTGGGCAGTTTTTGTTGTTTTTTTTTTAATAACAGCACAGTACTCTGTCCCCATCACATATGACCAAGAAGTAACTGTGCAGTCTCCAAATAGGGGGAAAAGAGGCTCAATATACAGGCATGGAGCTGTAAGCCTCCCACCAACAGGATACATCAAAACTGAATCTGAATTAAGAGGCAAGAACATTTCAGAGCAGACCCCTATTAAACTCCAGTGTGGTGTGGTAGAGTCAGCACATTGATGGCGGGAAATCTCAGTGCAGTGAAGTTCAGTCAGCCTTCGAATGGCATGTCCCATGACTTACCCTGGCATGCCAATTGTCCCAAGAGCCAAAGATCTGGGGAGTTTCTCTGGCCAACTAGGAAGAAGCTGTAGATCTTTTCCATCAGAGATGAAATGAGTTGTCCAGCCTGAATTCGCCACAACATAGGTCCCTACTGGATAAGTGGGATTCTTGCTTTCCACAACCCTGAAAGGACAAAAGAAAGCCCTAGGTTACAAACAGCTCCTTCTCCCTAGTGTTATTAAGTATTTACATATCACTAACACACAGCACAGTTGGAGTGGTAGGAGGAAAAGCTCCTGCTATGCATAACTCCATATACTGCAGGTTTCTTGCATCTTTTTCTGAAACAGCTGGTACTGGCCACGGGAATTACCATACTGGCTCCAACCTTTGTTCCAAAATACTACCTGAAACAACAATTTGGTTGGAATCCTGCTCTGATCCCTGCAGCTTGGACATAAGGAGAATGAAAGGCTGGAGAAATGGTACATTACAGGGGCAAAATGGAAGGGCAGTTCCCTATTCAGTAAACTAGGTTCCTTTTCAAAGGCTGAAAACATGTCACCTCCTCAAAACTCCTCCTGTAGGACAGGAAGTGCTCTTGAAGAACAGCTTGTAAACTGTACCTGCTTGGGACCCCAATAATGAAGATAGTCATACAAAGATAAAATTCAGCAGAGCAGGCGCAGTCCTTTGGCACCACACACTGCAAATTCCCCAGCTTGTTTGAAAAATTGTTCCTGGAAAATCCATAGATTCCAAGTCCAGAAAGGCTCAGCATGACACAGGCCAGAGAACAGCTCCAAATTAATTCCAGTTTGGAGGAACTTTACAGTTAGTGTTCCAACTATTGATGGTACCTGACCTCTCACTCACAGGATTAGGGCTTCAGAGTGCTCCCAGCCCCTGCTTTCCCACACAGGAATTCAGAAAAGTCTGATGATTGTGGAGATACTATAGCATTCTTTGGCGATGATGAAATCATTGGATTCCTTACCAGCAAAAGGAGAGAAGTGACTAAAGAGTATACAGTGAGCAATGCAGGCTGAAACAGTTCTGGGCGAGCACTTATTACACAGCACATATGATACGACCACTTATGCAACATTAGCCTTTCTAGTAAGAACTCCCTTCAGCAGCACTGCTCACATGAGTAACACCAGTACTTGAAGGCAATGCTAATTCAAAGGACGAATTGCTTTCTGACAGGTAAAGAAAGGAGTTGCTAAGGAATATGCGGTCACACAGGGTATGTCTACACTGGAAAGTTTTTTTTAAATAAGGAGAGACTTATTTCAAAAAAAACTTACCACCTATCCATGCTGGCATTTTGTTATTTTGAAATAAGTGCTTCGTTATTTTGAAAAAATTAAGCGCTGTTTTGAAATAACTAATCCCGCTTTTATTTTGAAAGAGCAATTCTTTTGAAATAATTATTCTGAAAAAAGCCGTTCCAAGCTGCAGCACTGGCTTTTTTTGAAAATAATGGCCCTATACTTTTCCCTGCCTTCCCCTATTTTGAAATAGAGAGTCTAGTGAAGACTCTCTATTCCAAAATAATAATTCCTACCTTATTTCAAAAGTCTTCACTAGCCTCCTATTTCTAAATAATAAATTCAAAATAATGCTTATTTCAAAATAATTATTTTGAAATAAATTTGAAATAGTTATTTTGAAATATCTTTGGCAGTGTAGACATAGCCACAGAGACATATTGACTAAAAGGGGTAGTCAATTATTTGACTGTATTTGTGGTTTGTAATGAAAAATGTTTGAGACCCCAAATAACCAAACTTAGCCAGATTAATTGTCTAAAGACAAAACAGCGCAATACAAAATGGCAACATACATAAACTCCTTCCAGGGAGTAATTCTCATCTCACAGCATGTTCTCTGTACACAGAAGGTATGCCTCAACACTAAACCTCCAAAGCCACTTATATTTATAGCACAGCTGTTTACAAGTTAAAAAGCACTTTATACGTCATCTAGAATCTAACTCATCCAGTTCTTACCTTATTTTTCCATACCTTTCCTAATCTCTCTTTTGGATAGCACATTCCAAACCAATTGGACATAGATGTACATCCCAGCCTCCAGTAGGACACACATTTATGCATCTAGGCTTGGACAAGCTTCCTGTTTCCTCACACCCATTTGCTGATTTCAGCTTTGCAAAGTGCTGTGGGATACTTGACATGCATGAACAGAGTTGTGGGGAGACTATAATGCATACAGTTAACAACTTTTGTACACATTACATATATAATGTACATTATATTGATATCATGCACATAATACCCATTAAAATGCTGCATACTTTGATTGACTTATAACAAAGTAATATAAACTGCATCCAAAAGTGACACTGTTCATTCTCTAGAGCCATGAGTCTCCTATATAGAATGGTAGTGGATTAGGGAGAAAAAATAAAAATTAAAAAAATCAAGGAACTAATGAAGATCTTACCTAGCAACTTGACTGCCGATCATTGTCCCCCCCTCCTTCATTAATGTCGCACTATAAGGTCTGAAACACACAGTGTGAAGACAGGGCTTCACTGTAATTGCAAAATAATCACTACATGTTGTCCATTTTCTGATTAAGACAGTGCATCAAGGGTCTCCCCACTGTCCATGCCAGATATCTGCAGGGCAATAGAAAGAGTTAGGGTCTCATTTTAACAACCCCCCCCCCCCCAGTAAGAAAACATGTTTCCCAGCCAACCAATCCTGTGTCTTACCTTGATCATCCACTGTTCTGGGATAATGAATTACAAAATAATAGTCCCCTGCCATGAGTCTACCAAAGTCATAGCCTTTAAATTCAGAGGGGACCAATATGATCATCTCATCTCACTTCCTGCACAACACAGGTCACAAAACCTCACACACCCACTCCTACAATAAACCTCTAACCTGTGACTGAATTATTAAAGTCCTCAAATCATGTTTTAACCCCCCAGTAAGTGAGCCATGCCCCATGCTACAGAGGAAGGGGAAAAAACCCCAGAGCCTTCGTCAATCTCTCATAGGGGAAAATTCCTTCCTGACCCCAAATACCGCAATCAGTTAAACCAAGGGGTTAAAGTAAGGTGGAACAGCCAGGAATGCTGTTCCTGGGCCCACTATTTTTAGGGGCTCAGCATTCCGGGTGCCCTAAAAATTGAAAATGGTGCCAGAATGCTGCGTTCCGGGGCCCACCATTGAAAAATAGCAGGCCCCGGAATGCAGCGTTCCAGTTCCATTTTCTATTTTTAGGGGCCCGAATGCTGCACCCCTAAAAATAGTGGGCCCTAGAATGGTGTTCCAGCAGGGCAGGGGAGGGGACATTCCAGTGCAGGGCCTAAAACCCAGCCCCAAATCCCTCCCTTTTGAGGCCCCACCCCAACCTGGGGCCTGCCTCCATTCCCCCCGCCCCAGGCCACACTGCCAGCCTGATGCGGGGCCTACTGCCTCCTCTGCAGCCGCACCACCCCTGGTAAGTACTGGGGTGGCTGGCTCACACTGGAGGGAGTATTGGGGGCTGGGGCTGGGTACTGGGAGTGGTATTGGGGGCTGGGGGTGGATTTTGGGGGTGGATATTGGGGACAGGGGAGTGGCATTTAGGGGGCAGGAACTGGGGTGGGGGCACCCATGTGGGAAGGGGGCCCACCCGATTAGGAGGGTTCCAGGACCCACCAAATTATACTTTAACCCCTGGTTAAACCCTGAGCATGTTGGCAAGACTCACCAGCCAGATAAAAGAATTCTCTGTAATGACTCAGGACCCACCCTAACTAACATCTCCTCACAAGACCATTGGCATATCTATCACCAGTAGACAAAGTTTTATCAATTGCCAAACTAGGCTCTTCCATCATACCATCCCTCCTTCAAATGTATCCAGCTCAGTTTTGAAGCCAGCTAGGTTTTTTGCCTCCATAGTTCTCCTTGGAAGGCTGTTCCAGAACCTTACTCCTCTGATGGTTAGAAACATGTGTCTAATCTGAAATATAAACTTCCTGATGGACGGTTTACAGTTACAATTAAAGGAGGTGCCTAGTATCTTCAATATAAGGCATTGGTCAGGGACTCAGAAGAACTCGGTGTAATTCCTGGCTCTATCACAGACTTCCTCTCAATTTCCATGTGCCTCAGCTCAGAAATTATAACACTTCCATTCTCCTGTCCCTTGTCTTTCTCACTAAACTAAACTCTCCAGGGCAGGGTGTGTCCCATGCTGAGTGTATGCACGACATGTATCACAGTGGAGCCTTGATCTCAGTTGAAGCCAGTAGGTGCTATTGAAATATAAATAGTAATAGTAATAATTCAGATTTGCAGCAGAGAAGAACAGAACTGTTTTACCGGAGCTCCCGAACAATCTGGTAAAATTTAGTACAGCCCAGTGAAATTCTGGGGTGGTATGTAGTTATTGCACAGTTCAGTCCTGTACCCTCTGCATGACTGAACTGTGCTGCCATTTGTGGAAGTGGGGAGGCTACTGTGTCGTAACTAGTTCCACCAGTATGGCAGCTGCCACAGTGGGACTTTGGTGAGGACATAGATGGGGCTCTGATATTTTCACAGGGCAGGGAGCCCAAGACGGCTGTGAAAAGCCAGACACTCTGACCAAGCACTACTTCAGCTAGCAATTCAAAGAAGTAAACTGAACCAATATTTAACTAAAAAGGGAAAATGAAAAAGTACCTCATGTATGGATCAACACTGAGAAACACAGATTCAAACAGCACATCTGCAAAAAAGAGGATTACTGGTTACATTAGGACCTACAGTAAGGAAAAGTATCAACTGTTACAAGGCAGCGCATTTACATCCTAGCCTATCACAGAGTGTGCTGCATTCCCTTTGGAGCTATTAAATTAAATTGACAGAAACCAAATTAACGTTCTAGGCTTTCTCTAAGTTACTGTTACGCTGGTAGCAGACAAGGCAAACAAACATGGCTTTCTGTTTAGTTTTTGAGACTTGTAGAAGGAAGGCTTTTGGGACACACCTTTTCTTCTCAGCCTGTTTTCATATCCTGTATTCTTGAGAGAAGCAGCTGGTGACGCAGAGCCTGCATACAGCCTACTAGATCATTTTATTTGGCCCTTCGGGGTGTAGCCAATGGTGGGCTTGGACGGATCGTGGCCCACCCAGTTAGCCTCCAGAAACACCTACATCACAGCCTGAGAGGAGGTGGCTCTGCCAGGGCCCAGAGTGAGGGAAGGGGGAATAGGCGACAGAGGAGAGGAGGCAGCTCTCTCAGTGCCAAGGGTGAGGGAAGTAGTAAGAGGTCTACCAGCCCTGCACAGAGGATGCTGAATGGGGATGAGAAGCAGCTCTTTCCACTGCCAAGAGAAAGAGGCAGCTGCTTCCTAGTACTGCTAAAGTAAGGGAAGGTGGAGGCAGATCCTCACTCATGGCAGAATCCCTCCAGGACTGTCCTGGTGGACAGTGCCTGGGATTACCAAGAAGGGGCAGCACGTCCTGGGTGGGGGACCACTGCTGGTCTGGTCCTGGCCATATTGTTGGAGCTTATGGAGCTGAGCATGGGTGGGCATGTGCCTCTGCTGGTGTGCTCTTCTGCACCCTGAAAAAAGGTTAGTTAGTGAGGGACGTGTGTGAACTGAGGTTGAGGGGATATACTTATAGGCTGTTCTGTAACGGGCTTTTATATTTAAGAACACATTGGGGTTTACACTCAATTGTAAGTTACCATGTAGTACTATAGCAAACCTTTCTAAATTTTGCAATATGTCACCTCCTACAAAAGAAGCATGACCCACAAAATGATTTCAGTGGATTCTGTGGTCCCCTACTACCATAAAAGCTCAAAAAAGTCTAAACATCCTAACAGAGACCTATGCATAAAACCCATTATTTCCATTATCCAGTCAAAAGAGGATGTTGACAGACCACTCACTGTTAGGCCCAAAAGCAGATCATTTTGGACATAAACAATTTTAATAGCCCCTTTTTCTTTTTCTCCCTTAAACCTTAAAAAGAGGATGTTTGGTAATTTTGGACTACTTTGGTTTGGTTTGTTTAAAACAAGTGGTTTTACAAGAACTAATTGTATTAGAAAAGTATCATTAAACACATAATGAATGCTTGAGTGTAGGACAAGAAGGTGGGAATGGGAAGGGTGTTAAACCTTTGCTGTGACTAATTGCAGTTCAAACATTACAGAGCTGTGCAAGAGCATGAAAGCCAGAACCTTAAAGGCTGAGTGAATGCAAAGAGCAAACAACACTAGTCATTCAAAGCCAATTTTAGTAGCAGTGCTGGGAGGGAAATCTGTTTTTTAAAAACACATTACTTTACCCTACATCTATTTCCAC
The DNA here is from genome assembly GCA_007922195.1 of Podocnemis expansa. NCBI lineage: Eukaryota > Metazoa > Chordata > Testudines > Podocnemididae > Podocnemis > Podocnemis expansa. Next base: position 19,830,474 of record ML681995.1, on the reverse strand, counting down.
TTCAAGGTTTAAAGGGGAAGGGACACAACAAATGAGTTTTTTTAAATACCCGCAAGAATGGAATGGTATTTTAAGAGTCCCTGCAAACTGATTTCTTCCTTTTTAATAGAGGTACATTTCAATTCTGCCATCCGCAAAAATATCCAGACATTTCCATATCATCTCTCATACTCCCATATTTAAGTTTAATTGTGTAATGTCTATATTAGAAGATGCTGTGTCACACCTAAACACTAAGATGTATGGCTAGTGCCAGTGACAAGCAAAACACTTGCTGCAACTATTCAGATATTCAGCTTGTAAAAAAAAACAACCCCCAACTATGCACAATCACAGGACACGCAGATCCATTCCATGTCATCTGTCTATCCAAGCTATGTATAAAAAGTACTTGGATTTTGTATAAATTCCACTGGAATGCTTGCTGGAAATGGCCAGGAGATATGGAAGGGAATGGATGAAATAGCCTTTCAGAGATGGACAGTGAGGGAGCACCCAACCCCAGGACACTCTGCCTGCCCCACCAGAAGCAGAGGGGCAGGATAGGAAGTACAAAAGGTGAGCTCTGCTGGAGCTCAGGCCCAATGGCTGCCCCTCCAAAGAGCTGCCTGGGACCCAGAGGTCCGCCGGAGCTGCCTGTGACCTGGAAGAGCTGCCTTCTGCCTGCAATACTGAGGGCCGGTTGCGCCTACCACTAGTGGTTTACCCCATGGAAACTGACAGCAACCCTGAGGCCTGGCTACTCAGGGGAGGGTGCTAGGAAGGAGACCGGGGTAGCTAGACAATTGTCCAGTTGTGTTGTGGCCTGATGCCACGTCAGCGGGTTTCAGCTGGTGCCCGGCTGACCAAGTGACAGAATGCCCCACCACTGTTAAGGCACTAGTCTGGGATGCGGTGCAGCCAGGAGGAACTGTGTCCTCCATCCACCTTACCACCCTACCCCGGGGAGGCCTCTGAAACCTCAGTGGTGCTCACCGCCTGCTTGCAAACCCTGAGAGACCTGCCTGCCTCCACCCCACTCTGCCCAGAGTCTGTGGGCTGTAGACTGCCAGCTCACTCCTTGCATGCATTATAATTACCCCTTTGGTTTTCAGGTCACACAGATGGAGGCACCCTTGTGAGGTGCGTGGCCTCCCTCCCAGGGAAACAGGGAGGAACAGCCCTCTGCATTACAACGACCGACTCAATGTACTGGATTTTCTAATGTTGCAAACTCTAAGTTATGCACTACAGGGACAGTAAGCAGACAGTGTTGCTATATCCCTACAAATACATTGGCTAGGCGGCCACAGGACACATGGCTCCCTCTCTCTGGGTTCAAAACCTTTTTTTCTATTGTAACCCTTTTAGGTTATGTCTACACTGCAATCAGATATCTGCAGTGGGCCACAGCTGACTCGGGCTCCAGGGCTCAGGCTAAAAGGCTGCTGAAGTGGAGAAATCTGGGATCGGGCTGATTCCTGAACTTTAGGACCTTGAGAGGAGAGAAGGTTGCAGCTCAAACATCTACACCACAGTTAAGCAGCCCCTTAGTGCCCGAGTCTGCTAGCACAGGCCAGATGTGCTGTCTCATTACAGCGTAAATACTCCTCAGGCAAGAGCGTGGCCCCTCAAAACCTGTCCTGAGGCAGAAGAAGTGCATTGTTGCTCCAGGGAGGCTGAAGAGAGGGGGAGTGATGGAGCACGGGCGCATCTCCATAGCTCCAGCCCACCCGAGAAGAACAAACTGGAGATGGACCCCATACCACAGCGGCCCAGAACTGTCTGTGGCCAGGAACTCTGGGCTTGTGACCTTGCACTGGGAGTGAGGAGAGAGGCTGGAGCTAGTTACATGGGAAGGCTGTTGCTCTGTGGGTTAAAGAGGGTGACAGAGGAGGCACTGGCAGGGTTTGTTGGCGACAACCAGGAGCACTCGAGACTCACCACCAGACTGGAACTCTCTCCGTGTTTCCTAAACTCTTGTCTGACCACATTGCTCAGTGTCTGTCCCTTCACTTGTGGGTCCCTGTGTTGAACATACCCTGTTTTATTGCTCCCCCAACTTCTCCCCTAGTTGTTTCCTCAATTCATTCTGCTGTAACTGAATGTTTCTCTTTCCTAATTTTTGAGCTATTCAGAGGGGAGGTGGGTTGCATTCCCCCCCACCGCATACACACTGCAGGGGATTTGGAGCAGGTGCCCCTGGGGAGGAAGGGAATTTCTCTGCTGTGTTCCCACGCACATCTTCTCTTGACTGGAGCCACTCCACACAGCAGACTCCATTTTGGCCAGGAGGGCAGTACAATTGCACTTATTTGCTTTTTTTAATAAAAATCTAGGCAAGAGTGTGCTGTTAAATGAGGCCTGCCATCTGGCTAGGAACACAGTGTGAGCTTCAAAGTTTGCTGTGTGAATAACAAGGTTTGAAACATCTGCCAGATCCCTCCCTACTGGCTAGAGAATTAATCTGCTCAGCCAGAAAAGAGATCAACAACAGATTTGAAGTTGGGGCAAAAGGCATCAGCAGACTCTAGGAGCAACATCCTGATGAAAGCCCAGTCCCCCAGCCACTAGTAGGTCTACCCCGATACTGTCCCTAGGTCCTGGTTAGGGCCTCCATCTTTTATGTCAATCCCTGGTAGCAGGTGTTGATTTAATATTCTTGATGTTCAAGCACCTTTCACAGCTGAACAGGAAAACTTTTCTGTATATTGTCCCCACTCTAGAGATGCCTGACTAATGAGAGAAAAGAGTGCCACTACTCTACCTCTCTGTTTTGGGTGCAACTCCCTGCTGAATAACTCAAGTATACACCTATCCGCTGCTTTCTCAAGAAACAGCACCAGTACAATAAGGATGTGATTCTTCACAATTCCACTGCTGCTAACCAGGGTTATGATTAGAAAGAGTGAGAATGACCAGTTGTGTTCATTCAGTTCCCCTTATGCATGACAAATCTCTGCCTGCTGGCCCATTAAGGAAGAGGACACTGCATCACTTCACATTCGAAAAGTTGTCTTTACAACATGATGGCTTAATTCAAAAAATAAACAAAACTTTACCTTCCATATGCTTTTGCATCTTAGGCCTCCAAACACACCAGTAAAGTTCCTACTGTGGACTTTTCAAGTCCGGGTCAGCGGAGTATGGACCTCAATACATCTGCAGCATGCTCACCACCACCACCCCCAACCCCCACAACACACGAGGCAGTATTCCTCATCTCCTTCAGTATCTGGCAGCCTGATGTTGTCGAAAGCATTGATCTACCTCTTCTCCCACTGGAGTCAGCGACTGTCTGATTTCAGTGGACAAAGAGATAAGTCAATACTTAAGAAAACCCCACCCTTCATATCTGCTCATCCATGTGAACACGGTTGCACCAGGTGTTCAGTATGTGGGCTTCGGGGATTCTTTGTCAAGTCACACAAATGTACATCTATGCCATGCCTTCGCCTGCTTGTACTTTTGTGAAACTCAGCTCCTAGAAATGTATTAATTACTCCAGGTTTGCATGCTGACCTGTTAGTAAAAGACAAAATACAGCCACAACACCATCTCCATGAAGAAATAACCTCCTTACCTCCATCCTTCAGCATTGGTAGCTCCACCTCTTTCAGCTCAAAATCACTCATTTTGGGGAAGCCCTCAAAATGCTTTTTCATTATCCAAGACTTGGCTCTCACCATCCTGTCCCACCTGTGCAATAAGACAGAAAGCTCAAAATCTGTAATACAAACAGCTGCGCAGCCATTTTGAACTGCTGTGCTGCAAGACTAGAGGTGTTCATGCACTCCTCTCTGAAAAACTCAATCGCTGCACCATGGAATTTTAGATTAGGCGATCGCAGCAAGAACATGCTCCAAGTTGTCAGGTTTCTTATATTTGCACACACCAAGGTGTGTGTTTTTTCTTTTTTTTTACAAGTACCTTTCCTTGCCTCAGTGAAGGGTGATCCAGAGCTGTTTTATTTACTCCAGGGACCCAACCCAGGAACGGGAGGGGATAAAGGCAGTTTAGAGTCATTTCAGCCCCCATTCCATTGGGTTGTGAGTTTCATGCCATGGCTCTCAAAGACATAGCCCAAAGTCTCACTCATATATCCAAAAAGCAGTTTAAGAAGGTGGCTATCAGTTTGATTATAAATCCTCAATTACGAGATTTGCCTTCTGCCAGCCAAACTTACAAATTCAGCCTGAGTAAATGGACTCAGCACTGAAAACTAATTGTTACATATTTTAGCCAAAGGTCAAATCACAGTTGCAAAGCCAATGAAAGTCTCCATCCATTCTAACCCTGTCATTGTGGCTAAGCTTTCCCCACACTTCTGCCAATCCATGGTACAATGGCTATCAAAAAACTGGATAAACACAGATTTTAATACCCAAATGTTTCAACTAATGATATTAAAGTTTCTCAAGTTGAGAAGGATTGTGCAATTACATGCAGAACACCCTTTAATTTGTTTTCCATAAGATTATACCTAGGGTTGCTTAACCTAGAGGACTTCCCCAGGTGAAGCTTACAGGTGTTTATGCACACATGTACATGCTTAAAAAAACTGGATTCTCCTCCCTGAAAAGGAAAAAAGTAGATACTTAGACTAGAGTTTGCAGTCTCTTCAGCATCTGCTGGTAAGGAATCAAGTGGTGTTCTGCTGGCTCATTTTTGTCAACAGGTTTAGAAGATCTGTGCAGAAGTCCAATCAGAAACAAGAATAACCAACCTCACAATATCAAGTTTTCCTCTTTGTAAGGAGATCCGTCTTACAGATTCTGGAACCTCGTTCTTTCCTCAGGTATGCAGCCAACAGCAAAGATCACAGCATATATGTGTGTGTGTGTATATATATATATATATATATATATATATACACACACACAGTAGATATGGATTTCCCTTGCTCCACCCCACAGCACCTATCTCCAAACCGTCAGCAAATCAGGTACAGAAGTGATTTGACTTAGTCCAATCAAGTGTCAGGTAGATCATCTACAGAAAAAGTTCCAGTTCAGCAAACATTAACTCAAAAATGCATCTCCTGTGACTCAGCAGCTCTAAATACATGAAACATTTGCAGGTTACCCTACCTGCTGATGCAAGAGCCCTCCAAAATATACTTGTAGTTCATACAACAGAAGCCATTTATGAGGCAGTTGGCAAGAGTGTCTGCTGGTCACAACCAAAAGAGATATCATCTCATCAGCTGTAACAGAAAGTCCAATGGAAAAATCCTATCATTAAAAATCAACCTAATTTAAAAAGTAGGAAGAACTAAAACCTTTCAATGCACCCAAACATTAGCAAAACAAAAACAGCTTCAAGCATGAGACACACACTATTACCACTTTCTCCTTGTTATTCTCAAGACAGGCCTATGTTTTTCCTTTTTGTACAAAGCAATTTCAGCAACTTTTCTGTTTTAGAACTCTGGTACTGTTTTGCAATTTTTATTTTTAAAATTAATCTTTGAGGGCAAAGGTTACTTTAAACTTTCACAAGGAAAAAAAAACCCCAGCCCTATTTTCCAATAAATGCCTTTTTGTTTCCTGGGGCCCAGGCGTAAAATATTTAAAAGCACCAAAATGATTTAGGAGCCTAAGTAAATTCCAGTGAGATTTAGATTCCTGAGGCTTAGATCCTCAGAGGAATCGAGATGCCTACCTCCCACTGATTTCATGGGAGTTAGGGGCCTAAATAACACAGGATCAAGGTGTGTATTCCTTCTGAAAATGGGCATTAGGCTTCTAAGTTATGTAGGCTCTTTTGAAATTTTGACTATACACTATGCTATTTACCTGCATATGCATGTTCGTTCTCACTATGGTTTCTCTGCTTATCCACCCTGGACTCCACTCCCCTTTAACAGTCAACAAGCTGTTAAATATTAACAAGCTTTGGCACCTCAACTCACGGCGCTGTAGTGAATCCCTCTGAGATGTTATTAACTTAAGCTTTACCAAGGGGCCCAACCGCCTGTTCCTGTCATAACTGCACATGCCAAGTTCAAAATCGATACAGGATTAACAAGGAGAAGGATGCAGCACAAATCACTGGCCCTAATGACAAACAAACCAAGGTAGCTGCACTAATTGGGAGTGGTGACCTACAGGCAGCGGAAAGTTTTGCATCGATTTCAGGTATCAAAAGGCCCACTTAACAGGTTTGTGTTAGTCCCCTAGAGAACATGCACCATTTCTACATTATTTTGGTCCACTAAAAAATAAAATAAAAATCGACCCAACCTCAGAAATTCATTGGCATTATAATGTACATGTTGTATAAGTGAATTAATTGATTTCACAAAATAACCAGCAATACTCATCCATCCATCCACGCATCAGGTCATGGATTAGAACCAAGCCCCCCAACATGCAACAAAGAGGATAAATCTACATGACACCATGAATTCCCATATACCATTTCCACACCTGCTTTCAACATCTTAAACCCCAATGTGAACTCTACATTTTTCACTTCAGGTTCTGTCTTTCCTAGACAACTCCTAAGCATCCAACATTATCATCAGAGACACCTTAAAAACTGCTCCCCATAATCAATTCCCACACGGTCAGGATTGGCGGAGAAGCCGGTTGATATGGTTACCTGTGGCAATCAGCACCCTGAACACAAATAAAAGTGCAGGCACTGACTCTCATACTCTTTATATTTATACAGCAGGTGTATCCCAATGTCTGTCATATGCAGCTGCACCAAAATACCAAAATGTCTTAAAGACACTCATTTCATCTAGCTATCTTTTTTTAAGTTAATCAGCATGAAAACACATTGGCCAGACTTATGCCTTTGCACTTCACAGAATTCATAAGTTTAATACAGCTCAGGATCTTAGAAATCATTTGCTGTGTCAATTTATTTTAAAAACACTTCAGCTGATTTCTGTGCTGATCTGTTAAGAGTCTCTATTTTTGTGTCCAGATTATTATGTCCACTTTAGAATGGGAATAAAGCCATTCTGTCACTGAACTCCATTTAAGCAATTTGCAGGTGCAATTAAAGATCTTGGTTTAGTCTGAGATTCACAGAATACTGAGCATGACATGCTGAGTTACACTGGTTTATTGTTCAGGAGTTTTCTTTAAACATATTTAAAGATTAGAATTCTCCATTGAACACATCTATAATTCTTTCTATATGGGTTATTTTAATCATTCTGTATGAGTCTGTAACAGAGACACAATTAGCTAAACTAGAGGAATGATTATTAAGGCTGGACATACCACTTCCATCAAAAAGTCTTATAAGACTGGAAAAAAGAAGGGGGAAAAGACTTGTGCATTCCTTTCCACCTTCATATGGCCTTCAGTGCTATGGATAACTATTTGAAGGCTTCCTCATCCAACAGGTAACTGAAAGCTGTGTGTATAATGATTTCATTTGAATCACACCATAATGCAAAGTCTTAAGTAACTGTGTCTGCTTTTATGTCAGTTGTATCAAAAACTCAGTACATTGGCCCACCCCACATACTAGGTATTTGGGAAGTCATTCTGCCTTAACATAGTGGAGATGATTCAAGGGTGCATGTTAGAGCAGTGTTTCTCATCCTTTCGTCGGTCATGACACACCAGCCCACCCCCACCCCCAGGCCAAATCCAGCCACCTCTCCAGCTCTTCATGACACACTTACCACTGTGTGGCAACAAAGTATTGTATCCTGACACAGTGATTGAGAACCACTGTGTTAGAGTGCATATTTATTTTCTTCCTTTGTCAGTTAGTATTGTTTCTCCCTGGATTCTTTATTTAGTGTAAATATAGTGTCTGGTTTGTTTCACTGCCAATCTCAGCTCTTTTGGCCATACTGCTGTGTGTGTACACAATAAATCCACTGTGCAAATAATTCAGTGGTGGTTTTGTGTTGCAGGCAAATGCCCTGAGTTAAAAAACCACAGAAGTGAATCAGGGAAACAAACATCTTCCTTATCTGGTCTAGTCAGTTATTTGACACCCTAAGTCTCTAAGGCTATGTCTACACTTAAGAATGCTAGTTTGAACTACGTTAGTTTGAATTAATTAGTGCAAACTAATTTTGATTAATCTGAACTACCTTAATTCAAACTAGCATGTCCACACTACAAATCTAAATAGAACTAGCATGTCCACGGACAGGACTTGCTAGTTCAGCTCAGGAAGGGGGCACCATGGCAACATGGCACCCAAAAAGGGCCATCCCCCCATCCAATCCACAAAAAGAGGAAGGCACTTCCTTCCTAGTGCCATGGACCCTGGGAAGAAGAAGGTCGAACCATGTTTAATTCGAACTAATGGTTGGTTCAAACTAACACCTCTACATTGGGTAAGTTCAAACTAACCATTAGTTTGAATTAAATGCAGATTTTACTATTTCAGAGTAAGATTTCCTTAGTTTGAACTAAGGAACTCGTTAGGTTAACTGATGAAAGCCAGTGTGGATGTGTACTAATTTAGTTCATATTAATCCTCCTTAATTCAAATTAAATTCCCAGTGTAGATATAGCCTAACAGTTATAACCAAAATACTTAACATTTTTGAAGCAGTCATCAACAAACAACCTAAAGGACATTATCAATACTTGACTGTACAGACTGTAGTTGGAATAATATTGGGGATTGGACGGGATCAGACATTACACCTGAACCTTACAGAGTCTATTCCTGGTTCCTTCAATGATGTGATAAATGATCTTGGGTTATGTCTTTTAAGGCCTGATGTTCAGAGCAACCACATGTCCCACTGAAATCTATCTGCATTTCATAACCCCCCGGGATCAATGGGGGTTAAATAATGCTTTCCTACCTCCACAAAGCACTTTCAGACCCATAAGGGAAAAAATGTGCTATATGAGTACTAAGTATTAATAATAAAATTACTTGCAGGACAAATTCTTCATACTGCATTGTGACACAGGAATTGCTAAACTGGCATAACAGTGCATTATGGGAGAATGACACTACATTTTCACCTCCTTCTGTACAATTATAGACTCATAGACTTTAAGGTCAGAAGGGATCAGTGTGATCATCCACTCTGACCTATTGAACATTGCAGGCCTCAAAACTTCACCCACACACTCCAGCAATAAGCCTCTAACTCATTACTAATTTATTCAGTTCCTCACATCACCATCCAAGATAAGGCTACAGGATGTCACAACACAGAAATGCAAAGTCATCATCTATCAGCACTACCAGTCACCTATCACCATGCCCTTGCAAAGTCGAGCTGACATTCAAGATTCTCTCTGCCCTGAACTCGAATTAATATGCAAGCTAAATTCTGTGAAAGGAGGACTCAATCGAGACTATGGGTTCTTTTCCCATTACAAAGGGTAATTTGACTTCAGGCTTCCCATGGTTTGAGCCTGTAAACTGCTCTGATTTGCTGTTACTTTATGACCTGATCCTATGTTTTACACCCCCTTGCATTTAGTTTCATTCCTTTCTGTAAGTTCACCCATCTTCGAAGCATCTGAGGAAGTGGAATCTTTTCCCACGAAAGCTCATGCAAAAAATAAATCTGTTAGTCTTAAAGTGCCACACAACTCCTTGTTGTTTTTTTGCTGGACTAGACTAACACGGCTATCCCTTTTGAAATTCTCAAGGAGAACCTGAGAAAACTGAGACTCTACCATGAATTTTGGAAAACACGGGTGGATCTTCATTATTGAGAAGCCTGAATACCACTGAGATGTCCCTTAAAATCTACAATGTCTGGACATACACAGAATTAAATTTTAAGACAATGGCTGTCTTATAGCCCTGAATATTTCAGGGGATTACTGATTGACAGGATAGACCAGTAGTTTTCAATCTGAGGGTCATGATAGATTTTAGGGTGCCATAACCACCATATCATTTTTTTTTTTTAAATTAGGCTTCTAGGCTTTTTGATCATAGCAAAAAGTTCCAAACCATTAATCAAGTGTAAACTGATAGAGAATGGGAACAATGACTGACTACACAATCTGTAGACAGCCTGAAAAAATAGCTTAAAGAGGTATGAACTGCTTCATAAGTCTCAAGCCCGGGGGGGGGGGGCCTCGAATTCTGTGACTGTGGCATTTTTCCAACAAGCCACAGAATTCTCCATTGTGCTGTAACCAGGAGTCTGACATTTTGCTTCTTCCCCATCTTTTTGGGACCAATCTTCAGATTCCTCTTATTCACCTCCAGCTTTCCCCTCAAAGGGAAAGTAACTGCATTACAGCGCATGTGTCTAATAAACCAGGCAGTAGGGCCGTTATTACCATTCCCTCCCCCCACCCTTGTATGTCTGCCACTTGCAGTCTGACTTTCCTCTCCCGGGGACCCAGACCTGAGCATAAACCATCTCCTGTGATGTTTCAAAGGAGTTTTCAGAGCAGCTGGCAAAGGATTCTGAGGTTTGCTTATATGACCGTTGAAAGGAAAGCCATTTGGAGAGGAAGGAACCATCTTTACTAAAGAAACCCATTAAATTCCTTGCGCAACAATGTGTGGCATCACAAAATAAGAAGCCTGTTTTATTAAAAGGCAATGCCATGATCATGAAAACCCTACATGCATCAGACTCGGTATCGCAGTGAATGCTAGCTAATAGCCAACAAAGCCTTGTATAATTGGCGAGAGGCTCACTGTGCCTTCTCTCCTAGCTGTTGTGAGTATTATGTTGGGATCTCTCAGTCAAGCCTCTCCAATGGCATATCTGTTGATGAATTATGGCTGCCAGGGGTCAGCAATGCTGTTTAGGAGAAGTCAGGAAAGCCACAATTTTGCAGCGCAGCTGAGTGAAACTAAAGATGTGCCTTCTTCCCAATTTTTAACTGTGTTCAATACAGGTAGGAAGGATCCATCCAGGAGGACTTCCTGTATTTCTGTCCATTCATAGGACGCACAATGGAGAGTGGGGGGGAAGAACTCTTTGAAGCTCTCCACCAAACAGATCTTGCAGCCACGTTGGATTGGCATTGCTGTGTTGGCATTTGTACTGGTGGTGGCCAAGCTATGACAGAAAGACAGTGAGCAGAATACACACCCTCAGTCATTTGGACATATTGTTCAACTCACTGGGAAGCTTGGGAGCTTAAAGGGTTCTAGTGATTTGGAAAAGACACTTGCCGAGGCTGCAAAAGTTTTGAGTTCTTTAACATATTTCAGAAATGAGCCCTTGACATTGGCAACTTCGAGATTCAGTGGCTTTCAAATGACAAAGAGCTGAACTGTGTGTCTGATAACGTGAGGATTTTCTTGGTGGGCTGCAGCTCTGCTGAATAGGCCACTGACCACCACTGGCTTACACAGAGTACTTCTTTCCAGAGACTGGATAAGATGTGGTTTCTCCATGCCAGGGCTGCAAGTCCTGGAACTGTCACCAACAGATGTCAGGGAGTTGCAACTACACTGCCTATATTATTAAATAGGAGGGGATCTGAACTAGACAGATAAAGGGCCCAGATCTGTCCTGGTAAGAAAAAATGAAGTTCCCGCTACCAGGGCTGTCGCTGGTGCCAGGCTCATGGTGCTCGAGGCGAGATTCCCATTGCCCAAGCCCCAGGTCTGCCACCATGCTGCCTGTGGTGGCCACTGTGCAGATATGTGGACAAAGTTGGCAGCGTGGTTTGTTGCAGGGATATGTGCCTGCTTTAAAGTGCTCTCCTTTGTAAACCAAAGCAAACTGGGTTGAGAGATTTTTAACAATAACTTTGAGCTCTGACTGCCTTACAGGACATAAGCATATAGAGCACCAAATGAGGTCAAATGCTCTTAGCACAAATGAGACTCCCATTCCAGCTTGGTCTGGGTTTTGAATACCTCAGCGATAAGGACTCTGGTCCTCATATGAGCTGAACATCTGTTAACTCTAATGCACACTTAGACCTGTTCCCAGCTGCATGTGGCATCAATTCACTAACCCTGAAGGCACCAAAGGAGGGCATGATAAATGCTTTAAACAAGTTTTTCTCCTTCCCACAACAGGACATCACAGGTAGAGCATCCAACAACCCCAAAAGATCACTATGGTGATGGGTGCTTTCTTCCAGGTATCCATTACCCCTGGACCATCCCTACAAGAAGTTGCTTACCAAGAATCAAATCTGTAGGTTAGGGAATCATAGAATCACAGAACTGGAAGGGAGAGGTCATCAAGTCCAGTCTCTTGCACTCATGGCAGGACCAAGTACCACCTTAAACCATCCCTGACAGATGTCTTCCTAACCCAGGGCTTCTTAGCCCATGCGTTGCAACCCAAAAATGAGTTGCCATGCCATTTAGGGTGGGTCACCATGATCCTCTTTAATGAATTGAAAAAGGAAATACATTATTATTTCAAAACTGAATCATAGGTCACAAAGTTGACTCCCAAACCATCTGGGTTCTGGCTGAAAAAGGTTAAGAACCCCTGGTCTTAAAAATTTCCAGTGACGGAGATTCCACAACCTCTCTAGGCAAATTATTTCAGTGATTAATCATCCTGACAGTCAGGGGCATCTCTGGCATTGGGCATGCCGGGGCATGTGCCCCGGGTCCCAGTGCCAGTGCCCTGGATCTCCGGCCCAATGGGGCCGGGGATCCAGGGCCTGATCCCTGGCCGGCCATGTCCGCAGTGGCCCCAACCCCAGCCGGGGATCCAGGGCCCAGCTGGCTACCCGGCAGGCCTTGCCCCCTGGCCAGGGATAGGCTGGGGGCGGGAGGGGAGGCTGTGCTGCTGCAGTCTCCTCCAGCCTGTAATGCTGTTACCCTTGCTGCTAGGAGTGGTAAGAGTCTGCCCTGCAACCTTTCTCTAAGAAAAAAGTTATTCTATTTCTTTAGGGCTGCTTTAAAACTGCTTTCCCCAGCTCTACAGGCTTGCGTGTGTACCTTTCTGTTTGCTTGCAGCTCCAGTTTGTGTTAGGAGCTCCCCGTGTCTGTAATTGCTTCTTGCTACTTTGTATCACCCAGTGTATCTCTTTTCCTCCTGGGTTGTTTGAACTTGCTTTAAGAGTATTGTGTTTTGCAACATTGTATAAAGTTAATTGGTAGCCGTAGAAGTCTTAAGTTAGCTGTTAAGATTGTTTCCTTTAGTTCCTAGCCTTTAGAATTGTTTGGTTAAGTTGCCTTTGCCCTCCCCTCTGTAACTTCCCCAACTTAAATAAACCTTTTTCTCCTTAACTTTACTTCTTCCCTCTTCATTTCTGGGATCCCTGGTGCGCTTCAACTTTCCTTCTGTCCCTGTGGCTCCCCGCTCCCGAGCCGCTCTCCCCGCCCCGCTACCCTTGTGGCTCTCTGCGGGTCCCGAGCCGCTCCCGCGGCCGCCATTGGTTCCCCTGATCCCCGCCAGACTCTCTAGCGGCCCCGCTGCTTTTTCCCTGGCTCCCGCGGCAGCCCACCAGCCCTCCCCGTCCTCCGCTGCTTCCTGCGGTTCCCGGCTCCCGAGCCGCTCTTACGGCCGCCCTTCCTGCCCCGGCTGCCAGCCGTTCTTCCCCCCCTCCTGCCCCCGGCTCCTGAGCCGCTCCCGTATCTGCCGCCTTCCTGCGGCTCCGGCTCCCGAGCCGCTCCCGCTCTCCTGCGGCTCCCCGCGGGCTCCCCGCCCTAGCCGCCGCTTTCCTGCGGCTTCCCGCGGGCTCCCCGCCCTTGCTGCGGCTCCTCCGCCGCTTTCCGCGGCACCCCAGCTCCCAGCTGCTTTTCTGCGGCGTGCCGGGCTCTCCAGCGGTGCTCCCGCTTTCTTTGCGGCTCCCGAGCCGCTCCCGCGGCCACCGCTGCTTCCCCTGAACTTCTGCCTTCCCCGCCAGCCGCTTTCCCTGAACCCCTCCTGTCTTCCCTACCATTTTGCCCTCCTCTGCTTCCCTCACAAACCCCTGAATCCCCTTTCAGCCCCTCCTGCTTCTCCCCATTGCCCACACTCCCACACACCTACAGCCCCTCTCCTGCCTGTGTCCCCTTACCCCAACCCCCAAGCACCTCCTCACCCCGCAGCCTTTCGATACCCCTCCCACTTGCCTTTACTCCTCTTCAGGCCCCAGCTTCCCTGCTACTTATCTTCTCTGCCACTGAGGCACACTAAGTTGCATTGTACCCCCCCCCTTTTCCTATAGCGTGTTAACGTAGCCTTTAGGTTACAGTGAGTAGGGCTATAGTGTTAGTAGGTTAGTTGAAGAACCCCATTGTTCCCCAACCTGTCCCCACTCCCAAAAGTTAGGTACCCCCCAACACTTTACAGAAACCACTGTGACAAACACGACATACACCGACCACTGCTCACCTTACCCTATACTCATTTTAATCAAGTGTACCCCAAATCCACCCCATACCCCACGGGTGCAGTGGTTGCCCCCCAAGATCCTCAAATCTTCGAACCTGCTGGCAAGGTCATACAGTACAAAATTAGGGATGGACACATCAACATCACTATACCGAAAACCTACTGATTGGTATAGTTAGCTACATCCCTCAAGCTTCCATCCTAAACATACCACTACAGCCAAGCCCTAAGATATAACTGCATTTGCTGTGATCCCTCAGACAGAGACAGACATCTTCAGGATCTCTATCAAGCTTTCTTAAAACTATGGTATCCACCTGGGGAAGTAAAGAAACAGATTGACACAGCCAGATGAGTACCCCACAGTCAACGACTACAGGCAAGGCCCAAAAAAGAAAACAATAGAACACCACTAGTCACCACATACAACCCTCAAGTCAGACCTCTACAACAGATCATTAAGGACCTACATCCTATTTTAAAAGACTCTCTCTAGCCTTGGGAGACAGACCTCTCCTCACCTACAGACAACCCCTGAACCTTAAACAGATACCAGCAAATACAGACCTAACAACTTTAAAGCAGGCACATATCCCTGCAACAAACCACGCTGCCAACTTTGTCCACATATCTGCACAAAAGACACCATCATAGGACCTAATCAAGCCAGTCGCTCCATCAAAGGCTCACTCACCTGCTCATCCACTACTGTGTTTTATGCCATCATGTGCTGAAAATGCCCACACACCTTATACATTGGACAAACAGGACAGTCCCTACACAGAAGAATAAATGGGCACTAAACTGACATCAGAAATCACAACACAAAAAAAAAAAACCAGTTGCTGAGCACTTCATTTTCCTAATCACTCCATTAATGATTTGTTAAAGATGGTCCTCAAGAAAATCAATGGGACATCAAGACTTCAAAGAGAAATAGCCAAAATCCAACTAATATGCAAATTAGATTGTGTGAAAGCAGGACTTAATCATGACTATGGATTCTTTTCACATTACAACAGGTAATTTGACTTCACCCTCCCTCTCTGTGCTGTTTCCTCGAGTCTGAATCCTTACAAATGCTCTGATTTGCTGTTGCAGTATGACCTGATCCCATGTCTTACACTCCTCTGCATTTATTTTCATCCCATTCTATAAATTTCCCCTCTTCAAAGCATCTGACAAAGTACAATTTTCTCCCATAAAAGCTCATACGATAAATAAATCTGCTAGTCTTTAAGTGCCACAAGACTCCTTACTTTTTTTGCTTTACTAGACTAACACGGCTGCCCTTTGGAACTTGAGTTTTATATGTTCTGTTATGCTGCGTGGGATTATGTTGGGAACCTTGTTCTGCACTGATTCTCCAGATCAGAGCTGATTTCTGCTATTGGGTATTTACATTCTGTTTTACTACTATTAAAAATTCTGTGTACCACATGCAGACTTGTGCTGGAAAGTGGGGAAGCCTTAATCCTTTGGTGGTCCCAGGGAATAATGCATGATTTCCCAGAAGACTGGGTGGGGGCTTAAGCTGGTTGGTGCTGTAACATTACTTGGAAACCTCTAGATATAGAACCCAGCCTTTGTTCGGCCAGCTCACCCCGGCAGAAGGGCTATATTTTTGCCACTAGCCACTGTCCCCGCCCACTGGCCCCCAGCTACACCCACTGGTCACTTACACTCCACTCCCACCATCTGCTGGCTCCTCTTTAGAGATTTCAACTCAGAGACAGGGTTTGCCTCTCTCAGTGATTTCAGCTCTTAAACCTTACATATCTGCAAACAACTTTTCCCATTAAAATAACAAAAGAAAGGCTTTATAGGAAGCCTCTCCAGATCTATCTGTTGACAGTGGGGTAATGGGGTTAAGCAGGGCTTCAGACATAACTTTAGAGACTGAGCTAATGCTACCCCCCCCCCCAGCTTAACTTCACCAGGCTGGAAGGAGGGTTTGGCTCCTCTTTTACTATTCTTTTGCTAATGGTGGCTTTTATCCTGTAACCCACTGAAACAGAATTTGAACAAGCAGGAGGGTAGCATATTACAAAAGACAGTATTTCATGTTTCTCTTCAGTAGAATTATAGATATTGACAGATTTGTGATTAAATAGACACAAATGCCATTACCCATATTGCCCTGCACCCTATCAAATCAAATCAAATCAAATCATAGGGCTGGAAGGGATCTCATGAGATCATCGAGTCTGTTTCCTCTAAGCTGTGCGTGCACACACAGGTTGTGGGTTGTGAGACCCACGCACACAACAAAATCAAGCGCGCACAAATAAATTCAGCAGCACTAATATTTTTATGCTACTTTAAGAAGGCGATTCCAAGTAGCGTATTTCAAATAAGGTTTTGTAATTTATAAAGTCATTTCCATCATCATATCAAAATAAAAGTTAGATATTATTTGCATCATGCACACTTACTGTTTGGCACTCACAAGTTTGACCACACTCACTGGAGCATGCACAAATTTTGACAATGGTTCCAAAAATTTGCACAAAAGAAATTTTTTGTGCACACAGCCTATGAAAAATTAGAGGGAACACTGCCTGCACCCATAGTGATACTATGCTAATAGGTTCTTTGTGCTCATGCAAATAGAGAACCCCTGCAGATCAGTTGTCTCCCCTTAGAAGCTGTTAGGCACAGTTTATAAGCCTGCCTTACAACAGTATGACCTGGTCCCATGTCTTACACTCCCCTGCATTTATTTTCCTCCAATTCTGTAAGTTTCCCCATCTTCAAAGCATCTGACAAAGTGGGATTTTCTCCCACAAAAGCTCATGCAATAAATAAATTTGTTAGTCTTTAAGTGCCACAGAACTTGCTTCTTTTTCTGTACTAGACTAACACAGTTGCCCCTGTGGAATTTGGCAGTTCTACAGGGACAGAACAAACCTCTGCTCTTTGTTATGACTTGCCCTTTACAGCCTGAAGTGATATCCGTCAGCCAAAGAACACCAGGTGCAAACAACTGCTCCCTGCCTTTATTTTCTTAACATTTTCTTGTGTACTCCACTTTCTGCTTTCCCGAAGACTGAACTCAGAATATAGCATTCCTTTAAAAGCGCACCAGGAGCTCAAGCCTCCCAGCAGTGTTGCAGACGGAAGTGTAGTGGAGGGTTGTATCCTTTCTGAGCCCTCTTGGTGAAGAAACAACAGATTGGAGTCCAACTTCTTCGTCCAAGGAGCTGCTGCCGTTAACTGTTGCACAAGTTAGTAAAGGCTGATAGTAATGAATAGCAGTAACTGGGACTGAGCTGCTGTAAGATATTATCTAGGCTTTTACATGGTTGCAAAGTCAGTCTAATTTTCTGTCTTATCTCAAGCCAGTTCTAAAAGAGAAACTGCTCAGAGTAGGCCAAAGGTTAGGTTTGTAATGAACAGCATTTTCCAGAAATCTAAGAGTAAAAGAAATGTTTGCTTCAGTTATGAATTGGAGCAATAACTTATTTAAGTTAAAAACTGCAACATCAGACCAGTGCTGGAGAAGCAGAAAGTGACACATTATAAAAAAATTGAAGCTAAGTGTGTTTTCATTGCCCAGTCAGGGAATGACAGGCAAGAATCATGAATGGTAGGAAATACTGTTGGAGCTAAAATCTGATCCTTTTACTAGTGTACATGTATTGAAATTAACGGAATTACTCTGAAGTTATACTGGTGTAAAAGAGAGCACTGTGTGGCCTCAAAGTTTGAAAATTCTGTGTTTTATTAACATGAGACGAGTTTATTGGTAGCATGTGGGTTAGGAAAGTTGTGGGGGTTTTGTTTGTTTTAAATTGTGCTTTAACTTGAGAACGAGTTTTGAATGATGGGTGGGACATTTTTTTAAATCAATCGCTGGTGACCACAGCCCACAGTAAGACCTATACGATCAAGCCAGTAATATGCAGTGTAGATATTTACACCCAAGCTCTGAGATCTGGTGAGGAGGGTGGATTCCAGATAGAGCAGGACTGTCTATATTGCTATTTTAGCTTCCATGGTGCAAGTCCTGGTAGCCGAGTCAATTAACTTGTGCTCTGAGACTCACCATCAGGTGTTTTGTTTTCCACTGGTGGCTTTTTTTTTTTTTCCCTTCAGTGAAGACACGTTTACGGTGAGATTTTTCACAAGCACTCGGCAAGCACATTGGATGCTGCCCATGGAAATCTGGCCTTTTACATTGGTGCCTGAATGGGGGGTGATCTTTTAAAACCTGGCTTTAATTTAAGTGGATTGGAAGTTGGGAAGTTGCCAGTAAAGAAACCTGGTGGAGAGTTTTTCAGGGTTCCTACAAATGGTGATAAATAAGCAAGTAAAATTGATTTTAAAATTTTGGAAGATGCTTTGCCATCAGTCTCTTAAGAAATTCATTTTGTATAAAACTATTTCAGAGATGGTGGGCAAGTTAGAGCCAACACCTCCCAATAATCTGTGGTCACAATGTAAAAACCAGTTCTGCTCTATGAAAATCAGTGTGAGTTTTGCAAATGAACTTAGTGGAAGCAAAATCTGTCGTATCTATTGGGATCAGAGTTAATGTTCTGAAATAAGTTGTATTCTTTCTTAGTAACTCTTGAGACACTGAGCCTTTGTCTTGGAACTTTTGTTTACTGTGTTTCAACACTAGGAATACATGATACTCTGTCCCAGTGGTTCTCAACTCTTTCTGTAGTGGGCGGGAGTGCAGATATGTGGAGGAGAGGCCATGCACCCCCGAGGCTGGGAGGATCACAGCCACCACAGCTAGGAGGAAACGTAGAGTTGTGGTGGTTGGGGACTCACTTCTGAGGGGGACGGAGGCACCCATCTGTCGCCCTGACAAGATCTCTCGAGAGGTATGCTGCCTGCCAGGTGCCCGCATCCGAGACGTGACGGAGGGATTGTCGAGAATCATCCGCCCCTCTGACTACTACCCCATGCTTCTCATCCATGTAGGAACCAATGATACTGCGAGAGGTGATCCTCGGCAGATCAAAGGTGACTTCAGGGCTCTGGGAGCGCGGGCGAAGGAGTTTGGAGCACAGGTGGTGTTCTCCTCGATTCTTCCGGTCAAGGGTAGAGGCCTGAGCAGAGACAGATGCATCCTGGAGATGAACATTTGGCTGCGAAGATGGTGTCGTCAGGAGGGCTTTGGCTTCCTCGACCATGGGTTGCTGTTTCAGGAAGAAGGACTGCTAGGCAGAGATGGACTCCATCTTTCGAGGAAGGGGAAGAGCGTATTTGGACGCAGACTGGCTGACCTAGTGAGGAGGGCTTTAAACTAGGTCTGAAGGGGGAAGGAGACCAAAGCCCACAGGTAAGTGACTATGTGGGAGACCAGGGGGATGGGATGGAACTTGGGGGGTGCCGGGACTGTAACTACAGGGATAGAAGAGAGGATAGTTGGAACATGCGGGGGGAATCAAATAACTTTCTTAGATGCTCTAATGAAGCCCTAATGCCTGAGGCAGGTGGGGGAGGTCAACACCAAAAGAAAATCCAGGGAGGTAGATACAATAGAATTGAATGTCAAAATGGGAAAGTAGGGCAATCAGCTGGGTATCTTAGGTGCCTATACACAAATGCAAGGAGCCTGGGAAACAAGCAGGAGGAATTGGTAGCACTAGCGCAGACAAAGAACTATGACATGATTGGGATAACAGAGACGTGGTGGAATAGTTTGCATGACTGGAGCTCTGCAATAGATGGGTATAGACTGTTCAGGAAGGACAGGCAGGGAAGGAAAGGGGGAGGAGTAGCACTATATGTAAAGGAGCTCTATGACTGCTCAGAGCTCCATTATGAAAGTGGAAACAAGCCAGTTGAAAGTCTGTGGGTTAAGTTTAGAGGGGAGAGCAACAAGGGGGATGTTGTGGTAGGTGTCTGCTACAGACCACCAGATCAGAAGGAGGAAGTGGATGAGGCATTCTGTGTACAACTAACAGAAGTTTCTAGAGCACAGGCCCTGGTTCTCATGGGGGACTTCAATTACCCTGACATCTGCTGGAAGGCCAATACAGCAGTGCACAGGCAATCCAGGAAGTTTCTGGAGAGTGTTGAGGACAACTTCCTGGTACAA
>ML681995.1:19797480-19809816 GCA_007922195.1 Podocnemis expansa | reverse complement strand
GTGGAATCTCCATCTCTGGAGGTGTTCAAGTCCCAGCTGGACAAAACACTGACTGGGATGATCTAATGGGAGTGGTCCTGCTTTTTTTGGCAGGGGGTTGGACTAGATGACCTTGTGGGGTCCCTTCCAACCCTATGATTCTATGATTCTATGATTCTACATATGTAGCATTAGCTAGTTAAAATGTCAGGTTTGGATTCAGCACGTTGATATGGTTAGTACTAGCAAACTGTCCAGGTTTCCAATAAAATGTATGAGTTAATTTGTTTGATGTAAGGTATGCGCATTAAAAAATAAAAAACTCAAAGTACATTCCTGATAAGCATGAAGGAAAGTTATTTTTTCTTGGTGACCTAGGACACATAGTTTTGATTTTAGTACCTTGTATTTGCACCACTCATGGTCCCCCATGTACAAGTTTAGGAATGCACCTGACATGGGCATCAGTGGGTGAGACACAGAAGCAACCTGGATAATCAGGTGAATGGGTTCAAAACTATCTTGTGCTCAAACAGCTTGGCCCACCCTTCTACATCAGGAAATTCCTAGCACTCACCCAGCAAAAGCTGAAGGACAACTGCAGCCTTGAATGAGATATGCACAGGACCAGCCATCTCCATCCACTAACTCTGTTGGTTGGCTAAAAGCTCAATTTGCAGTCAAATGAAATTCCCATCAAAAGTGGACATGATATGTCAGAAATGCCTAAGAATGCATCAAGAAAAAATGTTATTTCTAGAAATTAAAAATAAAAATTTAGACAGACATATTGAGAGCCTGCAGTTCAGTATGTTCTGCTATGCGTCTAGTAGCAAACTATATAGGTTTCCAATAAGTTGCATCTTTTTAAAGTGTGGTGTAACAGACACTTTACAAAACTTGATATGTTCTGAAGTATGTTTGTCTTATTATATGAAGTGATTTAATTATTGTGCAGTTCAGGTGGCAAAATGTCCTTAATTTATAGAAAGAATAATTCTGCTGCAATTTTGACAAAAAAGCATCAAGTAATTTTTGGTGTACAGAACACACTTGTTAATGTAAGTCTTCTACTAAAAAGATAAAAAATTCCCCTTAATCCATATCAATTTCTGTACAAAATCTTTGAGCAGATATTAGAATATATTACAAGTTTAAAAAAAAAAAAACACAAAAAGTTGACACTAGGGTTCCCCCGAGTAACTGGGTGCTCTGAATATACAAGAGCAGTTAAGTGATTGTGGGAGATGTTTATATAACTTTTGTTAAAGCTCAGAAATGCTCATAAAGGTTTTTGAAACAGTGATGTAGTGATTGGGTGGTGGTACGGGGCGAAGCCCTCAGGTGCTGGGCCGGGGAAGGGAGAGTCAGCAGGGCCTGGGGTAGAGTGGGGAGCCTGTAGGAGCACAAATGTGAGCTTGGGCACTGGCAGGTGTGAGACACCCTCACTGCATCACTGACATGAAGTATGCAATACTGCTCCAGACTAGAAATTGACCCTGCCAGCAGGTTCGAAAATTTGAGGATCTTGGGGGGCAACCACTGCACCCGTGGGGTACGGGGTGGATTTGGGGTACACTTGATTAAAATGAGTATAGGGTAAGGTGAGCGGTGGTCAGTGTATGTCGTGTTTGTCACAGTGGTTTCTGTAAAGTGTTGGGGGGGTACCTAACTTTTGGGAGTGGGGACAGGTTGGGGAACAATGGGGTTCTTCAACTAACCTACTAACACTATAGCCCTACTCACTATAACCTAAAGGCTACTTTAATACACCATAGGAAAAGGGGGGGGTACAATGCAAATTAGTGTGCCGCAGTGGCAGAGAAGATAAGTAGCAGGGAAGCTGGGGCCTGAAGAGGAGTAAAGGCAAGTGGGGGGGGGGTGTCGAAAGGCAGCGGGGTGAGGAGGTGCTTGGGGGTTGGGGTAAGGGGACAGAGGCAGGAGAGGGGCTGTAGGTGTGTGGGAGTGTGGGCAATGGGGAGAAGTGGTGAAAAAAGGGGGTTTCAGGGGAAGGAGGGAGTGCGGGAAAGGGAGTTGGGTGCAGCGGTGAACTTCGGGCACACGGGAGGGAGTCGGGAAATAAAGAGGGGACGAGTAAAGTTAGGGAGAAAAAGTTTATTTAAGTTGGGGAAGTTACAGAGGGGAGGGCAAAGGCAACTTAACAAAACAATTCTAAAGGCTAGGAACTAAAGGAAACAACCTTAACAGCTAACTTAAGACTTCTACGGCTACCAATTAACTTTATACAATGTTGCAAAACACAATGATACTCTTAAAGCAAGTTCAAACAACCCAGGAGGAAAAGAGATACACTGGGTGATACAAAGTAGCAAGAAGCAATTACAGACACGGGGAGCTCCTACCATACACACTAAAGTGGGAACACACACACAAGCCTGTAGAGCTGGGGAAAGCAGTTTTGCAGCAGTGGTAAAGAAATAGAATAACTTTTTTCTTAGAGAAAGGTTGCAGGGCAGACTCTTACCACTCCTAGCAGCAAGGGTAACAGCATTACAGGCCGGAGGAGACTCGTAATCAGCGGGCAGTAACTCGTGGGGGTAACTCGTGGATACGCTCTAGGGGGAACTCGTGAGTGGAGGAGGCAGCTTCTGGTTGATCAGGCCAGGAGAGATGTTGAAAACCGTCCTGCCTGAGCACCCCAGAACCTCAGCTTTTCAAGACTATTTCCCGCCTTTTCAGGGAATGTGGGGAACAATGGGGGTATGAGTCATGCCCTGCAGAACCTTGCAGTTAGGCAGAGCCCACCTACATCAAGCCCTGCAAAACAATGGGCCCCCAGGGTGGTAATGGCCATCCAGTTGAGTTCAAGGGGGCCATCTAGTTAAGGTGAAGGAGCCATTGTTCACTTGACACGTTCTACATACTTTAGTGATGGCCCGGGAGGGGCAGCCATCAAGGTAACTGCTATGAGTCACAGACAGAAATATACTTTGAGTCTCAGTTATCTGGAGTGTAGAAAAAGGAAGGGTCAGGATTTTCAAAATCATTTAGCTACTTAATTGCATTTCACACAGCACTCGATTTCCATGTATAAATGTGATTTTCAAAAAGTAGCATGCTACAGCGGCACAGGACCTCTGAGTGTTCAAGGCTAGCTTTAGCAATACCTTGTGCCACAGAGGTTCTGCAGAATCCAGCCACAGTCTGCCCAAGAGGTCCCTAAAGAGTCTAGTGCCTACTACTTTCAGCATAGCTCATCATTGGACAGCTGCAACTCTGCTTGGCAAGCAGTATACCTGTCTCAGAAACTTAGCACTTCTCCACAACCAGGAGAACAGCTGGCCCCATCATCTGAATAAGCAGGTATTAAAAACAACTTCCACTTTACTAGTTCATAGTCACCACAGAAAGAGGCTTTGTGCTGGTGAGGCATGTGTAGTCAATCCCTGGACCTTGCAAAGAAAACCCAAGCAGATTGTTCCACAAAGAAAATGTGACCAAAACCAGAGGATGCAGAAGATGCAGATTAAGTGAATGCTGGAGATGGGGAGTCTAGTTCTCTAGGCAGGGTCCATCTCTATCCACACAACATGTATCACTCCTGTAGGCTGGCCTCACAACAGCACAGTCTTGGCTACACTGCACATACTTGCAAGAGCAGAGTGCACACAACTTTCAAGAGCAGGCAGTAGGTATGGGCACATTCCAATTAGTCATCTTTGCTGATGATATTGAGCTGCAAGCAGTTCAAAGTGTTTTGGAGGATAGCATCACAATTCAAAATGATTTGGACAAACTAGTAAAATGGTCTGAGGTAAAAAGAATGAAATTCAATAAAGACAAGTGCAAAGTATGCCACTTAGGAAAGAACAATCTATTACACATATACAAAATGGGCAATGACTGCCTAGAAAGGAGTATTGCAGAAAGGGATCTGGGTGTCATGGTGGACCACAAGCTAAATATGACTCAACAGAGTAACACTGTTAAAAAAAACAAAAGCAAACAGCCTTCTGGTATGTACTAATAGAAGTAGTGTAAGTAAGACATGAAAAGTAATTCTTCTGCTTTAATCTGCCTTGATTGGATCTTTGAAGTGTCTGAGGTAGTGGGATTTTCACACACTTAAAATAAATCTGTTAGTCATTAAAAGTGCCACAGGACTCCTTGTTTGCTTTACTGAAGTGAAACAGAAAGCAGACAGGCTTTTCTAGCACTAAAACAACCCTCCCATCTATTACTGTGGCAATTGCAATGGACAGCACACATTGCTATATCCCCTCTTTTTCCAAAGAAGGCCTGAAGGAATGCACCCAGTAAAGGAATACTGCTATAGTCTTAATGTGTAAATTATTTTTTTCGTAATATGGATTTTAATAACATGGTAAAATGCCATGGATCAAACACTAAATAATTTGTCCCTGATGATAGACAGCATCTTAGTAACTGTGGTAGGCTGACATAGCATGTATTAGATCAAAGATTCACATGTTGTTTCAAGTTACTGCTTATTTTGAGGTGTATTTAATTAAAGATATGCATAGAAGTTTGAAAGAATTGAGTAATTTATTCTTCAAGCGATTTAATTACTTAGTATGCATGCAACTGGCCTGATTAATACATTCAGAGGATGAGTCTACTACTTGAAGAAAAGGAACCACTGCCATTAAAGATTATTTACACACCAAATCCTACATCTACTACAAATACTTTTATTTATAAACATGGATGTATCTCTAAAAATTACACTGAGTTCATCAGACAAGATAAAAAACTGAAAAGTTAACATACTTATTTTGTTTTGACAAAATATAATGGCGGGTGATTCCCTTTATAAATCTTCATAGTCCTGCACTGTTAACCACATACTAGGGCACCCAGCTTTCGCTCAGTTCCATAGGGCTCAAGGCATAATCTAGTTAAAGCACCCCCACCCTTTCCCAATCGATTGGGCTCAGGGGGAAAGGCACCAGCACTTACCCAGTTCAAACTCTAGGGTTCAGGGTCAGCCTTTCCTGGTCTGTATGGCTCTGGATGTAATTCTCTGATGGTCTGCAGGATCTTTTACCAGTGAAGGCTAATACACACAGTAATATCTTTGTTCCTTATTTATTACCAGAAAAGAATATACACATTAAGCATACAATGCTCCCCACACCCAAAGCAGAAAAACATCTGCTGCTGCCCAGTCAGTATAAGATCATCTGGGGACTCCAGCTCCTGGCCACTATGGTTGGCAGGACGTTCAGGTTTGGCAGCTCTGAGACCTAAAGTTAGGTTCCAAAGAACTTCCTTTTAGAATTTCAGTTTGTACAGGTAAAACTTGAGTCCCAATTAGCTGTACCTTAACCACTCATTTAGACTAAAGTACTACAGAACACCAATTCTAGCTGTCATGATAGGCCTGAGACAGCCAAGCCATCTCCAATGTCCCAGTTGAGACCTGAAAGCAATGCAACCACATTTACAAATGAATTCAATTGAATTCAATCCCGACGTTGGATTTTTCTCTCACTACAACAGGTGATCTGATCTCATCTCCCTCTATATGTTGTTCCCCAATGTTGGAATCTTTACAACTGTTTTGACTTGCTGTTACAGTGTGACCTGTTCCTATGACTTACACTTCCCTGCATTTATTTCCTACCACTCTGTAAATTCCCCCATCTTCAAAGTGTTTGATGAAGTAGGATTTTCTCCCATGAAAGCTCATGCAAAAAATTAGTCTAAAATAAGATGTTAGTCTTTTAGTGCCACAGGACCCCTTGTTTGTTTGTTTTACTGAACTAGACTAACACAGCTACTCCCTTGGATGTTGTTCTATTGGAAGGGGTCAAGAGGGAATATTAACATCTAAATGGACCTTTGTACCAATGTAAACTGTCAATAGTGCTAATGCAGCTAATTATCTATGGTGCCCAGGAGGTGAAGGTTTTCACTTCAAAGGACTATATACATAACTATTCTCCACTTGCAAGATTTTAAGAGCACTTGTCAGAGATGGTTTAAGAGGGCACTTGGTCCTGCCATGAGTGCAGGGGACTGCACAAGATGACCTCTCATGGTCCTTTCCAGTTTCAATGATTTTATGATTAACTGTCATGGATGCAAAATCTCCCCTGACTGAAGGAGGGAAGAAGGCTCATTAGGGATATTTAGGTGCTTTTAAATCTATGTATTTTAGTGCGGAATACTTTGCTCTTTGTGCATATATATTTAGTTTCATTCTCACTCTCTTTAGTGAAATTGTCCTCACAGAAAACATGACAGTGTCTCCTGCTGGGAGCCTCTTTCTCCTTTCACAACATTTCTCTCTATTTTCATTTTTTGATCTGTGTGATGGCCATTCTCTGCTAACACTGGCAGGGGTCAAAGTGGGCCAGAACGCTGTTCTGGGGCCCACTTCTTTTAGGGGCTCAGCGTTCCGGCCCCTCTAAAAATAGAAAATGGTGCCAGAATGCTGCGTTCTGGGGCCCACCGTTGAAAAATAGCAAGCCCTGGAACACAGCGTTCCATCATCGTTTTCTGTTTTTGGGGGCCTAAACGCTTGGCCACTAAAAATAGCTGGCCTCAGAATGGCATTCCCCTGAGTTCTGGTAGGCAGGGGAGAGGGGCAGGCTTTCCTGCACACGCACAGGCTGTACTTGGAGGAAGAAGCCTCCAAGCACAGCCTGCAGACTGCACTGCTTCTTGGCCCAGCACACTGCCAGCGAGTGCTGGGGCAACTGGCTCGTGCTGGTGAGGGGGTTGGTGGGGCACCTGAACTGGGAGCAAGAATTGGGGATATGGGGTGGATTTTTTTGGACAGAGGAGTATTGGGGGCTGTGGTGGATTTTGGGGATGGCAAATGGATACTGGGGGAAGTAGCGGGGGTGGGAGGCTGGCGTTTGGGAACAGGAAGGGGGCCCACCTGATTAGGAGGGTTCTGGGGCCCACCAAATTATACTTTAACCCCTGAACGTATGTTAACTTACAGTGGTGGCTGATGTTAGTGAAATGAACCCTTCACAGGAGAACTTCCACTTGCCCAAGGGGCAGTGAGAGGTGCTAACAGTCCTGTCTCTGCTCCCTGTGAAGTGCCACTCTCTAATCCCCAGTCCCAGCCAGGAGCCTGGGGAATGCATTAGCGATGTCTCCCCGCCCCTTCCCCTGCCAAGAGCCCTGTGACTCACCCATACCATTGACAAGGCTGCCCACATAGGGAGCAGGGGAAGAAGCATCAGGAATTCTGACCCCAGCTCCCAGTTAGAAGTGGGAACCAGCAGCCTGGACTTGAGTGATCTTTTCAATTTTGCTGCACCACCTGGCCTGAGTGGCAAGAACAGCTCCTCAGGTGCTTGTCAACGGAGGTGGTAGACATAATGCCCCCCCCCGGCCCCCCAACATAGCCCTCTTGACTATGGAGCTCAAAGGAAGGAGTGTTAAGTATCGATCTCCCCTGATGGGTCTCATCTCTGGGCTATCCAGCTCAAGGGGAAGAGTGTTAAGGATGGATCTCCCCTGATGGGCCTCAATTTCCTGTGTGAGTTTCTACCTCCCAAGCCTTGTGTCATCGGGGGGGGGGGTGAGTTTCTATCCCCCTGAACAGTTTCTCCACACCGAAGGACGGATCATTGTCCGGGGTCCCAGTTACATCATTGGTCCTGACCTGCACCTCACTTCCAATTGGCTATTTTATACTCTGGCCATTCAGTACACTATTTAAGCCCCTGCCTCGGTTGGCTTGAGTGTTCTCCCACCCTCGAAAGCTAAAGGGCATGTCACGAACCGGTCGGACTGATCCCCCGACTGAGACAGGGATCTCCTGCGTGCGAGACTTTTGGGTGTACTTGAATTGCCGGCCGAACGATTACGTACTGGGATGCTGCAGCTGGTCTGCCTCCTCGCTTTGGGTTCCACTACAGTGCTAGGACAGGTATTATAAACTGATAGAGTTATTCTGCCTCTCTCGATTTGTTTCTTTCTTCCCTTTTTCTTTTCTCTATAATACCATTTATGCACTGTTTATAAGTGTAGTCTTTTTTTTTCCTTTAGGCAGTGTTTGTAAGTATAGCTTTTTCCCATTTATGCATTGTCTATAAGTGTAGTTTTTTCCATTTATGCATTGTTTATAAGTGTGGTTTTTTGTTTGTACCCTGTATAGTCCTTTTACTATATAGCTGTTTATTATCCCACTTGTATCTTGCATAGTCTTTTTCACTGTTTAGCTGCTTACACCCCCCCCATAGCCATTTTTGTTGCTATTTCGTTGTATGCCTTTATAAGACCACTATAAAATTTTTTCTACTTTAAATTGGTGTCTTGTCTCCCTTGGTGGGTGTCGCTGGTCCATCACAGTTACATCGCGAACCTGAGGTTCAACAGTGCTGGAAGGCAGAGGCAGCTTTTGGAGTAAGCAAACCAGGTGCACGCTTAGGGCCCCAGGAAGAAAGGAGCCCTGTTGCCTGCTTTGCCTACCTCAAAAAATGGGTCTGCCTAAGTTGGCAACAGGAAGAGATGGCCCCTGGGGCTGGGCAGCAGTGAGGGAACTGAGGCTGGAGAAGCTGGTTCCATGGTGCCCTCCCCCACAATGGGCCTTTGCCTAGTAAAAAAAACAACAAGCAGTTGTGTGGCACTTTAAGACTAACAGATTTATTTTTTGCATGAGCTTTCGTGGGAGAAGATCCCACTTCCTCAGATGCTTCGAAGATGGGTGAACTTACAGAAAGGAATAAAACTAAATGCAAGGGGGTGTAAAACATAGGCTTGCCTAGTGTCCCCAACAGCCACATACCACCCCTGCTGGCAGGAGGCAGAGCACCCACACGAACACTCCTGCCCCAGCTATGCTGAGAAACAAGCCCCTCCCTTGCCTCTATTCTATCAGCTGTGAGCCCCCCCACAAATGCGCATGCGCAACCCCAGCCCGCCGGCGACGCACGCCGAAGGAAGCCCCCGAGCCCGACCTCCGCCTATCAGCTTGCGGCGTGTGCGCGGGGTCCTCCCGTCTTCGGGCCTGTCCTTCGCAGACGCCGGACTCGATGTTTAAAGCAACCCTCTTCCCGCGGCGCTGTGCGGGTTTTATTGTTCGGCCTCTGGCGCGCCCTGCGATGTCGCACTGCGGAGGCGAGCGCGGCGTCACGTGGGGGCTGGAGTCGCTCCCGCCCGGAGAGGACGGATCAGGCAGCCGCCGCGGCCGCCCCGCGAGAGCTCGCGCGCCAAAATTCAAGCGGCGCGAGGGAATGAACGGCTGGCGGCGGCCTAGGCTGGGATCTAGCGCGCGCGCCTCCCCCCCCCCTCAGCGGCCTCTCCCCTCAGAGCGGCGGGCGCGGGCCGGGCAGGTGAGAGGCTGGTGCCCGCAGCCAGCGCGCCGGGCTGGTCGGGGGTGAGGAGAGGCCCCCGGGTGGGGCCCTGGAGATCCGTAGCCCGAGGCCTGCGCCTCCGCCAGCCTCTGGTCTGTCTGTCCCGATGCCCCTGGCGGGCAGCTCCCCGCAGCCTGCCCGGGCACAAGAGGAGCCGGCCTCGCTCCCCCGTGGTGATTATGAAATTGACGTTTGTCAGAGCGCAGGCAGTGGCGGGGTTGAAAAAATTAATGATTTTAAATACACGAGAGGCTGGGGATTTAATCGGCCTCTGTGGTTTCCGGGAAGGTGTCAGCTATTTAAGCACACTTTTAACATAGAAACTCCCCTTCGGCTCTGGAGACAGGTAACAGGCCACAAGATACTCCGTCAGCACGGCCCTTTAAAGTTTCCCCGCTCTCCTTCCGAAAGGCTTTAGTCTTGTCCTCCCCCCAGCCTGTTGTGATTTTATTTTTTTAGTTTAATGATAAACCTGTTTTGTCCCAAAGTACAATGTCTGTTTGAATATTATGAAGCATATTAAATCCATTCAAGGGAATCTTCCCTGTAAGCAATAACTTGCTGGGGGACCCTCCTTTTATCTCTCCTTTGGATAAATGAAATTCAGATAACAGCCATTGCACTGTAGTGGTAAAATATCTTATCACATTCGTACGTGTGAGACCAAGTACCACTGTTCACGCTAACGTGCTGACATATTTTCCAGTGTTTCAAACTTTGACGTATATTAGGAGCGTTCTCTGAGCTAACTAAATCAGTTTTTGTTCTTTTACAGCATACAGGAATATAAATACAAGATCATCTTCCCTCTTACCCCTTGAAGAGGAGCTTAGCCAGGTCCTCCAGGGAGACAGAGAAGATGCATATTAAGTCAATCATTCTTGAAGGATTCAAGTCCTATGCCCAGAGGACAGAGGTCAATGGCTTCGATCCGCTGTTTAATGCTATCACAGGCTTAAACGGCAGCGGCAAATCCAACATTCTGGACTCTATTTGTTTCCTGTTGGGCATCTCCAATCTATCTCAGGTAAAAAGGAAGGAGAAACATTTCTGTTAGGAAAACTCAGTGGTCAGCTCCTCTTCCTGTTCAATAGCATCCTTCAGCAACAAACCTGAGTTAATCTTCATAAAATGTTCTGTAGATTGATATTATTTTTTAACCAAAATGAGGCAGGCTGACTTTTTTTAGTGCCACTTTCTGGTTAGGTTCAAATTTTCCAGTGCAAAGGGATTTTCTTAGAATTATAGAATCATAGGAACTGGAAGGAGCCATGAGAGACCATTGAGTCCAGTCCCTGGCACTCGTGGAGGGGCCAAGTACCCTCTTAAAGCATCCCTGACAGGTGTTTGTTTAATTCTAAGAGCAAGTTAGACAAACTGATTTAATTTAAATATGAATTTGTAATCACTACTGTGTCTAGTATTCTTCAGATTGCCTTGCAATCATAGATAAAGTCAGTGCTTTTTTACAAAAGACTTTTACAAATACTAGGATTCTTTTCAAACACTTCTTAGAAGACTATAAATATATAAGCTGTGTACAGCAATAATAATCATACACTGATGCCAACTATGCAGCCCAGAACCAAAGGGGATTAAAACCCCAGTTTAGCCGTTGGCTGGAATCACAGACTTTTGATAGTTAAAAATATAGTCACAGAATAGAAAACATTTTATTTCTCTGTAATCAAGCTGGGCATCTCTGAAACGGATCTGAGAATGCTATTAGCTGATTGACCAGAAAAACTATTGGTTTTGTTGAAATGATTTGTGTCTGAAGACATTATGTCCTATACTGTTACTTATATGAAAAGTGCATTTTGAAGCAAATTTGGATGCCGGTCTTTAAACAATTCTGAAGAATTCTTGGGAAATCCATCAAAATTGCAGGTAAATTCTGTTGTGTAATCTTTACAATCACACATAAGCTGGATAATTAAATAAAATGCTTTGCCTAAAGATATTTGTATGTTTGATCCAGTCATCTTGCTTCTAACTGTAAGGATTTAATCTTTCTCAAGTACCTGGTACAAAAATGCTTAGCTAATTTACTGTGTGTTAGGTTACAATGCAACTATTTGCATGATTTTTTCATACTCGGTTCTGTTCTGTTGTGAGTTACTAGTGTATCTAAATCTATAGTACTTCTGTTTTTCTACTGTTTAATTCATTTTCTCAGATTCTAGCAATTAATAGTGCATGGTGTGACTCAGCGCAATGGCTTTTTCTTTATAAAAGTATGTCTCTTCCATATTTTCAGGTGCGAGCATCAAATTTGCAAGATTTAGTTTACAAAAATGGTCAGGCTGGAATTATTAAAGCAACTGTATCAATCACCTTTGATAATTCTGATAAAAAACAGAGTCCATTGGGATTTGAAGCTCATGATGAGATCACAGTCACCAGGCAGGTGAGTGTTTTCACATCTGTCCACAAAGGCTTACGTGTTTTCATCATTCTCAGTGGAAAATGACTGTGTTAAAATAAAAGGCAAATAGTTATTTGTCAACCTAATGATATAGAATTCAACATTGTAGGTTTGTGGTGGTGGTTTTTTTTTTTTTTTTTTTTTTTTTTTTTTTGAATGCTCTGTACCAATGTTCCCTGTAAGCTGTGCTGGCACGCTGCAGTGCAGCGCGCCACAGCCGCCAGCACAGGGAAGGCTGCTGGCAGCACGCTGCCGGCAGCCAGACTCCTTCAAGGGAGCTCCTGTGGAGCAGGGAGTTTTGAAAACTCCCGCCCAGAAAAGCTCTAATGGAGCATGCCCAGAAAATCTGGGCATGTTCCGTAGAGCTTCTCTGGCCCAGGAGTTAGGGCTGGGCGCTGCCCCTCCAGTCCAGCCCAGAGGTAAGTTTGTGGGGGCTGGGAGGGGGGGTGAGCAGGGAGGCGTGCTGCTGGGAGCGGGGGGCTAGCAGGAGCGGGGGGAGGCGATGCCG
This sequence comes from Podocnemis expansa, assembly GCA_007922195.1. Classification (NCBI taxonomy): domain Eukaryota; kingdom Metazoa; phylum Chordata; order Testudines; family Podocnemididae; genus Podocnemis; species Podocnemis expansa. Next base: position 19,797,599 of record ML681995.1, on the reverse strand, counting down.
GGACCGGGGTGCGAGTGGGAGCGGGGCGGCGATGCCGGGACCTGGGGAGGCTAGCAGGAGCGGGGTGGGGTGATGCTGGGGCCGGGGGAGGGTGATGCTGGGAGCAGGGGCCTAGCAGG
>ML681995.1:19691052-19792564 GCA_007922195.1 Podocnemis expansa | reverse complement strand
ACGCCCCCCGCCCCCGGCTGCTGCGCCCGGGGGCCGCTCATGGCCTTGGGGTTGGGGGGCTGGGGGCGAAGCAGCCCAAACTCTTTGGGCGCGGGGTGGGTTGCTCCAGCACACCGACCCTGCGCACCAGGGCTCAGTGCTGGCCTTCTCCACCCCAGGGAGGCGTGACTGGCTGGGGGTCGGCTGGCTGGCTTTCCTGCCCGCTGCGGTGAGGACAGGCGGGCGCAGCAGCCTCTGTCCCCCTTGTCCCCCCCCCCCCCCCCCTCCCCAGAAGCTAGAAGCGGGGGGCAGTTATGGACCCCTTCCCTGGCCTCCAGAGTGGCACACCCAGGGCCCCGGACTTCGGAAGATTTGTCTGAATCTTCCCAAATCCGGGGAATTGGGGTCCGTAAAATCGAGGAAGAACTGTTAAAGGAATTTAAATCCTTCTAGATCCATTGGAAAACAAGTTCCAAAGGGGCATTTGTGTTAGTCTAGTTCAGTAAAACAAACAAGGAACCCTGTGGCAGTTAAAGACTAACAATTTTATTTATTGCATGAGCTTTTGTGGGAGAAAATCCCATTTTGTCAGACACTTTGAAGATGGCGAAACTCACAGAATGGGAGGAAATAAATGCAGGGAAGTCTAAGTCACACAGTGTGACCTGATCCCATTACTTAAACTTCCCTGCATTTATTTCCTCCCATTTTGTGAGTTTCCCCATCTTCAAAGCATCTGACAAAATGGGATTTTCTCCCACAAAAGCTCATGCAATAAATAAAATTGTTAGTCTTTAACTGCCACAGGGCTCCTTGTTCATTTTATTGGAAAACAATTCATTTTCTGATGTCTCCCTTTCACTTTTTTCATGTAAAATGACAAAGTTCTACTTTTATAGTGGGGTTAAAAGACACTCCAATAAGTCAAATTGGGCTCAAAATTCAGGTTTTATAGCAGCAAGCATTCATGAAAGATGATGGAAGTGTTTCTACCATATGACTAACTGTCCTGCATTATTTGAATCCAAATGTAGCAGCACCTTGCTGTCCAATCTGAACTCTGAAGGCAGGCTTACTTGAAACAGCTTTTTTTTCTTTTATTGCTCTAATTGCTCAGTTTTTAGTGCACAAATATTTGCATCAAATGAACAGCACATAGTGAAAAATAAACTTGATTTATAATCATGATGATTAAAACTAAAAGAATTAAGTGATAATGGTAAGGAAATTTGGTTTTAAACTTTCTTTTTTCACCTGACCATGTCCTTAAGTGTAGCCAGACAGCATGTACAGTATCTTATGATTATTGTATAGGTTTCTTTTAGTACAAGTTACTTTTTGTTTTTTGTTTTGGTTATAGGAAGTTGGTGGTATACTTCGTTCTCTGGAAGACGCTTTTGCAGAAACTCAGAGAATTGATACAAAAGCACAAAGTGCTCTTGATCTCAAGAAGCAAAACTTAAAAAGTGAAGAGAATAAACGTAAAGAATTAGTAAAAAGCATGGAAGAGGTAAATAGTAAGGCTCTCACTTTTAACGTTTTTCAAAAATGTCTTAAATTAGTGTACTGCAAACATTTTCAGTGATTTAAGAGAGCTGGGTTTTGTGATTTGTTTATTTTCTGTAGTGTACCGGGTATGTACAGGAATAAGCACCATTAGGACAGAGATGGACAATAAGTGTCATTACCTTTTTACAATACCATGTATTATGTAAAATAAGCTAAACTGGTCCTTTTTAAAATTTGATTTTTCCCTGCCACTGTCCCTGACAGACTTTTTTTGTTGTAAGTGTAGTGTTCATTTGTGACCTGATACTATGTATTCTCATTAGGAATAAGGAGCGTGTATGAAGAGAATAGGCCCCGCCCTAGCTGGTACTTTCATTTTTATGAAGTTAAGAGAGGTTCACAATGTTGCTCTGTAGGAGTGGGATATGGGTGCTCTGAAGATTAAATGAGACTCTCAATATTCAGATTTTGGTCCTCTTTTTACCCACTACTTGATAAGTTCCAACAGGGAAGCCATGTTAGTCTGTTTCAGCAGAACAAACAAGGACTCCTGTGGTACTCTTAAAGAATAACAAATACATTTATCACATGAGTTTATTGTATCCATGAAAGCTCATGTGATAAATTTGTTAGTTACCAGTAACTTTTCCCTTCACTCATATCTGCCAGTTATAATAATTTATTTTTCCGGTGTATTTAGTGCAACATTGTGTATTTACTCTGTTTGTGTGGCTCTTTCATGCAACAAACAAGGCAGAGAACATTTAAAGGACATAAATCTGCGGTGGTTCAGCCACAAATATTGGCAAGGGGGCTTGGAGACATGGTACCTGAAACTACTCCAGTATTCAGATTTCAAGTTGGTGATACTCGTAAATGATTTGATTTGGGCTGGTTTGTTTTGTGACAGGATTCTAAGGCTGTAGTTGCAAAGGAGAAGGAAGTAAAGAAGATAAGAGATGGGCTAAATGTTCTGCAGGAGGCAAGTAATAAAGATATGGATGCTTTGGCTGTTGCACAGCAACATTTTAATGCTGTGTCTGCTGGGCTGTCAAGCAATGAAGATGGTGAAGAAGCTACTCTTGCTGGACAAATGATGGCCTGCAAGAATGACATCAGTAGAGCTGAAACAGAGGCTAAACAGGTAAGAGTAGAAACTAACAATGACCCAAACAAGCATTAAACATTTTCTGAACTTTGTCTTGAAAACCTTCCTCAGCAACATTCCATTTGGCTATCAAAAACACTTCACAGAGATGTTCAGTATGAAGCTGTTCCTGATAGCATATAGTAAGTATTAAGCAGATTTCGGAAAAGTCATGGTATTGTCATGAGAAAAAACTTAAAAATATATAATTTTAGATTTAGAAAAGGAAAAGTCATGGTACTTGGTGTTAATTTTAAGTTATTACAGGAAATTATTTTTACAATTAACATTTAAGCAATGTAACCAGTTCAAACTATTTTAAAACTCTAAATTCCTTGGTACCTGTGAAAGCCAAACTTGTTTTTAAAAAAACCCAAAAACCTGGAGTCCTGTGTCACCTTAAAGACTAACATTTCTTCAGGCATAAGCTTTCATGGGCTCGCACCGAGTTCGTCAGCTGATGATACATGCAGACTAACGAAGCTGCCCCTCTGAAACTTATAAACCAGGGGTGGCCAAACTTACGGAACTCAAGAGCTGCACAAATCCATCATTAAACCTTCGAGAGCCGCAGTGAGGCATACAACCACATATTTTTGCCTACTCAAAAATTACTAAGCTTAAAATTCATTGCACACTTTAATTTTATCATAAAAACAGGGCAAATATTGATACTACTAAAGTCAGATTCTAATAATTACTTGAGGTTTGAAAGCTAGGCCTATACAGTAAAAACTTAGCTGTTGCTAGATGTAGAGCACTGCAGGCTTTTGGCAAGTTTTTTTAAAATCTGGGCAGTAACTTGTCAATGCAGTAGTCAAAAGCTCTCTCAGATGCTGATCTCTAAGTATTGCACGATGTTTTGAATTTTCATTGTGGAATACAATACTTCACAGCAGTAAGTTGTGGCAAAAATTGAAAGTAATCTGCATTCAGTTTTAAACTTTTCTCCTTTGTATTTTCATTTCTTAGTATTTCACATAATATTTAGGACTTGTAAAACATGATTTTATTTTAACGAGTAAGCTGTATTAGGGTTTATGAGAAAATCTAAACATGCAGTGGCTTCTCTGACCATGCCGCACTTCCCACCCTCACCCCTGTTGCTGCTTCTCTGCCGTACCTTACCACACTGCTTCTCTGCTCTCCCTGACCATGCCACCCCTTCCCTGCCTGCTGGACAATGCTGCCCTTCTCTGCAGGGCTCCGACCACGCTGCAGCTGCCCTTCCCTGCAGGGCTCTGCTCTGATGGTGCCACCTTTCCCAGCAGGGTTCTGACCCTGCTGCTGCTTGCCTGCAGTTTCCCTTGCAGCCTTTCCCTGCCGGCTTTCACCATCCCCCGGGTCCCTGGCCTAACCATGCCCCCGCCTCTGCTGTCCCGGAGCATTGCTCATTTCTCACCCCTGTCTCTCACCATGCCACCCTTCCCTGCCGTGCGCTTTAGGGAGCCACAATTTTTCTTTGAAGAGTTGCAGTTTGGTCATGTCTGTTATAAAATTTCATTTTTCAGTATTGCTCAGAAACAGGTTGCTTGTGCTCTGTCACTTGTTTTTAATGAGGTGAGGCTTCTCTGAAACGCCTGGTTTTGGTCATGTTAATAATGAAAAGATAAATCTTACCTCATCTGAAGAAATTTGGTTTTGAAAAACCCTGACGGGGGCCTTCTCCTTTTCATTCATTTACAAACCTTATTCATTACTCTCTGAAACCTTCTCCCATCTATTTTTGCAATATATGAGCTAAAATAACAGCGATGCATAGTATAATATTTTTATTTCCAAACTCTCTTCCCCATCTACCCTTGCACTGTTTTTTAAATGGCAAGGGTACTGGTTAACACTACAGTAATCGAGAAGGCTCCTAAATGATAACCCAAGCACCCATATAAGAAGAAATACTAAATCTGTACAAAAAAATGTATAGTTTGAAAGCCTTCAGGTTCTATGCTCGTCCTCTGTTTCACTATAGGCTCAAATGAAGTTGAAACATGCTCAACAAGAACTAAAGACAAAACAAGCCGAAGTAAAAAAGATGGATGGTGGTTATAAGAAAGATCAAGAAGCATTTGAAGCTGTCAAAAAGCTGAAAGAAAAACTAGAAAATGAAATGAAAAAGCTAAACTATGAAGGTTTGTTGTACTGATTTACTGTTAGACCATCAGTTTTGGTATGCAGGGTGGAAGGTAAGATAATTCAGACGAATCTGGTGTGAAAAAGAGCCTCAACATGCAGGAAGAGAACTCTGAATGAATACATTTTAATATTTCTATTCATTAAAAAGGCAGTTACTTGTGTAGTGGAGTTCATACAGTAGAATTTGATGGAGGAAAATATGCAGATGTCTTTCGTGAAGCAGGTAAGAGTTCATAGGTCCCAGGGCTGCATGGAACTGAATGATTCCCTGTTAATGATGAAAGCATACTAGTTCAAAGTTACTGGCCAATATCTACAAATTCTGGGTGCCTAACCTGAGGCATCAGAATAAAAGTTGCCTGGTTGCCCTCTCTCTTTTCCCCTTTCTCCAACACCTCCCCTGTAAAAGGCATGACTTCTATTTGTATTAAGACCCCTTCATAGCCCTGGTAACACAAATGTAACTCATATCCAATTTGAGGTCCCTTTACAGTGCAAAATGCAGAACCAGAGTGTCAAGAGGCTTTAGTGTAAATGAAAACCAGCCCGAAATCAACAGCAGAACAAGTGTTTCCATTTCTGAACAAATCTAGCCAATTTTAAATGCCTTACTTTGGGCACCTAAGTTAGAAAGCTTTGTCCTAAGCAATACAAAGCATCTTGTGTATGCCATTGCTCCAAAAGGTGCATTTATTTAGCTAAAAGTGCCTCTTGTTGGATTTTTATAATTCTCACTGGAGTATGCAAGGTATGCAAGCTTCTGATTTACAGGTGTTTTCAATTGTTGGTATGCTAATATTTTTCTTAAATAATCTCTAAGAATCTTTGAAGAAGGAAGGATGTCTCTTTATGCTGTTGGCTCCATGTTGTGTGCCTGCTTCTAAACTGCTTTATATTGAAATCTGCAAAGACTCTGATTTAAGGTTCAGTGAAATGTGTGTTTGGCTCTTACAGACAAAAAAGAAGAAACTCTTTTAGCAAAACGGAGAGAGCTGTCTCGTGATGTCAATCAGTTGAGAGAGTCATATGAGGCTTTAATGGCCAAGTTTCCCCGTCTACGATTTGAATACAAGTAAGGCCTCAGATTGTACTGTAATGTTCAGTAAATACTCAACAGTTATTAAAAAAACAAAAAAACCAGTGGCCTCTGGAAACTTTTATCAGAGTATGAACTTGTGAGGATGACAAGTCAGGAATTCTTTGTTTTGCTACCGGTCTGGGACAATGTTCCCTCTAATTACTCATAGACTGTGTGCACGAACAATTTCTTTATGTGCACAAAAACATTTCTTTCTGAGCATCAATATTAGCCCTATTGAATTTTCTTGTGCACACTTCATTTTTTTGTGTGCGCAGTTTTCATGACCTGCGTGTGCACACACATGTGCACAGCTTAGAGGGAACAGTGGTCCAGGAATAGTCTGCTTCCCTCTGTATTGCTAACTTTCTGTTATGTCATGATTAATCAGCCCAGATATTTAAGTCTAACTTATTACCTGGCCCTTAATACAGCAATTTTTATTGTAAATGTCCAGGCATTATGCAAAGGGAGTAAACATAATAATCCCCATTTTACAGATGGAGAAACTGGGGTGTGAAGAAATAATGACTTGCCCACAGTCCTCTAGTGGCTGAGCTAGGAAAAGAAACCAGATTCTCCCAAGCCCTAGTCTGGTGCACTATCCACTAGAAAAATGAAAGTGAAAACAGCAGATACATTTATTATATGACTGCAAATATTAGCTGCTAATTTCTGATGATACAGCATCAGAGCTGTTGTCACTTTCTAATAGCAATGCTATAACAGCTAATTACTGATCGGTTTTATTCTGTCACTATTGAGAAGTGCAGTTTTCTTTAAATTTCCACGGGCGTTGGTATTTTCAGATACAGCAAGTTTTCTGCGTATGTCTACCCCACAAAAATGTGTTGACGTATGTTATGTCAACTTTCAGCCATCACTATAGTTCCAACGGTGGCCAATGTCCACACCTGCTATCCGGGGTCAGGTGAGAGCTTCCTCACTTCCACCAACCTAAGAGGCAGTGTGAGGGGGGCTGAGAGAGCGATCTCTCAACTCCATGCAAGGAGCTCACAGGCTTCTGGCTCCCCCTAGCTCTCCCAACAGCCACAGATCCCAGCCAGGACACGAGAGATTCCCTGTTTCTTGGCGGGAGCCAGCTGCAGCCGACTTCGGCTTGCCCAGTTCCAGCTGGGAGAGACAGCTGCACAAACCCTGGCAACCAGTGAGGATACAACCACCCGTGCCTGGGCTGCCCACATGGCTGCAGGCGGCCCCAGTTCGAGCAGCTGCAGTCCCTCTGGCACTCGGGATGCCAGGAAGCTCTGGGTGGTTGCTGCCTGCCCAGTTGAGCCTTCCCACGGCTTGCTATCATCCTAGGGGTCCTGCATTCAGAGCCCAGTGGCTTGTAGGGCTACGCTTCAGGCTTGCTCTCCCAAACTTGTCAACTGACTGAAGCTGATAAGTGAGAGCCCCTCCGCCAGTCTTAGAGGCACAGTATCTACACTGACAGGACTGCCATAGCTTTGTTGACAAAAAAACTATGGTCTGGGTGGTTTTATTGTTGACAAAACAAGGCACTTTTCTTGACAAAGTGGTGGTTGCAGTGTGTATGCCAGGATGGTTTTGTTGATGTAAGTTGGCTTATGTTTGCACAGTTTTCTAGTGTTGATGGGCCTGTATCTTGTTGTCTAAAGTCTTACAGTTAAATTAGCGTGTAGCAGGGAAAGATTGCTGTGATCCACTCTTATATCATTACATTTTGTATCTGTGCTTTCTTAAATGGCACCTTTGATGTGTTCATTCAAATCCGAAAAAGCTAGTGATAAAAGTTCAATAAAAAACAATTTCATGAACTTTTTCATAATCTCCGCAAACTGCCTTCATGTGTCTATATAAAAACTACTTTTATGAAAGGTTCATCCCTCATAGTTAATGAACAGAGTTACTTCATTTAACACCAAAAATATATCTGTCAATTTCAAAATACTAGCAATGCTCCCAAACTTTATCTTGTTACTAAGTCAATTCTGCATAATTATTCTTGCTGCCCTTAAAGCAGTACCATTACGTAGTGGCAAGTTTTATAAACAGCTCCGGGCAATATGGAAGCCAGGATTCTTCTATTTATTCCATAGCTAACAGTTTACTTAGAAAAGCTTGTTTAATACGAAGTTTTAAAATAATTTAACATCTGCGGCTTCATGGTGTATTGCTGCGTGTTGTGAAATTTTCTACATTAATATAAGTGGGTTGAGCATTTGTCATAAGCTGTTTTCATCCTTGGAAACATCACTTGAATCCTATCATGTAGTTTAATTTATTTTTAAGGGATCCGGAAAAAAATTGGAACCCAGACCACATAAAAGGGCTTGTTGTCTCTCTGATCACTGTGAAAGACGTCTCTACAGCAACAGCTCTAGAAGTGGTAGCTGGGGGAAAACTCTATAATATTGTGGTGGACACAGAGGTATGTTTTTTTAACTTCTGAGTTTTGACAGTGGTTTACCCTGTGCTTTAGTCATGAAACTTCCATCAACACTCCTGGAAGATGTTTGTAGTTAAACTTTTTGTGCATTAATATCAAAATTTTCTAAAGCAATTAGTGACTTTGAGGGCTTGACATTAGATACTTTTAAAGGGTGCGGGTTTTCAGAAGGTACTGAGCACCTGCATTCTGAAAATCAGACCTCATTCTAGTAGCTCTAGTTGGCTTCTCCCCCCCCCCCCCCCCCAAGATCTCTAGTCACCATTGAAAATCTTGGCCCACACCAAGAGGTGAACAGTAAACTTGGATTCTCTAGTATGTATACTATTCCTTCATTAATCTTTCTCAGTTGCCTTAGTTTTCACAAGTGATGTGTGTTTTGGTACCCTTCTATAAAAATATATACATATGTATTTTTTCTAAATTTTAGGTGACTGGTAAAAAATTGCTTGATAAAGGAGAACTGAAGCGTCAATACACAATAATTCCACTAAATAAAATTTCAGCACGGTGTATTAGTCAAGATACTGTGAAGACAGCAAAAAACTTGGTATATCTTGTTTAAATAAATTCTTTTGCTATGTATATGTTTTTATTTTATTTCTTAAAATTGACATGTTTTGTTGGCTGTTACCATGCAAAAGACATGTTTTCAGCCATGATTTGTTGGAATGGGGAGCTTTTATGTATGGTAATGTCATTATGTCACAAGCATGAGTGCCATTGTTCCTGTTCTATCCTATGTAAGAGTTAGAGAAGTCAATGGTATCTCTCGGGGTGCTTGATTCAAAATTTGATTGAATAGTAAATGACTAGAAATGATATTTTGTAAAAGCATGATAAATAGGTGCAGTGGGAAGGGGGTAAAGAACTGTGCTGGCTTTTAGATAGAAGAAGGAGATGCTGAGTAGAACAATAAAATGTGTTGCCAGTCAGAAAAAAAGGAGTGGATCAAAAAGGCCTGGGAGAGATGTCTTATTGAACTATTTGACTGTGAAACCTGTTAGTGTTTGGACTGGAAAAGGGGAGAAATGAGTCGGGGCTTTTAGTTAGTCAAAAAGTTCAAAGGCACTTGCTGCTTATGTATTAATACTTGATATTGTGGCATTCTAATATGTTACAAAACCTTTATTTATAAGAGGAGCAAGAAACTGGATTTAAAAACTTTATCTAATTCTTGTGGAATATTAATACTATTTCCTTTGACTGTCAGGTTGGGGCTGATAATGTGCATTTGGCCCTCTCTCTGGTTGGCTATGAATCTGACCTGCAGAAGGCAATGGAATATGTCTTTGGAACAACACTGGTCTGTGATAACATGGATAATGCCAAGAAAGTGACATTTGACAAAAAGATAATGACAAAAACTGTCACTCTTGGAGGAGATACCTTTGACCCTCAGGGAACCCTGAGTGGAGGTAATCATTATTTTTGCTTCCTGTCATCATATCTCTGCTGACTGTTGCACTGCTTTCAATGTGTTAACAAATGGTAGCAATAAAAGTGTATTTAGAACCTTACACTGGATAACTTTTTGAAATCTATTTGACTAAATATGTAGTCTATTTAAAACACAACCAAATCCCAATTAGTTCCTTGATTTGAGAAAAAGGCCATTCAAAGAATTCTGCAAGACATAAATGAAAATGCTGGAATAAAAATATTTGCCTCCACGTAAATTGTTTAAATGAAAATTGACTGTTTCCTGTGCATATGCAAAATGCTGGACAATCCATTGACAAATGTAACTGACAAATATTGGTCATATCACTAAGGCTCTCTAATCCAGGAGAGAGACACCAGCTTTTATTTGGCATGATCTTTAACCAGGAAAGGGAGCCCATCTGGGAGGGGAAAATATCATCTGTGTTGCAGTCAACTAAGTATTTAAGTTAAACCCACAAATGTTTTAGCAACATAATTAAATAATCCAGCAGAACAAGTACTTCAACACCCTGCAAGTTCAGCCAAATATGTGCCCTACTTTTGCAATAACATGAAGCTTGGTTTGAGCCCATTGTTGCTTCTAGTCCGGTAATGCTAGATTCCTGTAATACTTCTTGTCCAGAAAATCTGGAAAAATAGATGGAGATAAATGGTCTTGGTTCCAGAGTGAAAAGGTATTTTCTGCCTCTGAGAGTTATTACGTGTATTCAGTCTTTGCATTATAAGTAGTGTTAGTTTTGTTTTCTTATGTCTGCTGCATGACTAGCCCAATTTTTGAACACATCCTTTAATATAAGTAATTAATCTTAAGTAATCAATCATGTCAACTTTCTTTTTTCCTTTCAATAACCAGGTGCACGCTCTCAGACTACACCTGTTTTGTCCAAGCTTCAGGAACTGAAAGAGATTCAAGAAAAATTAAAAGCAAAGGAGTCTGAGCTAGACAGAGTAGAAAAGGAGCTGGCAAGTTTAAAGAACACTGCTGAAAAGTAAGAGTTACAATACACAAATATCTGTAAATTCTCATCTTTATTTCTGTCTGTGTAATACTGGAAGAGCACAGAGGTTTTGTATGAAAGCCAAAATAATGTAACAACTTTGCCACATAATTTCATTGGGAGGGGAGACAAGGAGAATTCTGGACATCATCTGCAGGAAAATTGTAGCAAGAAAAGCTTATGTTGTTTCTGTGCTTAGGAAGATAGCACTTTAATATATACTGATGTTTTCTTGAAAACCATTCAGTTTTCTGTTTTTCCTATTCACTGACATGCCAGATGAATTTCCTTTCGTCTAGTCTGTAGCTCCTATGCAGAATCTTGGCTTTTGCAGTGTAAAATCAGAGCTAGTGAGAGTGATAAAAACACTGAAATTGTAGCAGTATTCCCCAAAATCTTTGTTGTTTTGGGGATGTTATTTTTGTGCAAATTTCTAAAAATAAATGTCATTTAATGGTTTTCTCTGAAGTATATTTAAGCAAATAAGAGTCCCTAAAAATAAGGCAAACATACACTGTGCACATGTTGTTTTTATTTTACAAACTCAGTTTCAGCCGGTTTCTTAATTTTGCCAAACTCATAAATGGAACACGCTAGATTCAGACTTGGTTTGTAGTGTTTCTCTATGACTTTCATTTAGAACCTGACCTACAACAGATCAAAAGATTGGCTGTGATTTAGACTTCACCATTTAGTTGCTTTTTGATAAACAGTGCAGTTGCTGCATGGCCATTAAAAGGAATCATTTTAATTAAGCCATTGATAAGTAGAAAGGTTTATGTACTTATTGGTGTGTTTCGAACACACATTTTTTCGTGTATCTGAAGATCTTAGTTATCCACAGCCATAGCATATTCCCAGTGTAACCTTTAGATAATCAGGCATTAAGATGACTTGACATAAAGGTGATGTTTCATGCCAGCCCCCAAGGTTGGAGGACAGTAAAGGAGGAGCAAAAGACAGGAGTCTCCTAGGAAGCACTCAGGCAGCATCAGGTATTTGCAGCTCAGCGCCACAACCACCAGTACACACAGTGAAGGGGTAGCTGTTGGTGCCAGGAGGCATTGAAATGTCAGTCTCCTGCAGCTGCTCCTCTTCTTCCCTTTTTCTCTTTTTCCCTTCTGCTTTTCTCTCCTCTATCCTCAGGGACTAGCATCACTGCAGGATGAAAATATGAAACTCCATCTTACATTAGAATGTGCGTTTATCAGTGTCCAGTTATCCAAAGGTTTTGGATGAGCACCAGGCCTTTCAGATAAATGGAATAGTACTGTAAAATTCATAACTGAGGATTTATCATTGTACATATGTAAATGTTTGTCATCTCTTCTAATGGCTTTAGTGTGAAGTTTGTGGGCAGGAACTCCCAAGTCACGACTGCCCTTCAGCCTCAATTTTCTCTACTGTAAAATGGGAATACAACTACTTCTTTACTTACCTCATGTGTAGTTTGAAAATAGGAAGTGTTGTGTAGCCTACATAAGTAGTATGCCTGTAACTTACCATGTGAATACATTTAATTACGGCCGCTATAATCTGCTAAGGTATCGCCAACTGAAGCAGCAGTGGGAGATGAAATCAGAAGAGGCAGAGCTATTGCAGACCAAGCTTCAGCAGAGTGCCTATCACAAGCAACAAGAAGAGCTGACCGCCCTTAGGAAAACTATTGGTGAGATGAAATGCATGTTGATCGCTAACTGAGGAGCAAGTGGCTGTAAACGTGAAGGATGTCATTTGGCTAGTCAAAATTATATAAAGCTAATAGCTTTTAGATTCTATTAGAAACTTGGCTTTTAAAGTATATTTGTTCAATTAAAATAATTGACAAGCTCAGATGAGGATATTGTTAAGGTTCCTGGTTTTCTTTCTGGCTCCCATTTCTAGAAGTTAGTCTTCATTTGTTTTTGTCATTTTGGGGTTTAGAGAGGTGGTTTTCCTAAAGGGAAAATTTTCTTTCTTGTAAGTTTAGAAGGTAGTTAATAATCTCAGATTTGAATGATTCCTTTACAACCCATCTATTTAAATATGTATTTAGGATTTGCACTACGTATAGTTTGAATCATAGGGTTAGGAGGGACTTCATGAGGTCATCTAGTCCAACCCCCTGCCTAAAAAAGCAGGACCACTCTCACTAAATCATCCCAGCCAGGGTTTTGTCTAACCGAGCCTTAAACATCTCCAAAGATGGAGATTCCACAACCTCCCTATGTAACCCATTCCAATAGTTCACCACCCTCCTAGTGAGAGAGTTTTTCCTAATATCCAACCTCGATCTCCCCCGCTGCAACTTGAAACCATTGCTCCTTGTTCTATTCTCTGTTACTACTGGGAACACCTGAGCTCCGTCCTCCTTGGAGCAACCTTCAGGTAGTTGAAGGTTGCTATCAAATCCCCCCTCAGTCTTCTCTTCTGCAGGCTAAACAAGCCCAGTTCGTTCAGTCTCTCTTTGTAAGTCCTATGCTCCAGCCCCTTGAATCTGGAGAAATCATTTGCAGAATACTAGTTTTCACACAGATGAGGGGGATAACAAAAGGAGGAGTAGCAAAAACATTCACATTCAAGAGAAGGAAGTAGGCAGATGTAGTGGGAGTGTCTCAGACTGTCAGGAGTGAAGGAACTGACAAGATATCAAACATTAACAGACTAATGGCTGAATTTGTTCAACCTGCAGTATGTTAAGTATATATTTATCTTGCTTATAAAGGGAGAGCTTATTTATTTTTGTTTAATTTGATGAGAGAATTTCAGTGTTGCTGTACCCTCCCAAATATTTTATTTGTGCTGTTAGTGTTTGGGCCCCAGGAGTAATTCGAAAGGGAACACAGAAATTGTTGATCTCATAACTTGGAACAAAAGTTCTAGTAAGAATTCTGAAAAGGAGAGCCTTTGCTAAAATTGATTTGACAGCTGAGCTATCTGCATTTGTGAGTAAAACTTCAGTCAAGGCTGGAAGAACAGATAGGTTTAATACTATACTTTTTGATTCAGAGGAAAGCGAAGAGACGCTGAAGAAAACCAAGGAAATCCAAAAAAAAGCAGAAGAAAAATATAAAGTGCTGGAGAACAAAATGAAAAATGCTGAAGTGGAGCGTGAGAAAGAATTGAAAGATGCCCAGAAAAAGCTAGATGGTGCAAAAAAAAAGGCAGATGCTTCCAGTAAAAAGATGAAAGAAAAGCAGCAGGTAAAACTTTCACTGGTATCAAGTTCAACAGTCCTGAAAAGCAGCCACAGTAGGTCAGAAGTGTGTACAGAGGTTTGATTCTCTTAGAAGCTTATCAGTTCAAGTACGTGGATGTAATTTGGTAACTACTGACATTCATGGAAATTGGTGATACAGAATTTGTTCTAGAATCATAATTTATGCTCCAGCCTCCCTTTGTGAGGCTGTCTGATTATAGTGATGTTAAATCTTTCCATTCAAGTATAGTCCCTAATACATGCTCAACATTTTGTCTCTTTAGGAAGTTGAAGCATTGGTTCTGGAGTTAGAAGAGCTAACGCGAGAACAGGCCTCCTATAAACAACAGATTGAGGCTGTGAATGAAGCTATCAAATCCTACCAGCAACAGATTGATGCTATGGCATCTGAGGTGTCCAAGACAAAGGTAGGTTGGCAAAAACGAGGTACTTACAATACCAAAGACAACTTGGTTGTGCGATATGTTTCCATCTGTGTGTAGCTGGGAATAAAGGCTATTAAACTGCGTACTATAGAATTTAACTGCCTACTGTAGATTATTTATTCAATTTGACATGGATATTTCTCCCACCAAATGGGAGGTACGTAGCCTAGACCAGTGGTTTCAAACTTCTTTCCTCAGGACCCAGTTGAAAGAAATAATTTATGCCCATGACCCAACAATTAGATCTTTGAACAATACATTTCCAGTCTTTTGACCACGGCAGCAGGGGGCGCCACAGCTCGGTGCCAGAGAGGCTGCAACCCAGTCCTGGGTTCCAAGCCATAGTTTGAAAAGCACTGGCCTAGAGGGTCTTTTTGCAGTCTTTTTACCTTTGACTGAATTTCACCCTTAATGAATTAATATATTTCCCCCTCATTTACCTTTATTCATAACATAACTAAAGTGTTAAAAAAGAGAAGTGATTCCCTCCTTTACTGTTTTCAGGCATCTGTGAAGGAGGCTCAGGAGGCGCTAGCTAAACAAAAGGAAGTAATTATGGTCCAAGACAAAGAAATTAAAGCCAAATCTGCAGAGGCCGTAAAATACAGGGAACAAAATAATGAATCACAACTTAAGGTTAAGGAACTAGAACACAACATCAACAAGCACAAGCGAGAGGCTGCGGATGCTGCTGCCAAGGTATCTCAGACTGCTGCTCTTCTTTGCTTCCAGTAACCAGAGGCAGTTATTTCAATCACCATAAACAATGGAAATATTTTCCTTTATCTGATAAGCACTGTTATATTGACACAGTCTCAACTCTGAGAAACATCTCAGAGGAGGGAAAGTTACAACATCCCATAGTACATCACCCCAGGCAAGCACAGAATGTGTGTGGGTGATTTCATGTATTTTGTTGGTTGTCATGTCTATCAGGCAAACCAAGTACTTCTTAAGGGTGACTTGGAGACAGTGGTAAAGCATTGTCACATATGAAAACTTTTTCCCACGTATTTTCCCTTCCCAGCTTTTCTTTAGCAATCGGTAGAAGTCAGTGTCCTTTTGATTCCAAAGATTCTCAACACAGCTACCTATTGCCTACTGAGATTTAAAGTAAAGCAACTTAGGCTGCTGGTAGAGTTCATGTGAAAGTTCTCAACATATACACTGTGCATGTTTCCAGGTGGCTAAACTGCTGAAAGACTATGAGTGGATAGATTCAGAGAAACAACTCTTTGGCCAGCCTAACACAGCCTACGATTTTAAAATGAACAATCCGAAAGAAGCAGGCCAGAGGCTGCAGAAACTGCAGGAGAAAAAAGAGAAGCTGGGAAGGAATGTCAATATGAGAGCTATGCATATGCTGTCAGAGGCTGAAGAAAGGGTAAACATTTCTTGTTTATGGGCAATGTAATTTACATCACCTGCGTGCTACTGCTCAGTGCCCCAAAGAAGTGGGGTGCTTTGCTTGTGCATCATGGTACCTAATTCAGAAAATGGTAACATGCCCCATTTTATTTATTCTTGGATGCTGGTACATTTTTAACGGTCTGCTTCAGCAGTTGATAGGAAAAGCCTGACTTTCAGTGGCATAAGTTCAATTTCCTTCTAAAAAGCTCCATTTAAAATTGAAGTCTATCAGTCCAGCATAACTGTCTACTTACTGCAAAGGTTGATTGTCTTTGAATATTGAATCAAAAAAAAATTCTTATAAAAAATGTGGGCTTGTAGCCCCCAGCGTTGCAAGAAAAGTTGGCCAAACAATACCTGAGCTTCAGTACTTTTGTCACTGGAGGGTTGGTGCATTTTCTCCTATTTGGTAGGCACAGTCATGGGTGGGTTGTGGCTCACCCACTTGGAAATTAAGGCCCAGCACTGCTGTGGTGGTGAAGTTTGTGCCACTGCTGGATGCTGCAGTGAGTGGGCATCATCAAACTGCTGCCTCTCCCCCCCACCCAGCTCCATTTGTTACTACCAGCTTCAGGAGCCTGGCTGGAAAACGGGGACTGTCTGTGCCCCTGGAACAACAGTGAAATGTCTCATAGAACAGGTAAAAATGATGATGAACCACTATTAATATGGTGGGGGGGAGCATCCCTCAGAATTTAGCTTTAGTTGTAGTAGCAAATGTGTAGAATATATTTTACAGTAAAGCACCTGGATCCTGCAAGCAGTTATGCACATGCTCTTAGGTTTAGTCTTGTTAATAGGACTAGTCACATGCTTAAAGTGCTACAGCCAAACATATCCAATTCAAAATTAACTGAGACCAATCTTCTGTTCTAATTGAATCAGTATAATGACTTAATGAAGAAGAAAAGAATTGTAGAGAATGATAAGTCTAAAATCCTTGCAACTATTGAAGAGCTTGACCAAAAGAAAAATGAAGCTTTGAACATTGCCTGGCAAAAGGTATGTTACTTCAGGCCTAGCTTTCACATTTTAGAGAGGTTTTTCTACACATGGAGGGGATCAAATTCATTCCAGTTTTTTTTTTTTCATATGCCATACACTTATGCCCATGTAGACATAATTGTGCCCTTTCTTAGTATCAGCCTCCCTTCCCGCTTACTAGATGTTTTCCAACAGGTACCTCTTTTTTTTTTTTTTTTTTTCCTTTGTGCTTTTTCCTGTGCACTTGGGTGGCATTCCCCATAAATATCCACAGAACTAACTTGTCCTCCAAATCCATCTTTAAAACTCCCTTTTCTATGATGCCTACAAAAATCTTAACAGTTAAGCTGCAGGGCTATCATGACCACTGTCTGTCATACTAATCAATATTGTGTCACTGTTTCCTCCTCCCCTCCCTCCACAGTCAATCTGTCTGTACAGTATCTACCTATTGTTTCTTGGCTTCTGTTTAGATTTTAAATTCTATGGGACAGGGACTGTTTTTTGTCCTCTGTTTTTGTGCAGCACCCAGTGCAGTGAGGAGTTAGTATACAACTGAGGCTCTTCAGTGCAACAATAATACAAATAAAAATACCCAGAAACTTGAAAAGATGAAAAGTCAGATCAGTTATTGCTTTCTTCTATTAGTTTGTACTTAAAGGCACAGTCTATTTACCTATAATCAGCTCCACTTGTTACTGTCATCAGTGTAATAGGAAAAAAATCCTTGTGATTTATTTCCCTTTCCCCTTTCAAAAAAAAGGCTGTAGAGAAACATTATACTTGTTAAATAACATCTGCGCTTTTGAGATGTTTAATTTTATGAATAGCTGCACTTAAGAATATTACACGTATCTGAACTTCAGAAGTGAATTATCCAGTAATAGCATTTTTAACTATTCCTGCATATATTTGAGGTATCACCAACAAAAGACAAAACTAGTGGTACCTCTTAACATCTATTAGAAATTATGTAACTTTTTATATAGTTCAACGGTATGAACAAAGGCACAGTCCCAACCCTGAGAATTTCAGTGCAGCCTATGGTTTTGCAGACTATGCTGAATATTTTCCCATTACTTTTTAACAAAGAGAATTGAGTACGGGGCTGCACATATGTATGTGTGTTCAGAGAAAAGTTTGCTGTTTTTAATAGCACCATTAATCCAGATGAAATCTAAAGTGTTTTTCCATCTGACATGTGAACTGCTGTAACACAGCCAGTTGTAGTTTTTAGCTTCTTGTTTG
This sequence comes from Podocnemis expansa, assembly GCA_007922195.1. Lineage (NCBI taxonomy): Eukaryota > Metazoa > Chordata > Testudines > Podocnemididae > Podocnemis > Podocnemis expansa. Next base: position 19,774,577 of record ML681995.1, on the reverse strand, counting down.
GCATCATTAAAGAAAATATAGATGAGAGTGTGCTTCAGTCTTGAATTATGGAATTAAAAAAGATTTCTGTATAATTGGTTTTCTCACCATTCAACACATACTAATTTTTGGCCATCCGGCTCCATGCACCTGACTATGGGCGCAGAAATGAAGTGTTTGGTGGTTGGGTTTCAGGTATACAGCAATAATTGCTCATGATTCAAAGACCTTGGGAAAATACTGTGGTGATCTAATTTCTAGGTAAACAAAGACTTTGGCTCAATCTTTTCTACTCTTCTACCTGGGGCCAATGCTATGCTGGCAGCGCCAGAGGGGCAGACTGTCCTTGATGGCCTGGAATTCAAGGTTGCCTTAGGAAACACCTGGAAGGAAAATTTAACAGAACTTAGTGGTGGTCAGAGGTGGGTGTCATTTTTAATGGTTTGTTTTCCTCTTCATTGTGGCAAGTTATTCTGATGACATAAACCACACAGATTGGGCCCTCTTTTTTTTCATGGGATAGATTGTTTTGATTTCCTTAAGTAAAATGCAGATGTATTTACCGATTCACTTTTTAACACCCAAAGCATAAAACATAAACCATTGAACTGACTTTTATGAACTTGTGTACTGGAGAGATTCAAGAACAAAGAGAAATTTAAATGATGGAGGAGTACTCCACTTTTCACAGCAATGAGGATTAACTGTGCTTCTTCAGAGAAGAGGCATAAGTGAAATTATTTGCAGGAGAATTGTGATAACTCTAAAATAATGGCCAGCACTGAGGAATTGGTAATATTAAAGATTTCGGTGTTTGATTTGCAGTCTCCAGCTCCTACATACAACACGTTTCTCTTGTGATTCAAAAAGTATCTATCACTTTGGTGCTGAAAGCTCTCTACCCCTCTCATAAATTAAAGAAGGGAACAAGTTGCTGTGGAGAGGATACCATTTGCTTTCTGCCAGAAGCAATGCTGTTGGATCTGGAAGGCTGAAAACTAGAAGAATGTTGCTGAGAGCAGGGTAAAGGAAGCAGAGGACTCTCTGGAAGGAAGGGAGAAAGAGGGCTCCAGAATGGGAAGCATAACATACTTGTGTAGACCTATGAGAATGCAGAAAAACTCAAAATTGGAAATGGGAATACAGTGTGACCATCAAAGCAACATTCCAGTCAGCAGGTCTTGCAAGGTTATTTTATATTTTTCATTGTTTTGTGCAGAAATACAAGTTTTGTACATCAAGCTCCACGGTATTAGCTACTTGTCCTGTACTCCAGGGATTCTAGTGTCTCTCTACATTCAACAGTGTCCTTGCTGCTGCAAAATGGCTTTGGTGGAACAGCCAAAGTGGAGAGGAAATATTTTTTTTCCCCTTTGTAACTTATTAAAATTAACTATTTTTTTTCCTGTTTGTAGATCATTGGTGGCTTTGTCCCTGATCTTAGCCATGCTACTCTTCAAACCTGCTCCAATATACATCTTAGATGAAGTGGATGCAGCTCTTGATCTTTCTCACACACAGAACATTGGACAGATGCTTCGCACTCACTTCAGACATTCCCAGGTATGACCCTGCAAATACCAGCATGTGGTGGTCAGTGTAGGTAGGTCATCACTTTCCAAGAGAGTAAATATATAACTGGGGAAGTGCAAGGTGCTTAGATATTCCATATTCAGGGGATTTCCTTTCATTTTCTGGCATAAAGCTCACTACTTCCTTCAGTTTCAAAGGGTAGCCGTGTTAGTCTAGTTCAGCAAAACAATGAATCGTGTGATAAATAAATTTGTTAGTCTTTAAAAGTGCCACAAAACTCCTTGTTTGTTTTACTTTGTTCAGGGTTTTCTTTGTAACTGATTTGCTGTAGTTGCTACCGAGGTGTTACATCATAAGCTATAGCAAATGGGAAGAGTTCTGTTCATAAACGTATCCATTCACTAAGATAAGGTTGACTTTTTAATGAAGATGTTTGAGGACCCCTGGTTTAAAGGTATAACTTCTGGCTCTTTATTTTGGGCCCTTATGAAGTATGCTAGGGATCAATGGAAAGAGTATTCACGTAACACCAACTTGAGCAGGAAAACATGTAGAACTCGATGAGTTTGTTCTTTTGGTGATCCTGTGTGTTTGTGTTGTAGAACTGAAGGGTCCTTTTAGCCAAACCGAATACAACCTGACACAATCAGCATGGGAGTCTCTCTCATCTCACCTTGCTTCACCCCACATCCCTAATATGGTCTCCATTGTCTTCCTGTTCTTCCTAAGCTGGAGCCTTAAGTTGACTTAAGCTTCTTTAAGCTGGTCTAAGGAAAGCTCTGTCCACACTGGGAATTTATTAAGTTGACTTCAGTGCTTCCTTAAGTCAACTTAATAATTCCACCTTTTAAGGCTGAGTTCACCCATTTTTCAAGCATCTGACGAAGTGGGATTTTCCCCCACAAAAGCTCATGCAAAAAATAAATCTGTTAGTCTTTAAGTGCCACACAAGTCCTTGTTTGTTTGGGGTTTTTTTTTTTGGTTTTTTTTAACACTTAAATTGACCTTATTAAGTCAACTTAAGCCAGTGTAGATGGGGAGTAACCCTTAAGTTTCCTTAAGCGTTAAGTCAAGCCAGCAGCTGTCAGTATGGACATGGACAGTCTGCAGGAGTTTTCAGTTTTCTAAGTAGGCTTAACAAGGTTGACTTAACAGAGCCTTCAGTGTAGACATACCCATTGAGGTTAGACTTTCACTTGTAATTTGAGAGCACTGACCATGAGTGGCTGTACGGGTGAAGTGTTTTTGCTTAGTGCTGAGCAACATGGCTAAAGTACCTGCTGCTATGCTCTTACCTGAGTGGCTAAACACCCCCACCCCACATGGGAAGGACTGAACAAGAGAGAACTAACTAAATGCCCTTCCTAACCTCACATCTATCAGCGCCAGGTTGTTTCTTCACGGTTTGATCTGTAATGATGGGGCCTTGTTCAGCATCAGCAATGTAATTCTTGATTGCCTAGCTGCATGTGGGTTTACCTTTTTTTGCCCATCCAGAAGATCCCAACCCTAGAACTGGGCTTACCTTATCTGTGTGTTTTGGGCAGGGGGCGTTACTGTTTCAGGTGACACGGCTACATTCATGGAGAGCTAGTGCCCAGGATGAGTCACCTAGAATAAATGGAGCAGTGTATCTGAACTGTTGCTTTGAGACTGGTTCCATTTTCTGATAAAGCCTCATCAATTATCATTTTACAATCTCTATTGGCTTTTTACATTTAGATTATGGTTTTCATACTGGGAAACAATTTTTTTCTTTAGTTCATTGTGGTGTCCTTGAAGGATGGGATGTTCAACAATGCAAATGTCCTGTACAAGACCAAGTTCGTAGATGGTGTCTCTACTGTGGCAAGATACACTCAGGCACAGATTGGAAATAATGTAGCTGCCCAGACAAAAACTGATAAGGCAAAACAGAAGGAGAAGAGGCCCAGACCCTATGTGGATGCTTGAAGAGCAAACTTCCACCTGCAGCACTTTTTGATGGAATGTCCTGTGTTCCTTGTCTTTGTTTTGAAGAGCCTGGAAAGGTAAAACCATTATAAAATCTCAGGGCTAAACTTCCAACTTAAACACCCCCCCCCGGGAAGTGAGAACAAGGGAGTCAGTGAATATTCTGGCCAGTTTAATTCTGTATATCTGCTTATTGTCATTCATATTTAAAATTCTCCTTACACTTGGTTCTCTAAAGAGGAATCCAGACTGAAGGAATATGCATGCTACTGTTGCATTTCTGTCAGAACTTGTTCATTTTTAGATATTTCCTCTGTTTATCCTAATGACCCACCTTTCCGTCTCACACTAGAATTTCTAAATCTGTCCTCTCCGCTCAGGCAAAGCGTTGCCACTCTATTGACTAGAGCCAAGCTGACCATATGTGGTTCTGTGTTTGTCACACACACAATTCAGATGTTTTCCTCTGTTTTTAAAATCTTTTCTTTCTGTCATGATTTTGTAAAAATGAGAAACATGTTCTTGTATCCTGCCATCATGTAAATGCGTGTGAAATTGTTCTGGAAGGTAGGAGAATAGGGACTGTAGACTGTGCTTAATGGAGTTTTTGCAGCAAAAGGCAATCCAAAATACTTAGGATGCACCTTGACTGCTAAAGAACAAAGCATAAGAATGAAATGCTAATGTTTATATTGTTGACATTTTTAAAAAAGCAAAAGGAGGAAGGTAACTTCTTACTCTTCTGAGCTATAACTTTAATATTGTTAATGTGGGTTATATTTTTAATTTTTGTATCATCAATAAATGATTTTAGCTCAAAGAAATCAGCCTTCACTTCTAGTTTCTTCTCTCACCTTGCAGCTAATCACTTAACGGGGTGGCATGTGACCATGACTCAGTAAACTTAAGTTTGAGCTTCTGATGTCATATCTTACATTGTGGTTGTTACTATTTTTAATCATACACAGGGTTATTTGATCTCAGTGGAGTTCAGTTTGGAAGGTAACAGGTAAGGGATAAAGCATTCACATTGAAAAAGAATTGTTTGGATGTGCTTCAGAACTAGAACTGGTTAAGTGCCATTAAACTATTGAAAAATAAGCCACAACGCTAGGCCTCCACTGCCATCTGAAATGTCAGAGGAAGCAGGAAATGCCCCATTGCTTGGATCACTTAAGATAGTGTTTCTCAACCTTTCTCAAATATAGCATGCCTATTTAGGAGTCTGATTTCTTGCATGCCTCATCTTTCCCGTCACTTAAACTATTTGCTTACAAAAAATCAGACTTAAAAATGCAAAAGTCACACACTTCCAGAAAAATGGCTTGCTTTCTTTTTGGCTGTATGAAATTTTAGTTTGTAGTGACTTTGCTGGTAGTTTCCTGAAGACTGGGAAAATTAAGAAAACATCTTGCTAAGCTGAGGCACCCCCCAGCACAGCTCTGCTTGAGAATCGCTGCTGGAAGACCATCAGCTGCACCTGGAGAGCGTGAAAAGGAGTCCTGCATTTGAGCTGGTACAATAAAAGGACCTCTCCTTATGTCTGTCAAACTGAGAATCAGCAACAGAGCAGGGTGGGCTCTTCTAAGGAAGTAAGGTGTGTGATGCTTTTTATTCAAACACCTAACTTCAGGTGCCCAGGGCCCACCCAACGATGCTGAAAGATGTTAGAGGCCTAGACCCTGGCTAGAGAAGTGACAATGCCTTAAAATGCAACCCTCAAAAGCTAACCCCAGTGCTGTGGTGACAAGGATGTGGCCCAAGTCCTGTTTTTCTCATAAGTCAGGGTTGCAGGCACTTGGCTAGCTCAGTTTACTGAGCCGTGCATAGGTATTCACTATCCAAAATCTAGGCAGAGAAGGTGCTGGTGGCTCTACCTTTGAGCTCAGCCATTAGTGCACTTGCCTGCAATGTGAACTGCTTCACTTCAATTGTGCTGTCTGCCAGAGGGGTAGAAAGCATCTGAACAGCAGCTTCTTATCTAGCACCAGAGGGCTCCAGCCCCTGATCTGTTGCAGGACTCCTGCTGAAGCTGTTTTGTGCTGGGTAACTAATGAAAAAGTGGTTGCAAGGGGACATGCAAAAGGCCTTGAGTCAGTCCAACAGTCCCTGGCTAAATGACTGTTCCCTTGCTGATAATTACTTAAACAGCCATGGAGAGGGTGGTGCTGTAGCTTTGGCATTAGGGTATGTGCCTGGAGGGCTAAAGGCACCACCACCAGCTGACCTAATGACTGGGATCATGGGTCTGGTTTAGTTCTGTTCATGGCAGGCTTTAACAGCACTTGGGAAAAATGAAGGAAAGTTCCCACAGGGCCATTCTCATCTCAGATTAATGATGTGTCATGTGACTAAAGCACACCTCTTCCAAGCTCATGAGATGCTCCTTCCTGCTTATTGCACCCTTTAAAAAGCCTGGAACTGACCAGCTGTTTACATTGTTTGCCACATTTCTTTACCATGCCCAGCAGCCACTGCACACCTGTTCCACACGAGCGGGATCATTACAGCACTACCACAGCCCCTCTGCGTGCAGTTACGGGTGTAGGTTATGCACGTAGGGGGCAGTGGTGCATGCAGCAGCATAGAGTAGAACCTTAAGAGCATCTGAACAAAATGATACTGGTTTTTGGAAGTTTACATCTTAACACTGGTAACATAGCTTTGGCACACTACTTTATAGATGAAAAATACTTCCCCTTTATTTTTTTGTAGCCATTGTTTAATGCAATGCTGTACTGCATTCCCCACCTTGCTCTGTGGTGGCCTGTTAGCTTCTGGCTCCAAAGGCTAAGTGGCTGGCTGATCAATTTTTAACTCTGAGGTGCTACTGTCCAATTTCACCAGCCACTCACCTCACCCAGAGAGGCTTTTGTCAGCTCTTGCTGTTCCCTCTGGTTTCTTTACCAAAGCTCAGGGAGGGAGAGGCCAGTATTGGACACTCAGTTCAGTGCAGTTTCATGACCATTTTGGTGCCACTAATCAATAACTCAAAAGGCTTTGAAGACTGCTTATTATGTAACTCAGTTCTCAACATCATGGCTCAGTCAGGCCCTGGCAGAATCCACGCTGTCCTTCCTTTAACAGACTAGAAACAAAGCCTGTGCTAACTCCCAGTAAGCCAGCCAGAGGGACCATGACTTGGAGCAAACCTCTTAGGCTTTATTTCAATTATTCTTTAGCCTTTGCCTTGCACTAGTCCTCAGTCCAGCAGATGTTTGTGAGGGAGGAGCAATGCTGTGATTGCTACATAACACTAAGCACAGCTTTGAAGTTTGGACAATTGAAATTTTAGCACATTAAATAGGGAAAAAATTACCCAGTTGCTTCCAAGAACAGGTCATGCACCTTTATTTAATGTTACCTTTTTGGTAAGTGGGAGGGATTTCTTTCAAGCAGTCCATTTACATACTCCAACATCCAAGTACAGATGGCAATGACTTCAATGGAGACCTTGCAACATTAGAAAACTTTTCTTAATATACATCCATTTAAGCAACAGCTTGCAGGTTGGAACGAATGTTCGTGGCAGACTTGCCCACCTCCCCCTTGGTCAACAAAGCAGCACAAGAAATGCCCACACTGGGCAAAGTACAGTGTGTTTTACATAGTGCAATTGCTTTTAGAGGAAAAACTCTAGGAAGGCCACTTTTTTTCCTGGCATTTACACACAAAGGGAGTGGGGGAACAGACCTTTGTTAGATGCATAACTTCTGTGCAGGTAGGTTCTGTACATAGGCACGTGCTTTAGAAGATTCTGAATCCATAGATTTAAGTGTTAAAAACATATTGCTTTAGGAATCAGATTCTATTACAGTGTCTCTAGTTTCCCAACCATCCTGCCTGAGCTGTCACTCCCAGAGATCAACAGAATTTCTAGAACATGTTCTTCTACAGACTATAACCCCCTGGTGGGAAAATAGCCATTTTTTATGGCAGCTGGCTGGCTGTAGCTACCTAACACTCTGAGCTACTGCCTCACACTGTGCATGTCCCTGCTGAAATCAAGGCTGTAAGTGCTTGTTGCTTTGAACTGTGTGACAAAGAACAAGTCAGACAAATAAGTGCAAAGCAACATAGGGAAGTCTCACCTCATACAAAAATGAGCTCTTGTGGAAAGATTTCAGGGAAGGCAAGTTGTGTGTGTTTAAATGGTACCATTTTATGCAACCGATTTGCCCCCCCAGGCTTTTAAAGAATACAGATGTGCTTGGTAACCCACACCCTGTAAACAAGCAGCAACTCCCTGCCATTAAAGTAGTAGATCAAAATATTTTAGCACCAGCTCTCAGCACCAAGGGCTTGCCTACCACATGCTAACACAAGGCGCAGTAGTACTTGCCAAGGTTTCAGACACAGAAGCGCCAGAAGGTGGAGTCTCACACCAACATTTCCTTATCAGGTGGGTATTTCCCACGCTCCTCCTCCCCCTAGGGCAGTCAGACTACCAGCAGCAACGGCGTTGAACGTGAAATAGCACAGACTTGAGGGAGGTAGATACTGAGCACTCAGTCCTGGACATGATGGGAGCATAGACCATTGGCAGGTTATTTGAAAAATTGTCCTCCCAGTTGATTTAAGTCAGACAGGGACCAGAGGGAGTCCCTAAGAAAATGACAAGTCTTTCTCAGCTGAAATCCAAGGCTAGCAGCTTGCCACCACTCATGATTTTATTTCACAAATCAGCAAAGCGATGTCCGTTGAAGCTGTACCCACACTAAAGTTACAGTAGTCATTTTACATTTCTAAAGCCTGTTGTCACAGCATCCAGGTTTATGCCTTTTGTCTGAGAAGAGGAAATGGGGGGACAGGGTAGCGTGGCCATTTAATCAAGTAGAATTTTTACTCCATGTTAATGCAGATATGGTCTGTCAAGTGCAAATTAAAGTATTCGCTAGAAACCAGCATGAACTGGCAACTGATGATATAGGTAATTCAGTCTGTTACAAACACTGAAGTCTACATTGTTACAGCTTTCCAAAGCAAGAACAGAGTTACAAACATGAAAATAAAACCTACCACTATAAAAGTTTCCATCATGGCAAATTAAACACTCTGGAAAAACATTTTCTAGAAAAAGTTGTGTTTTCAGTTTTTGCTCCAGTTGAGGAGTGTCATGCAAAACAACTTTGAGAAGAGCAGTGTTCCCCACCAGTTCTTTTTACAGACCCAAACCACTCAGTCCTGGACTGCTCAGTAAAGTGCTCCTTCATGTGCATACTTTTGGAGAAGAAAACATTGTTTAAAATCTGGGAGGCAGGGATCCAGTAGCTGGGAAGGGGGAGATGGATTTTCTAAATCCACGCTGGAGTCAGAGATGGAGGAAGTAAGAGAACAGTGCTTTGCCTTTCACCTTTCCCAGACAGTGGGAGTTGGTTCTGGGAGGACCAGACTGGGCCAGCAGAGATGGCGTTTTGGATGAAGTCAATGGGAGTTCTTGCTAATATAAATAATAGCTGCCAGTCTCCTGGAGAGATCTGAAGAATCACTATTTGGGCATTAAGCTTTAAACCTTCACACACAGTGAAACAAAAATAAGCATTTAACTTTCCAGTGCTGTTGGTTCTTCAGCCACTTCAATTCTTTAGAGGGGCATTTGGGATCTAGAGTAAAGTAAGTTACATTCTTTGCCTATTTTAGGAATCAGATAACTCTTGCCTTTAGTACCTCCTTTCAGTCACATACCTGTAAATCTCCTAGATCAGAGGTATTTACTGACGCAACTATTTGTTCTACAACTTCAAAAGTTGTTCACTAACCAGTTGCTTAAAACCACAAAAATGCAGTTAATGGGGAACAGAATTTAAGGCATATTTTATTTTGGCCAAGGAATGATGCATGCTACAGATTAATCCTCACTTCCCCATTGGCGGTCAGATCACACTGCACTCGTTTTTGTTTTACATGGCACTTCATGGGTGGTGGTTTACAATTTAGTCAAGGTTTTCAAGTGTCTTCTTCAATAAAGATGCTTTCTCTTGCAGTTCTGGTCTGCTGTCCAGCACCATGGTAGTAAGTGAGCCAAGGAGGAGCTCTCTGCTTTCCAGGGGCAGGCTGTCCCATTGCTTAGACTCTGCATGGATAAAAGGAGACAGCTGCATTTTCTAATGACAACCAGAACAATCCAAACGTAATCAGCCCCCAGGACATGCTGAAAAAGGGCCTGCTTCAAGTTCTTCACTTGATCCAAATCACTAGTTACAGAGATTCCTGCAGGGTTTATGCAACCATGGGGGGCAAATTCAGTGGGCCTTGGACAGACTTGGGAGTCCCACTGACTTCAAAAGGAGCCGTGCCCACTAAAGCCCAGATAAATTCAAACCACAGAGCTCAGCATGAGGGAAAGAGGGATTTAGGGTCATGTCCCTCTCACTTCACAAGTGCTCCAAGTGAGTCATGGAAAAGCCAAAAGAGCCAGAAGGGAAAAGGAAAAAACAGCCCTTTTCCCATTAAAGGCAAGGCACAGACTGGTGCAGGCTCAGAGGAGAAAGTTCACTAAACAAGGAACAAATGTCCAGCCATGTAGCACCCTTGAAGTAACATTATCTGTTTAAACTTTAAAAGGGACAGAATCCCAAATGGAGACCAAGGGGCTGAAGTTCAGCACAGATGTTACATGAAGAGGAGAAGCACAATCTCAGTCAGCAAAGCGTTTCCACCCCTGCAGCAGCGTAAAGGGGCCAGAGCACAATGCAGAGTGAGACAGAGCTGGAGAAAGAATCTCCATCTCCTGACTCCAGGCCTGTGTTTTCTCCACCTCTCTCTCCTCCCCGAAGGGCTCTCACACCACGCAGAGCCTGCCTGAACTTAGCTTCTCCAGCCACAACTCAGGATTTCTCCCTCCCACCTTCCCTGCCTGCGCTGTCCTCTCAGGTGAGAAGGGCCATGTGCAGCTGGCCAGCAAGTAAATGCAAAGTAACAAAAGGCATCGCTTTCCCCACCCTGCAGGGCCTGGGGGCCACAGCTTGAGCTGAAGTCTCAGACTCGGCTCTTCTGTATGATAACAAGGCAAAAAACCTCACCGTGAAGTCTGGTGAGCAGCACTTCTATCACCGACAAGGCTTCCGTTCTGATGGAGGTGTAGCTCTTATTTTCTAGGAGGAGAGAAGGAATTCAAAGCTGACTGTACACAGTGGCACACAGAGCCTTACCCACCTGTTGCCGCAAAGTACTTTAACTTTTATGGCTTGGTGCATCATACGCCCAGCCCAGACAGCCACACACAGGACCAAGTGCATTAACAGTGCAGAGTCTGCAAATTCACAGCCTCTTCGGGCCATGTGGCATGGCACAATACCCAAAACAGCCATTTCACATGTTAGAGAGGAACTGGCCACTAACACAGCAGATGAGACTGCAGTGCCTTCATATTCCTGCACAGAAGATTTCTGTTAGCTCACATTACATGGGATTTCACAGACACACACACACAGTTACCAAAGACCAAGTTGTTTTCTTGAGCCATGTCTCCTACAAGAGCTTCCCTAGTCCTCAGCCACTGGGGTGAAATCCTTGCTCTGTTCCCTAGTCCCTTTAAGCCAGGTAAAAAGGCTGGAGTGTCATAAAGGAGCCCTAAGGGCTCCATGTCTGCCCAGGGGAAGATTACGTCAGCACAGACACCACCACAGGGCTCCCACCGTGGCCACACAAGTGGGAACAGCAAAGCTGGGAGCGCACCAAGATGGCCTCTTTTAAAGGCTCAGCACAGTCTCTCACCACAGCTTCTTTTCTGTAGCTCAGCCTCTCTTGCATGAGTGCCCTGGCCTTCAGGGAACTCCCCTAGCAACCTACATGGGCTCGTTTCATATAGGAGCTTGGCCTAGCTTTAAAAAAAAAATGAAGAGTTTGGGAAAATTCAGCATCACGTAAGCATCGGCACATCAGCCCCATGCAAGCCATCTTCCACAAGAGAACACTTACAAAGGTGACGCTATGGATATGCGAAAACCACAGCCCTGGCATCAGCCTGCACAGAAATCTACCACCATCAAAACTAAACTATTTTATTAGCCGAGAGGAAGGGGATTTCCTGCATCCAAGGAGTTTGACACATCTGGTCCAAGCACCACGGGAAGTAAGAACTTCCAACAGTCATTCCAAAGGCAGGAGACTAACGGGAAGCCACGGCTGCGGGCTATAACGTTACAGGTAACATTTAGCCTTCATTGCACATGTCCCCAAAGAGACAGAGCCAAAAGCATCTAGTAAGCCAGCTGTCAGGAGAGAAACTTTTAAACGAGCTGATCATCTCCAGCCACACGCTGGGAAAATACATTTACCTAAAGAGTGTGTGATAGATGAGCAGGTTTCCAGCAGGATTTCTGTCAAAGCCCCAGGGTCTGAATGCTCCTCTTCAAAAAGCATTAACCTAAGAAATTGAAAAGCAATGTGATGCTCAGGTACGAAGAAACAAGTCAGTCTACAGACCTGTTTGGCTTACTCTGGGGTATATTACAAGCGTGCATTCGTCATATTTCCATAGCAGGCAGTGAGCAAAGGCAAAAAATAAAACTGAGGTGCATGCAGGAAAATTACCCTTGAAAATAGGCGTTCATGGCCTGCAGCACTCCGAGTTGCACTTTCCACGTACTGAGTTTCAGACGCTCACACATTAATTTGCACAGCTCTTTCCAATAGCAGCCTGAAAACAAAGGGATGTCATCACATTAAAAGGGGGAAAAGCAGATGTGAACACTCCCTGCTTCACACTAACATCACTGTCTTGGCCCATGCTCCAAATTAGATCTGCAAGGAGATCAAAACAGCCTCCTCCCACATCGGACCTGAAGCCCCAGTTAACCCAGGCAAGGCAAAAGCTTTAAACACATGTGGGCCCAATGACAGGAAACTAAATCCAGATTCTGGCATCTCAGTACAAAGGAGTCTGATTATTCAGAGATGCTGAGCCCGTGCCATCAAAAGCCAGGCCGCTTTTATTTAGGCATCTTGTTTCAGGCACCCCAAGTTAGAAAACACAGGCTGATACGTCCCATCACATCACTCCACACCTTAGAAACAGCTTGGTGTGTGGTATTTAGTGCACTGGAAAGTGAGCACTGAGCCCCAGGCCATGCAGTGTATTTTTGGTGGGGTGCAGAAGAGAGGGCATCTTTCCCTCATTACTTTGAGTAACCTGCCATGATGGCGTAGCCACCAGATTGCACAAACCAACCTCAGTGTTCAAGAAAGTGACTCCTGAAAACACTTGACATTTCTCCTCTCTCACCAAGCATCTGCTTAGGTCCTCTTTTAAGCAAATGCTCTTTGAGTCACATGCTCCCTGCTTCACGCATTATTTGTCTGATCCAACTTACGCTGTGTTTCCAGATTCCTAGGCCAGGCCTTGCCCAAACTCTCAAAGGCACAGAGCAGGGATTCCATCTGAAGCTCCTTTTCTTTTTCATTCTCGTCCTCGTCATCATTCTTTGGTGAACTGGCTGCTACACTCTCATGAGAGCTCTGGAGAGGACACGAGGTAAGACGGCATGTTATGCTGTGCTTATTTCACAGAATACTTTCTTAAATGCCAGCCCCTGTGTCTAGTCACTGTATAATTCACACACAACATAGTTAGAGAGCCTCAATTCATTGCAATCTTACTGGCATCAGGAAAAACTACAGAAACTGGTAATGTTTCTATGCTCCCTTTCATCCAGAAGAGCCCCAATCTGCTTTAAGAACTTAGGGCCTGATTTTTAAGTCTATATGCACTTGTTGTTCCACCAATCTCAACCCAACCTGCAGGTGCTCAGCACCTGGAGAAAAGAGGATTCAGCTGAAGGGACACAAGCCGCAGGCCTGCCCAGCATACTGCACAGGGTGGGGTTTGAAGGAGAAGTGCCACGAAGACAGAAAAATCGCTATTGTTCGAGACAGTGTCATGGCTTCTTCAGTTTACTGTGCAGCCGCCAGGGAATTGGGTTTTAAACGTCCATCTGCAGAAATACCAGGCTCTGGAAACCACACAGAATTCATGGGAAGGATGAGAGGCTAAGCCAGGACAAGTCAAAAATGGGGACTGGTGAAGCTGAGACGCTCGTGAGAGTTTACAAATGGGAGATGTTCACACTTGCATTGGGCCAGTCTGAACGGGATCAGCTTTTCAAATCAGCAGCCCTCAGAAAAAAGAACCACACAGACATGACATCTCCAGATCAGGTCTATCACCACCCGCTGTTTTCAAAATTAAATAAAAAAGCTGAAGCGTCACCTTCTTTATCATTGGAAAGACAATGTCTGCCAGCTCCTGGAACCGGTCTTCCTTTGTCACCTTCAGCATGTCTGCCGCGCATCGGAGAGCTACTATCTTGTACTTAAGGTTCTCCTTGCGACACTCTTTCAGGACGGCCTGGATGACATCATTGATGCTGGGCTGGTTAGGCATAGACGTCTGCAGCTCTGCACTGGAACAGCACATGCACGTGGAAGATCAAACAAGTTATACCTCACTAGGCTGTTAGTTAAGCAAGCAGCTCCTCCTACACCTTGAGACCCCAGCAACACTTCCCCCCCCACCCCCAATTACTGCCACAATCCACAGACTTGTCACCTTTTTTTGTAAGGGCCAAATCAAATGGGTTATTCCAGACACATGCACATAGTTTTGCTGGTATCACAGAAGGGCACAGACGCTTACTGGGTGCTTTTCTTGGCCAGGCCTGGCTGATTCTAAGAGCTCTAGACCACATCATCTAAAGTCATTCCAAAAAATACCCATTACTTTGCAACGAGAAGATGCAGTCCTGAGAGGAAACTTTCCAAACTGCAAAAAAAGGGAAATCCTTCTCCCGGCATTTACCAGCACATGTAATTGCACCCTCTACTTTATGACCTAAGATTTCAGGTTCTGTGCATTCATTTGTTGCCTCTTCTCTTTCGTCCTTCCCTGTCAGTATATTTCTGTATCTGAGCTCTTGCTCAGTCTTACTGTGTCTGCTGTTGTGTCTCCCCTTCTTCTTCCACTTGCCTTGTTCCCAGACTCACTCCTTCCCCACTTTCCGTGTTCTTCCCCGACCTCCTCAGATTTTCAGTACAAACCCACCCTCCAATCCTTTCCTCCATTGTCCCTCATCATCTTTCTCAAGCCAGACTCTGTCTTTCCATTTCTCCAAATCTGCTTTCCCACCCACTTCTGACCCTGTCCTTCCACTCTCTCCTGTTCCAGGTCCCGCCAAGGAGCTCTGCCGCCAGTTCTGGCCCCTGACCAACAGCTCCCAACCCTCCCCCGGATCCGCTCCACTTTCCATAGGTTTGGCTCAGAGGGGAGGGGAGGGGAGATGAAGTGTCTATGTCATAGTGGGAAATGAAGATGACACGCAGTTCCTACCCTCTCCTGCTTCTCCTTGGAAAGAGCAGGCGGTAATGAATTCTTTCCTCAGCATAATGGAGGCTGAGCCCACGTGTAAATGGGCACAGCAGATCCCTGTTCGGGATCCCACAGATTGAACGATTCCATGCTATAGGGATGTTTACCTGCAGGCAGACACAATGCTGGCAATGGCTTTCAGCAGCTCCTCCTGTGAGAATTGAAACAGAGGTCAGACATGCTCATGCAAACAGCTTCACAAGGAGGCTGTGCTTTCCCACTGCCCAGTTTTGGCTTGTATGCCTCGTTCCGCAGTTCAGGCAGATGCTGCAGAAGCATTCAAAAGCCACTTCCCTCTGTAAAAGGCCATGCTGCACTAAGACGCACTGGTTTAATCTCACCTCCCCCCCCAGTCAATCGTTCTTTGTGTGATAAAGTAGCTCACCAGATGCCCATATTTCAAGACCACAAGCCCACTGTTCTGCCAGTGCAGCTGGGCCTTCAGTGGATCTAAATGCGCTCAGCCAAGGGCTATAAAGTGACCTGAATGTAAATGAGAATTCAGCTCTTCAGTATTTCTTTTTTAAACTCTACCCTTACACTGGCTACTCTGTGCACTTATTTCCATTCCTTATAGGGCACAGTCAGTGTTCCCCTTTTCCACCCCCTTTAGATTGCTATGGTTCCATGCTGGGCCATTTAAAAACACACACAAATCCAACCCAACTTGCTCGAAAACAAGTGAGAACAAAGCAGTCGGGGTGTCCAATCCATTAACAGCTGGCCAGAACATGAGGAACACATCAGTGCTCACAAGAATATACAGGACAGGAAGGACCCATCAACCAAAGTCAGATACATTTGGAATCCCACTCCCTGCAGGAACAGGGGTGTTTTTTGCTCACTGTGCTCCATTTCTGGACTGAACACCTGTACCCCTCTCAGTCCACTGGACTCCAATTGTTTCTTTACCTTTCCTGTCCATGTTCGTCCGGACAGACCTTGCAACAGTGCAACAAGCACCATTCCCAGATGGGGAGGCACCAAGGAGCCAGTTTGCTTGGCAATAGATGCCATGGCAGCTGCTCCCTGGGCTTTCATCTTCCAAGACTGGGACTGCAAAGCCTTCTGGGTAATGGTGATCAACTCCTGCATATACAATCTAATGCCGCCATGAGTGCCTGCGTACCAAACACAAAGAAAAGCTGTAAGTTTATGACACGGGATCAAAAAGCTGATCCTCGAGCAGTAACAGGATTCTCTTCTTTGAGCTATGAGCTGAGTTACCAGTGAGGATTCATCATATCACCAAACAACTGGCTCCTCCTGGCCAAAGCAATTTTGTTTGCTAGATCCTTCAGAGCTGACCTGAAAGGGTCTTAAATACACAACTGAATGTGAAAGCCAATCTCCAACCCTTGATCTTGCAGGCACTAGGATTTTTCTCTTGTCAATTTCCAGGGAAAAAATTTATTTAATTTTCTTTATTAAGAAACAAAACAGAACCAAACCCCCCCCAGATCTCTTACTATTCCATGGCCACAAGTCCTGGGGAAGATGCATGCACAGGAGTAGCCTAGTGACTAAAACCAGGCCACTGAGCAGCAGGGAAAGAGCTAGGAAGTCACTCACATTGGGCAAATGAAAGCTGTGTCTTCATCCCAGGCTATCAATGTGTTGAAACTGGTGTTTCGAGACCTGCTACTGGGTGACACCCACTCCCTGGACTCAACACCCCCATGTGATCTCTAATTTCATGGTTCATGTACTCAGCCTTAATACTCCTGCATCAGCACCTGCAGAGAGCAAACTTCATTCCATGAAGCTTTTGAATGCTAGGGCCAAGATTTTCAAAAATCTAAGGCATTTTTAGTCCTGTCCCCCCATTACAATAGTGGCCAGTGCCTCATAACTTGTCATTCATGTTCGTCTATCATCTGTTAGTCTCTGTATGCCTCACTTCCCCATATCCAAAGTGAGGTTAAGTGACTTGTCCACATAGGGAGCACATGGGAGAGCAGGGATCTCTCAAACCCAAGACTAACAGCCCTGCCCACTGGCTTGTCTGTCCTGGATAAAATGGCTGCTTACCAGTAAGCACCTACAATAGGGGTTTGATTTTTACAAGCATTGATACTTAGCAACTGTAGCTGCTTTGTCACCGAATGCTCCCTGCAGTATCTGGGGAGTGCAACAAAGTCTCTGCTAGGAAAGGAAGGTTTTGTTTATTTTGTTAAAGAAGCACATAGTTAGGGTGACCAGCAAATTCTATTAAAAACCACAGATACCATCACAGACGGTTCTGGCTCCAACACTTGTGTACCCACATATGCAATTCACATAGGAATCAGCACTCAAAGAACTACCTATGGATTCCCAACAGCCCCAGCTATAAGCAAGCCCCTACCGATCTCTGGGTCAACTTACCAGGTGCATTTTCCTGCCACACTTCAGTCCACAGATTACAGTCGTCCTTCTCTCCTTTCTCTTCATCTGGGACTTCATGCATGCCCAGAAATGCCAGAGGCAAGACATATTTGGCATGGTTCTTCAGCACATCTGGGCTGTAGCGCCCGATGGCATGAACCGTTAAAGCACACCCCATCCTGTAGACTGGTTCTGTGTAGGACACGGGAAGAGAGCAATTATGCACTTTTGTCATTTGAAGCCAGAGACCTCTCCCAGAGTGATGTCACAGATGTGGTGTAGGGCTTCACACCAGTGTTGTGGAGAGGGACAGTGGTATGTTTTACACTAGTCAGTCATCTAGTAAATTTACACGTTGCAGATTGCATGAATGAGGATGAAAATATTCCTTCACTAGCCTCTGCCCCCTCCCCTGAGCTGGTCTCCTGCCCTATATGGTAAAACTGGAAAACCACCAAGCCACATACCTTCCTTCTCCATGTACCAGCTGTTGAACCTCTGCAGTAGTTTCTCAGTGCTGCTATCTCGGGAGGTCTTTAAAAATCAGAGAGAGAATCAAGTCATTTAAAACACATGCAACTCTCCTGCACCTGCCACCGAAACCAATATAATAAATAGAATTAAAGGACATCTACTCACCCGAACTAGATGACCCATAGCAAACGCAAAAGACTTCTGCACCACGCTATTGCGATCAGTCAGCCCATTAAGTAAAGCACTCATGAGTTTGCCTGTTCGAAAGAGAGAGACCGGACCAAGTTGACATTTGTTAGCAGAACCAGGCTTTTCCTGCTGTGGATCACAGTGCCTGAATTTTATTACATCATTTCTATTTCTGCACCAGTCCCCTTCTTTACTGTGTGACTGTACACAGCACATCTCCTTTAAGAGGACTATAAAGCTTCATCTGTCCCCATGCGCACAAGCAAAACCGAAATCTGGTGCAGCAGTTGTCACTGTGGCATAAACAGGAGGAAAATACTCCTGTTCTGCAGCCAGCAATGTGCACAGCCACAGCCGATCTACAACAGCTTCTGGTTCCAGCCCAGTTGTCCCCCTGCCCCTTAATCTAGATTTCCTTCTTGTAATAGACAAGACCTGCCCCAGGGTCCCAAACTATGATAAAGCCTTAGATGTCTCATGGCAGGTTGTCAGCAGGGACTGACAGAAGACTGACAGCGTGAACTGAGGGAGCAGCTCCATCAGTCTGGTGGCAGGAGTGGACTCAAGTCTCTTGGTGTGAGTGAGTCCCTGCAGGGGAACAGAGGCACCTGGCCAGTGTGTTAAACAAAGCTTTCACACAGTTCGCCAGCACTGGTGAGTCTCACTCCTGGGAGAAAATGTGCTCTAGTTGAATCGGGGGACAGCCCTGTTATGCCTTAATACCTGCGTAGCTAGACATCCAAGTCGCATCCACCCCCAACCTGAAACAGGCAGCTTCTTCCCCATGCTTGATATCAACATCCACACCATCACTACCAAAGAATAATCTGTGGATATCCACATTTATAGAAGAGACTATAAAGCCGGTATCTGCGGATTTGCAGGGCTTACTCCCTGGTTGCACTGACGAGAAAAGGTGCTTTCAACAGTAGTTAAAACACAGCTGTCACTAGTGCTCTGTAGGCATGGCAGGGAGAGGCCATCCTCAAATACTCCCTCAGCAACTCTTTGGACTTATCTGAGCAGTGCAAACCCTTTACTATGTGAACTGGTGCCAAGGGCCCATCGCATTTAGAGGGTCTGGAGAGCATGAGGAGTGTTCTGTGCTGACAGCAGACAGCTAGAATGGAAAACATGCTATTCATAAGAGTACTTGCTGGTAAAATCAACTTAAAGCAAACCCTACCTGAGTACGGTGTTAAGTCCTGGGGGCACTGGGTGGTTAATGACACTATTACACTAGCACAGCCTCCCTGAGAGTAAAAGACAAAAACAAAAACAAAAACAAAAAAAAAAACCCAACATTATTGGCTTATTCTATGGAATCCACCAGCTGCACAAAGGTGAGGTTACTAGTCCACATAGCGAGAAACAAGTAAAGCAGGTGGACAGGAATCCAACTGAAATGAGCTGCTTTTATTTATTACAGCAGCTGCTTCAAAGTCAAAATCACCAAAGAAGGCTGGCATTGCAGCATTTTGCTTCTGCCACTGTCAACATGGTAGTAAACCAACACACATACCTTTGTACCCAGCCCTACTCCACTTTTGATCAGCTCACACAGCCTAGGAACCAGCTCACCCAGGACAGACACATCCAAGTACTGCAAACACTATGGAAAGGGAAAGGATAAAAGTGTAAATCTTGAGGAAAAGTTACAGAAGTCAGGTCTGTACCAGAAACAGAAAAGATGTCATTTGCTTTTACTTCGCTACACTTGGGAGCTTAATGTATGGTGTAGCACTAAATTTTAAAAGGACACCGTCAGCCCCCAAATAGAGATTCACCACTTAGTTAACAGCTGCTGTGTTCTAGGGCAGCCTCACTGACATCAAGAGGTGCTTGAGCGGAGCTGGCACATCAGAGCGCTGAATCAGAACTTCTTAAAAATGCAGCAGCTGTCAAATAAAAATACTACCAAATAAGCAGATTCTGTGGGTATAAATTTTGGTGGGGACCTAAACACTCCCCTGCTGCCATGTGAAACCTCAACATCACAATGACGCATCAGTACTGGACAACGTGGAGATTACTTTCAGTCTCAATCATCTGAGATGTTAATAGCAAACAGAAGACACTGTTTCCCAAGAACATATGAATTTTTAAATGACCAAGTGTCTGGAACACCAGAAAGCCCATCAAAAGCACAACATGTTCCTCCATTTCCTTCCTAGGATCTCTATAGGTTTAAGATCAATAATAAAAAAAAAGTAGTGTTCCCATTCCAAGATCTGCTGACAGCACTGAAGCCCCCCAATTATTAGTACATTTGGCAATACTGTCCCCATGGGTGATGGAGTCATATGGCACAGCCTGGGGCAAGAGATGGTGTACAACCTGGAGGCCTTGTCTCCCCAGAAGAGCCATCAAGGCCAATAGTCCCTTGCTATCACCCTTCATAAGAGTCCAGTGACATTGTGTCCGCCTGGGATGGGGCTGCACAGAAGCCAAAGGGGCTTCACTTCCCTTTACACTAGATGACTTCGCTGGGAGCAGGGCTGATCTTTGTGGTGGTGGAAGTGTGGGGCAGGGGTTGTGCTTCACTGCTACAGGAAGCACTGGAGTCTTCTCCATGAGACCCGGCACCCCCAGCAGGGGGAGGAACTAATCTCTTCAGTCCCAAAGCTGGGAGCAGGTCAGAGAACTCTCTTCTCTCTCACCTGAGGGAGATAGCAGCAGCTGCTAACCTTTTTCAGCCAGGACCCAGATTAAATTTGGGAGTCAGCTTTGTGACCCATGCCCCAGGCTGGGCCGCCCCTCCCTCTGATTTCAGTGAGTCAGTGGGGGAGAGCTGACTCTCTAAACCGTGCCATCCTCCCTCCACAACCAACCTGGAGCAGCATTCTGGCTGCCCTGCCTCCCCCTGGCCAGCCACCCCTTCCCAGGGCACAGAGAGCAGCCGGCACCGGGCTGCTGCTTTCGGGGCCATGGCGCTGGAGTGGGCTCGTTCCTTGGAGTTCAGCCAGCCACTTTGTCCCCAATCCCCCAGAGCTGAATGGTCCCGATCCAGGGCCTTGTGGGCGAGGTGGCCTCTGCTCAGTGCTGGGGGAACTGGGGCAAAGAAGCCAAACTCCACAAAATAGGCCACTCCAGGGCCCTGCACCAGCCGCTCTCTGCACCCTGGGGAGGGGCAGCTGGCTGGCTGGGGGGCAGGCAGGGCAGCCAGGAAGGTCGCTCCAGGTCAACAGCACAGCTTGGAGAGTCACCCCATCCCCCTCCTGCTGACTCACTCCAGCAGAGGCAGGGTGGCACAGCCTCTGGCCCCAGCCCCCTGCTGCCAGGGCCCACAATGTGGCCACCCTGACACTTCTGGCTCATGCAGAGGGAGGGTCATGGTGACCCACCCTAAATGGCTTGGCGACCCATTTTTGGGCCATGACCCATAGGTTAAGAACCCCTGCTTTAGAGCACCAGAACATGCACTGTCAGGTACAGCCTTTCATCCAGCCCCGCAATGACATGGAACAGCCCTTCAGCCCCAGCACCTCACACAATGAAGGTTTTATAAGAACTAGAAATGAGAAGCCATTAGCACCAATGTCTACATTCCTGCCCACCTTTATGTCACAGGCTGGGTACAGGGCAGTGCTCACAGCCCCCATCCTTTGTAAAGATGGCCACAGAGCAGCGATTCCCAACCTGTGGTGTGTAAGGGCACTGCAGGTGGTCTGCAGGAGAACAGGCTGGGAAAAGTGCAGCTGGAGCCAGGGTTCGCAGGGCCGCAGAGGACAGGGGCACAGCAAGGCGCATGGGGCAGGGAGTGCAGGGCCACGGGGGATGGTAACAGGCTTGTGGCTGAGCAGAGCAGGATGCAGGCTGGGGTTTAGGAGCCTCATGGCCAGGGAGTACAGAGGCACTGAAAGGTGCTGGAGGCTGGGGAGTACAGGGCTGCAGTGCATGTGGTCCACAGGGCAGGAAAAGCAGACAGCTGGCACAGTAAGGGGCTTGTGGCTGAGGAGTGCAGGGTGGTGGTCCATAAAAAGCTTTTGATGATGTAGTGGTCCACGCAAAGAAAAAAGGTTGGGAACCACTGCCATAGAGTTCAAACTGAAAAGACCACAGCTGTACACTTCATTTCACTGAAAAGGCAGCACCTCCAGTAGAAAAGCATCCCATGATGTGTTTGTTGCCTGGGCACTGGTGAAGGCTCAGATCAGGAGGGGGAAAAAAACAAAAACAAAAACAAAAGGTGTGGAGTACTGAATAACCTACACTACTTGCAACAGCATATGGATTTTCCCCAAAGGTTTCCAAGTGAAGTAGTGTCCTGACCCAGATCTAAACATCTAAAAGCATCAAGAACCACTGGTAGGACAAGGAAAGACGACAACTCTGAGCCAGCATCCAAGGACAATTCCCTTATACTGCCTCCTAGGGACTCAAGCTAGGAACAAATGAGAAGTGTGGAGTCCCAGGACCAGTGGAGATAAGTCTAAGCCACAGAGAAGTAGCAATTAGGATCTTAAAGAGGTGAAGCAATCCCTTTAAGCCAGCATTTAATACTGCCTCCCCCTCTTCTCGCCCTCCTAAAAAAAAAAAAAAATAATATTACACAACTGTTGGGTCAGGCATGTAACAGCACTGGTTAGTCACCCTTAAGAACAATGCACTCCCTATACTCTTCACCATATCATTAGCTCCTCAACTCGTGCCAAGTGTCACAATGCCACCAACCTTGATGGAACCATGACAATGGACACTTGGCAGTTGCTGTAATGGAGAAGGAAAACCAGTAGCTCCCTGTATGTGGCCTCGGATAGCAAGAGAAGGCATTATCTAAATAAAGAGGTGGGAAAAAAAAAAAAAAAGCCCGTACTTGAGGAACTCTGACAATCAATCAATCAGATAAAAGCCTGAAGTGACACTTTGATCATTATCCACCCTCCTGTAAATTTACTTTAGACTCTTCCCAAAATCAAATACCTACCATATTAATTGTTTCCATCATGGGTGATGATTTAGCAGCACTAAGTCTTGCACTATCCATTGCAGCCTAAAGGAACAGAACACACACAACAGACTCAGTCTGAATTCCCTGGAAAATGGCAGCAGAAAAAGCTACCAAATCCCCACAAACTGTGACCAGTTTACATTTTCAGACACACGAACAGGCAAGTCAGTAACAGCGGTCCTCTGATCACTTGCCTTGGGGAGACCACAGTAGTCTAACCCCTCTGTCAGGAAAGTCCAGGTTTAAGATAATGATGAAACACCCCAATCTTATCTGCACTTCAGCTTACACTGTAACTGCAGTGGTGCTGCACTTCCACCATTTCTGGGAAACTGGTGCCTGGTTTATTAGTGTAGATGCAGCCTAGATATGTGCAGAGGTTTCTGGCTGTTCCATTATTTACTAACAGTTATTGTCAAGACTGCTTTTTTCCCCCCTATACAAGAGACTGGGGACACAAAGGACACTTAAAAAACAAAAACCTTCTGATAACTCCCTTGTTCTCTGTAACAGAAAAACCAGCGGGTAACAGTTCAGGAAGTATATTAGCCAATTCCCTTAATACCCTGGGATGCCTCTCACTCAGAGTAACTAATTTATTTTGTTTATGTCAGTGGGAGACTTGAAGCAATAAATCCTTATGAAATGGCTTTGGGAATGTACTTCATGGTTGTCACACTTACTTTCTCCTGCTCTGTAGCACGGAGGCTCAAATAATTAAGAACCTGGGGTTCCAACACACTTAAAGACTCCAACAAAGCTGGAATGAGTTTCGGTGCATGAGGTTTCAACATGACCCCGGCACTTTTACTGATCTTCACAAGAGTGTTAATGCTGGAAAAGAATGGAAGATCATGTCATCACAGAGCTTTTCCAACTATCACCATTTACAAAAACCCTTTCCCCAAGGCACAGCTTATGTCCTTTGCAACTCTGTGCTAACAGTATCAGATTCACATCTGCTTACATTGGCATGAATCTGGAGCATGTCTATGAATGGAATTTTTCTGTGTCTTCTCTATTTACCTGGACCTGAATCTTGCCTAGAGTCTCTATTCTGATACTTGCACACTGTTCAGGATACTTCATCCTTTCATTCTGACTGCCTAGCAAACTGTATGTTTCAACAATAAGATTACTTAGATATATGAAGACAGGAATAGAGAAAAAAGTTAAATTATTAGATTAAGAGATGCTATGTAAAATAAGCTCACAAACAAGATGTTTAATTGCCCCAATCCATTTCACTCATGCTGCTTCCCTCAAACATATTCCATTTTTATACCCTCCTCAAACAATTGTTTACCCAAACCATGTGTTAATGGACTGTAACTAATGAGGAGGGAAACAAAGTGTTTTAAACCCTCACAAGGAAGAGAGCAATTCATGAGAGATCTGCTACAATGTTTTTAATTTTGCTGGATAGTAAAGTTAAAAGGATTGTATTGTTTTTTGAAACAAGCAGTTTCACTTCAGCTTTTAGCTAGGTTCAGAACCTTGGTTACTGCTTCATATTCCAATGGTGGAAGGATTATAAAATAATAAGCAAGAGCAATGTGTGCCATGCCATTCTTTCATCTCAAAGGACCCTAAAGTGATACAGAAACTAAAATGCATGCATTCAGCACCACTGGGGAGCACATAATGAGCACAAAGAATGCTGAAAGACAGATGTGGAAGGAGGAGCAGTGGGGAAACGTTGGCAAAGGAGACACAAGGGTAAACAGCTTATTACTGTGAGCATGTCACATGTAACACAAAGACCAGACATCTCTTCAGCTTGGAGGTCCTACAAAAAGGAGCCTCACACACTACATACTGAAGAGGGCCAGTTGACTTGCTGCAGAAAGAGGGTAGTTCCTGAACCTGTGAAGTTACAGAGCATCCAGATACTCTGCACTTGGTCCTTGCACCACTGCAGCATCCCTTTGTTTAGTTAAAAAGAAACTGCACTCTAGGAAACAACTGAGTTCTCTGAGCTGTTTTACCTGGACAAATGCAGGGGGAGGCGACAAGGTTGTTTCTTCTCAGAGTGGGGAGAGGGGATTAAAACATGAAGTAATTAAAGGACATGGTGCAATTCAGATGAATATCTGGATCCCCTTGGGACAAAACACATGCCCAGTCCCAAGGGAATTTACAGGATGTAAAACAAACCTCAGAGCCCGAACTTCAGTCACTGTGCTCATCATCCCTTTGTCTAGCAGGCAGGGCAGCAACACGGCTATAGTTCTCTGGCCTGCTGTTCCTTTGGAGGGGTCGCACATTTTTACACACACCTGAGGACAAATAAGAATTAATATCATGAACTACTGAATCTTCCCTCAGATTTAATGCAGCCCCCTCCTACATGTGACCAAAAAAGGTTACAAACAAACCAGAGCAAACAGACTTAGTCAAGTTCAGACTATGTGCAAGTGGGGGCAGCCCACTGAAGTCAATGTAAACGTGCACTATCACCTCAAGTCTGGGTTTGGCCCATTACAGCACCATTACTTCTGTATGAGGGATTAAATGTTCACATATACCTCTGTTCACTTCTAAAAAAGGATGTGGAGGTAAACCTGCGCTGCCCTCCAAACCCAGAGATGGCATCACCCAGACCCTCAACAACTGGATCTAGCAATGGTCAGACGGAAGGCAACAAAGTGCTTTCAAACTCTCACAAAGAAGAGAGCAGCTCATGAGAGATAAATCTCTGTGAGAGATGAACCTGCTGTGCAGGTTATTTCAACCAGACTGGGCCAAATGGTCACTGGCCACAACGGCAGCTCCCAAACTTAGAGTGTCTTAAGCCTCAGGAATGGCAGCTAAACCATGTCTGATCTGCTTCATTTTTATGCAAATGTACACTGGGTACTGTACATTACAGCACTCTTTAAACCTCATTTCTACAGAAAAACAAGGGAACTCAGAGAAGCAGATTTCAGATGTCTCCCTCCAACAGATTACGTTAGACCTGTTCCTTTAGCACCAAAACTTGCACTGATTCAACAGGGGTTAGCAGTGTGCATGGGATAGAGGATCACACATGGATTGTAATGCTGCACTTTGCACCAGGCTAGTTTACATGAGAGTAACTTGGAACAGAAGTAATTCCTGAACAGGTGGAAATTAACTAGGCACCAAAATGTACAACACACCCACTACACACAAAGCCTGCAAAGAGAAAGTTCAGTTTTACCTTACTTAAAGTTTTCAGAGCTAGTTCGGCTGCTTTTCGTACAGACTCCTAAAGAAAAAGTTAAAATGTCATTAATATTTTATTTAAAACTTTTCATTTCATCATTACTGACCTACCTGAATTTTTCCAAACAAGTATTGACAAATCTGATTCATAGGTTCCCTTTAAAGATCTATTGGTGCATGGTCAACCTCTTCTCACTGTTTGTGTATTTAGTTTGTTCAGACTCCAAAAATGGAAAACACACATTACAAAAAATCAATTTGATCCTGACTTAAGGACATCTGCCATTGCTCCATTAAAGGACTGCCCATGCCATGAATGTTGGAGGATCTTTTCTTTTTCAAAAGGAAGCGTAAACTCTGCTGTATGCTTTCTTCTCCACTCAGAAGAATTGCTGAAGAAACATACAGTGTGCTGTTTTTATCAATCCATCATTTAGGACTGGTTTTACTTTGCCTTTCACTACATAGCAAAAAAACCCCTTCAAACAGAGTTGTGGACTGCAGCAAAGCCTAACCTCTTCATTTCCAGCCACAGCACATTTTCACACACAAAGGTCATAGACTTTCACCCTGCTTGAGCTCAGACAGGCCAGAAGTTAAGAGAGACAGCTTGACCCTGAAAGGTGCTGAGCACTCTGGCTTGCAGAACACGTATGGGTGGTGCTTCACTTTAACACAAGTGAGAGCACTTGGACTACACGTGTGCTTGAAGTTAAGTATGCACTGCAGTGTTGTGCTGGGTCAGGGACAAACCACTAAGCACTTTGTAACGCTAAACATAAACAGGGGCTGAGAACAACCCATGCTGAATATGCATTCTCAAACCTACATGCGCTCTCAGAACTGACTAAGGTGTTCTGGATAAGATATCAGAAGGAATCTCAAGACTGTGAGGAGCCCATATGAAGATTTCCCAACCATTTTACCCATCAGGGACTTGAACAGTAGTGGGCAGCTGCAACTTCCATTGGCTGTAGAGGGAGCTGGGGATGCTCTCAGGACGAGCCCTAGCTAGTAAGCAACTCCTCCTGGGGATATTTTTCTGAACTTGCAGTGGGTGCAACATCTTCCCACCTCCCAATATTTGATCATTATGATTCTTGTAAGAGCTGACAACTTAACAGGACATTCTATTACCTTGATATCATCTTGCACTTTGAATAGTGTTTCCCAGATTTCTGGAAGTTTGTCAATAATGTCATCCAGTGGTCTTCCTCTTAACAAGTCATTCAGTGCCAGACAGCTGCAAACACGGTTTAGTTTCAGACAGGGATACAATACAATACAAAAAAACCAAAACCCCACCAAAAAAAAAAAAACAAACAAAAAAAACCACCACACTACTTTCACCTACATTTACAAACAAGGCACCCTCCAAAAGGCAGGCAGCCCTCAAAGGGAAACTGGACCTGACTCATTTACATTGAAGCCACTTAGCACCATTCTGGCAGCATAAAGAGGCCTGCAAGTCAATATCAATTTAATATACACCTACCAAAAAGCCTCTTTATGCTGCTATAATGACATGAAGTGACCCTCATCTAGGTGAGAATGAAGCTCCCATCTCCAAAATAAAGCAGTAGTTTACATAGTCCTACCTCTTTCAACAGAGGCCTTAATCATATTTCCAGACCCTGATTCACCACTGCTTTTCTCCTGCCTGACTCCATTTGATTTCTGAGGAGTGACGTGCATAAAACTAGATTGAGTGTGGTGAACACCACCTGAAAACTGCGACTCACTATCTCCATGGACAAGCCTGCATCCTCATTCAGAACACATCTACTTCATTACACATTTTAAAAAAAGATATGTATGTACCAATGAAAAACCCACAGCACTAAGTTTCAGAACACAGGTTGGTGGATTTGGGCCTAGTCCTCCTTGTAGAATCTATGAGCCCAAACCCCCCATCTACACTGCAATTTTACAATCACACAGCTTGAGCCTCATGAGTCTGAACCAGCTGTCCAAGGCTAGCTGTGTTCCTGTCACAGGTCTTTCAGTGCTGTGTAGACATACCCCAGGAGACACGGGTCCCTCTGAAGGGTCAGTGTAAAAAATGATGCAACAATAAGTCTCTTCACACAAAGACTACAAACTTTTTTCCTTAAACAAGGGAGACACTTTTATTCTCCTCACTTCTGTATTTCACCAGAACCTCTGCCCTAGTTTGGGTTCAACTTTTAACAATAAAATAAAATAAAATAAAAAATAAAAACAAAACAAAAAACTGCATCCTTTGGCAGAGACCAGATGTGGAAAATTTTGGCAGGAAGGAGTGAAAGTTAGAAAATTTGAGCAACTGAAAAAAAGATTGTTTATAATGGAATTGCTTAAGCAACGTTATGCATGGCTGCTGCAAGCATCCCAGCTATAATATAGCTTTAGACACAGTACAACATTGTATTTACTAGTCACAGTAGGACATGCTAAATGAGTCCATCTAACTGATTGGGGAGGTGGAATACAGCCTTTTTACTCATCAGGTTTGGCACACAGATTAGATGCTTACTCTGGTTTATGGATGAACTGTATCAAAACCAGCTGTTTATTATGAGAGCTGTAGCCAACTGCACCCTTCTATCACCAAGGCCTTCTACTATCCACTGATAAATGGATTGTCCATAGATTACGACCATGACACACAGGCTAGGTCCGCACTTAATAAAAAACTAAACATCATGTGTGCAGTGAGCCTCCGAACCCAGGTCTACAGCCCAGGCAGAAATGTGTGAAGTCTGAGCTGTAGGACCCTCCCTGCTCAACAGCCTGCAGAGCCTGAAGGCCAGTCTGAATGTCTACATGGCTCTTTTTAACCTTGCGGTGCAAGCCCAGGTCAGTTGGCCTCACCTCTGAGACCTGCTGCCACAAGTGGCTTTTCTTTCAGGACAAGGTAGACTTGCCCCAAACTTTTCAGGCATAAGAACCCCCAAAGACTTTGCAATCAGATGGCCCTTTCTTCAGAGCCATTGACCTAGATCACAGGGAGGTGCTGAATGTGACAAAAACCATCAGGGCCAACACCAAAAGACAAAGGAGTTGCCTACCTCAGCATGACTATCCTGAAGGTGGGTTCATCCCCACCTGCCGAGTGCTTTTTCCTTTCTAAATTCACTAGGGTTCCTGAATACAAAGATTCATTGGAAGTTTTGTTTAAGGAGAAAGAGGTCACTGTTCTGCATTACCTGGATTCTCTGATCCTCCACATATTGCTGGTCAGGTTGCTGAGTAGATCATCCAGAATCTCCTTCATGTATTTATCAACCTGGCAGAAGAAAAGGAAAACTCCTAGGCCTGGAACAGGCTGCAGCTTCCCACCAAGGCCCAGCTTTCCCAGTGGATCCACATATATAGGTCTGACTGCATGATTAGGACCACAGTAAGCAAAAGACCAGGTCTTCAGCTAGTACCTGCCATGATTTTCCACTTTTCCAAGAAAAAGGGCTTTTTGGACAAAAAAACAGCACTCCCAGAAATACCAGCCAAAGCTGGGCAAACTGATCAGCTGCAAAAGGTAAAACCTAAACTTGCATGAGGCTTTTCTGCTTGGGCTGGCTCTCTTGCCCCAATTTGGAAGAAGGTTCCCCTCCAGTGCTTCAGAGCCCCAGGTTGGGGGGGAGGGGAGGGGGTGCGCCACATTTGCCATGTGGAAGGGGGAAAGGCAAGAGCCCTCCCATCCTTTTGTTATGGTAAGGCTCAAAGAAGCAAATGTGTCTCCAGAAAGGGCAGAAGCAGCACATTTCCATTTGCCAGAGACACTCCCAGAGCCTGTTTCTGCAGTTTCTTATGGGGAGAGGTTTGGGGCTGCTAAGAAAAAACCTGAGCCAGAAGCCAAGGGACAAGAGGGCCTAGCACTGAGCTCACCTACTTCCTGTCACTTGGGAACAGCTTCTTCCTGAGTCAAAATCTGCTTTGGGCAGGGCCTCTTCCCATCAGCAACCTCCTCTCACTTCAGGGGAGCTGATCTGCTGATCTCTGACTGCCACAACCACAGCACTCTATTTAGCCACTGTTGGGGGACCTGTAGGGGCCCCTACAGCTCTCACCACAAAGGCAAAAAGTGCTGCAATTGTCTACTTCATGGGGCATCAGACCTGAGGGACGCTCTTGCAGAAGAGCTCAGGAAGGTCCTTCCATGCAGAACAGGTAACACAGTGGCTCCAAGCATCTTCCATGTCTCCCAATAAATTCAACATCCCCAGTTCTACTTGACTAAATTAGGACCTACTCTACATAACAACAGGAGGTTTTTCCCTTCTCATTAAGCACAGTTCATCAGCACCTTCCACAAGATGCTCCTCAAGGCCTCTCTTATGGAGAATCCCATTGAGATGCACAAGTATATGGCCTTGCATTGCCACAAACCCAGACCCAATGGGACATGAGGATTCATGCTCACTCACTGCAGATTTGTCCGTGACAAGTGCATTCCAGATGCTGGTCATGGCCTGTCGAATGCCCACGTTAGGGTCAAATTGGTAATGATAGAGACGAGGAACCAGCTGCGGCAAAAACGGAGCCAGCTGCTCTCCAGCTTTTGCAGCAATCACGTTGAAACCAAAAGCTGCTCCCTAAAATGAAGACGCATAGATGTATTTGATTCACTTCAGCAGACAAATCTCTCTATAGGACTAATTTTGGGCCCGTCCTGGCCACAATGAAGTCAATGGCAAAGCTTCCACCAAGATCAGTGGTATAGGATCAGACCCCTGATGCACCCCTAATTTGTCATCATTCAGTTACACTCACTACGTTATCTGGGTGGTGTGAAAGTGAAGCCAAACACTGACTTTAAGAGACCAGTCCCACAGGTCTGAGCAGCGCATATACCGTGAAGAGATGATGTACTAACAAAACATCATGTATTCTCCTTCCCTCATGCCTTTTCATTCTGAGACATCTCCCTGGGCTTCCCATCTGATGAAGAGGATAGAAAGGGGTATAAATCTGAGCTGCAGTGAGGACTACATTAAAACAAATTTTGCAAGAAAAATATGTACCCAAAAGGGGCCAGCAAGGTGGGAGTTTTCCCTGTACACCCATCCTGCTGCATTTATAAAAACAGGAGTCTCTAAAATAAAACCTAAAACTGAAAGAATACATAGAACTTTTCTTCATTTCCTCAAAACGCTTGGGGTTTCTGCTTTGTATTCATCAGGATTCAAATAACTCAAATGGCATCACTTCAAGAGCCCTTGCGGAGGGGGAGGGGGCGTCAGCCCTTATGCTGATGTGTAGCTATTCAAGTAGTCCCATTAACTTCAGTGAAACCAATTAAAATAACTACTCAGTAGCTGCAGTTAAGAGTCAACATCTCTAGACCATGGCAATGGTTGTTTGCATTGTTATAATCATAGCTCCCACTAAGCTACAGATATGACTGTCACAGACTTTAAAAAGAAAAGGCAAGTAAATAAGAAGAAACTCCATCTTTATTTCCCCACTGCAGCAAGGGCTCAAGATCAGTGACATATATTAAGGCTGCTGTATAAGGGTGACAGAATATATGCCCCACTGAGGATGAGCACTCTTCTGTTAGCACTCAAAATCCAGCATGAACTTGCTGTGGAAATTCCACTGACTGATTCTGCCAAGTGCAGCTTGAGAATTCCACTAGGGTATCAGAGCAGAGATCAGGAAGGCCCTGCAGTAAACACTGCTTTTGGAAGAAAGCTTACGCAGGGGCTCACAATCTGCTGAAAGCAGAGTTTCCTATAAAGCCAAATCCCAGCAAAGGAGCAAGTTATGGACTTGTGAAGAGCAGATAGGTTATTTGAAGCATAAAGGAACTCTTCTGCCTTGTTACTAAAAACAACTTATTTTGTATATAAAATGGGCTAATGAACAAAGTGAAAGCAAACAGTATGAACACTTTTTTTTTTTTAATTTCTTTAGAATGTAATTTAA
This sequence comes from Podocnemis expansa, assembly GCA_007922195.1. Lineage (NCBI taxonomy): Eukaryota > Metazoa > Chordata > Testudines > Podocnemididae > Podocnemis > Podocnemis expansa. The sequence continues at coordinate 19,742,667 of ML681995.1, read as the reverse complement.
TTACAAGTAGTTGACTTCAGGAAGCACATCCAGTAAGATCCTGGATTTAATAAAGGATATACTGGCTTAAAACTATGAGGAGTTGATTTTTTTGGCAAGTACAATTAAACGCACTATTTCAAAGACAGTAATTAAAACAGTTTGTGTGCCGTGAACACTGCTTATCAAAAAGTAATCATCTCACTACCACCTTTTGCTCCGTCCTCCTTTCTCAAATCCACCCGGTGTTTGCCTTAAATTTAGGATTTAAGTTCTGTTACATATTTGTATAGCAATTACCAAACAGGACCTCTAGTGCCCGTTAATTACCCTAGCACAAAAAATAAATATTAATTTAAAATATGATTAATTACAGAGTGGAGTGGATTCAAGCAATGCAAGCTCCATTAATGATTTATTGCAGTAATTTGAAGAAATCTGTTATTCCCTACTTCACATGCTGGTAGACCCCCCCACTAGCACATGGTACACTTTGGCCAGAAATACCAGTAGCACATCAATTGTTAGAAGACATTAGTGGTTATTTTTTATATATATATTTTTTAAACAACCAGTAACATAGATATCTGCATTGCTGTATCAAGTTACCTTGCGAGAGTTCCACATAGCATGGTGGTTGGCCAGGTTCATGAATTTATACACCAGGTCTGGCTGGCTGAGGTCACTAGCCAGTGAACAAAGCTCCTTGTAGGTAGAGAGACCTTGACTTGAGAAAGCAGGAAGGAAAAAATTAGTGCTGCTTTTCAGTCACTGACTTCGCCATGATACCTATAATTATCAGAGTCCAGTCATATGCTGGAGCAGAGTTTAGTAAGTAATTCAGTGAAGATATAAATGTGTATTTAATCAGCACCACAGAGAAATAGCTGCAGTAACTGTTAGAGTTAAAGGGAGTAATGCAATCAAAATTCTGTAACTGTAAAATCCCAGGAACAGACGGTTTACAAGAATATATAGCTCTATAAATAGCAGTGAGGTGCAGAACTGCACCTTTCTCATCGCAAATCATCACTGTACCTACCCATCTGGAGTTTTCCCAAGGGATCCCTGGAATACCACTGTTTCTCCAGTCATTTCATGTTTGGCCCTGGTAGAAGAGGAATAGGCACAACATTAACTTTTCCATGCACCATCCCTAAATAGGCTCGCTCACACGCTGTACAGCTGAATACCAAAATTCAATTTTTAATTGCCTCCAAGTCCCAGCTATCACCACAATTTTTCTGATATTTCCTCACCCTCCAAGTTTATGGTTCTCTGAAGTTAGTGCTAAACATGTGCACTGACTCCTCTGGGAGCTGGCTCTCAGAGCTTTTCTACCATTCATCTAACCACACTGCTTCCTTCTCTCTGCAGAGGAGTTAGTAGCCAGTATGCTGGAGACCCAGATGTTTACTGGGTGTTCATTAAACCTACAATCAATTTTTTTTTTTAAATAGCTACAATACAAAAAAAATGTAAAAGCAAAAAATTAATCAGCCATTATTCCTAGTAACAGGCAAACAACAGTACTCCCAGCAGAGAGCTGGGTCTGAGAAAAAAAAAATAACCCAAAGTAGATAGAGTATCAGATTCTTTAGCACCAAAAAACATTGTTCTTTCTTCAAACTTAAATAGTACAAGACACATCTGAGCCACAAAGCAAGTCCCAAAACACCTTATTAACATTTCAACTGTTCAGCACCGCTCGAAAAGCTAGAATTCATTGTACTTCATTATCACAGAGTCAGACATGTGGGGAGTTGAGGAAAGTTGACTTCCACCATTGCAGAAACCAATCCCCTCTTGATATAGTAAACATATCTCCATAAACCTGTCTCTCACTCTGGTTACACACACAAAAAATTCTGCGCTCACTGTACCTTTTCCCAGTCATAAGCGTGTCCACAAGCATGGTGACCAGCTCCTGTTGATCTTGTTCGCTGCCTAGTTCATACACTAGCCCAAGGCCTTTTGAAGCAACATCTTGGCTAAGTTCTGCAACCAATTTTATACAATAAAACCAAGTGCTTAAGTAACATGAAGAGTATCAATGAAGACACCTAATTAAAAAAGAAGCTAAAACATGTAGGCTATGACATGTTAAAAATGACACCAAAGCTCCATCAACACTACCAAAATCACCATACGAGATGAGTTGTAATTGTGAAATGAAACCCGGACTCAACAGATTGCAAGTTTTAAATTAGTGGTTCCCAAACTTTTTGCCTCAAGGGCCACACATACAATTTTTACAGCCTTGAAGGGCCATCAGTCTATTAATTTTCAGCTAAAATTAAGTAATTAAATCAAATCAATTTAATTAAATATAAGTTAAATTTTTTTAATTAAAAACATATATTTAAAATTTCAAAGCATTTATTTAGTGAAAAGCTTCCCTTCCTGATCACAGCCTAGCTCTATGACCTATTTACTCAGGAGCCAAATCACCACCCTTTGGCAAAACAAAGGAGTCCTGTGGCACTTTTAAAGACTAACACATTTATTTATTGCATCAGCTTTCAAGGGAGAAAATCTCACTTCATTAGATGCTTTGAAGATGGGGGAACTTACAGAATAGGAGAAAAATGAATGGTGAGATAGAAAGTATGCTTTTCTATGGAAATTTTGGTGTAGATAAGTTAAAGTACAGATAAATGTTTCGTTTGCTAGTTCTGCAAACAACGGCATGAAAGTGTTTCCATTTTCCAGTAAAAATTAATATTTCTACGAACAACTTTGAGTCCAATGATATTTAGATGGTTATATGTAACTACACTGAATAGCAAAGCTTCTTTCCTCTCTGTCAAGAAACTCTTTGTTCAAAGGCAAAGCACATAGACGCAGGATTACTTACCATCATTATCAGACAGAACTGAAACAAATGCACTTTGAATCTCCTTGAGATGAGACTGAAAGATGAGAGAAGAACAAGTATTTTTCATTCTGGGCTTTGCCTCCTTTCAATTTCATCTAACAAAAAGTCTAACAGATACATTCAGACTATTTTATTGATGTTACAACTGTAGTTCAAAAAGACATTACAGGAACAGCACACAGTTCTTGAAAAGTTAGAAGTAGGTCATTTGAAGGTCAAACACCTCGCCTCCAACCTCAAAGCAATTCACAAAGCAACATATGTATTATTCCTTGTTCTCAGATGGGGAAAGAAAGGATTTGTGATGGGGGGGGGGGCGCAGTGTGAGGGGGAAGATATTAAGTAACTCATCCAAAGCTACAAAGAAAGTCAGGAAGAGAACACACATCTCCTAGCCTCTGTCCTAACCACAAGATCTTATTGCCTCCATGAAGATCTATTATTTAAACAAGAACTCTGCAAAAATAACTTGCTGTAGGGCAACTTTGTGAATCTGAAATTTAGTTATTGTTTAAATATATGTAGCATTTTGTCAACTGGGTAAGACGCATTGTTGCTGAAATTCAGCCACCTCAGGGATGGAGGGTGACATTGCCTCAGAGTGGTGGGGAGAACAGTGTCCAAAACCACTTACTAAACTCCTCTACTTCAGCAGAGCACCAGGGGACCATTACTGGTCATACAGAATGGACAGACCCTCAATTTTAAGATTTCATTCAAAAGATCCCAAACATTATATTTGCTTAACAGCTTTTGGAGGACAGAACTGATTTGGAACTGCAGTTCCAAGGGTCTAGAAATTTCAAAGCTGATTTAGTCTTAGAGATTCATTATTTTGCAATGAGAAATCCTTTAGAATTCCTGCAACACCAACCCCTTTCACCCAAAGGAACAGGACTTTGGGGCAGCCCTTATGGGCACAAAACCCACTCTGATGTCAATGGAAGTCATAGGCCTACTAAGGTTGTAGGATTGCAGAACACAGGGCATACAGGTGTCACATGAAGATCTCAGCAAGTCCAGCAGAGACATAGGAAGGAAAGAGGCAACAGGGGGTGAGGGAAGAGATGAAAGGCAACAAGGACAGACAGAGACAGGTATTCACCTTAATTTCTTTGTGTGTGCTCAGCTTCTTCACCAATGACAGAAGCCAGATGCAGGCTGCCTGCCTGATGTGGGGGTTAGGGCTGACAATGTGCTTATTCAAAATGAGGTCCAAAACCCAGGGGACAACGTCATTTACTTTCACATCTATTTGGATGGAATAAAAGGAGAAGGAAGATTACACTGACACTGACACACACATTCATCGCAAACTTAACACATTTGAAAAATGTTGAATCTGACCTGCCCTTAGCTCTTCATCATGGTGTAAGCATTCATGCTGCACTTTCAGCACTGCTTACTCAGGAAACTCCCTGCTAGAGTCAAGGGGAGTTTTGCATGTGAAAGGAGTGTTGAAAAGGCACCTCTTGGCCCAGTCTTAAAATACACTTGATGAGGACCCTGAATATATACAGGTGTGGGGGGGAAGAAAAAAAAAAAAAAACAAAAAAAAAACACACACCCCACACAACACATGACTGCCTTGGGTTTATAGGGCTAGCATAAACCAGGGGTTGTGCCACAGCCAGGAGGGTTCCCAACCACACATGACATACCAAGGCTCCCCCCACTTTCAGCAGTGGGTTCAGGTAGTCCTAGCCACCAGAAGAAAACTAAATGCTACTGCAGAAAGTGCTGACAGCAGAGCCAGATTAACACCTTGTGGGCCCAGGGCTATAAGATTTTGAGAATCCCCACCAGCCAGCCTGGAGCTGGAGAGTGGGGTCTCTGACACCTGGTGAGCTATACTTATATTGATGCCGTTGCCCATCAGTAGCAGCACACTACGGGAAGGGTCTGTGGGCCCATGTCTCACTGACTCTCCTTCCCTCCACCAGTGGCAGCAGCAGCACCCTGCAGGATTGAGGAGAGTCTACTGGCCCATGTCCTGGTCTTTCCCTGCTGTGGGGAGGGCAACGAGGCAGCTGTGACAGGTTCTCTTTGGGTCTCTTCTTATGCCCAGGTCAAGCTTGGAGGATACTCTGACTGTCTGAGCTGTGGGCAGTGAGGCTCCAAAACTCACATTTCCCTTCAGCCTCCCCTCCCCTGCCCTCCTCACATCCCCCTTTCCTCAGAGTCGTCCCCCCCCCCAATCTCCCTCTACTCCAGCCTCCTTCCCTCAGCCCCTAACCATCCCATCCTGTTCCCCCTGCACCTCCTCATACACCCTCTGGCCATGCTCTGCCCAATGTTCCCTCTAAGCTGTGCAGGTCCATGGTCATGCAGCGGCCATCACAAACCCACACAGGCATCACAGATGCCCGCACAGCAGGGAACTATGGCTAGGCTGGGGGAGTTTTCGAATCTCCTGCCCTGAGCATGCTCAGATGTGCACTCAGGGAGTGGGGATGGGAGCCTGGCCAGAGAACAGCTCTGCCCAGGCAAGGAGAAAGGGGCCCTGAGGGTCAGGAATGGGGAGATGGTGGGGAAAGGTTGGGGGGGGGGGGGGTGTTGGTGTGCAAAGGTATGGGGGAATCAAGGAGCCAGGAGGCAGACAGCCAGTGGGGAAGGGGTCCAGGGAGTCAGCAGGGAAGGGTTGCAGAACCAGCAGGGGAGGGTTGCAGGGTGGTCAGGCAGCTGGCAGGCAGGCAGGGAAGGTGTCCATGGGTTGGGGAGCTGGTGGGGAAGGGTCCCAGGTGTCAGGAAGCCTGCAGGAAAGGTATGGGGCTTAAAAACTGTACAAACAAAATAAAATAAAAATAGAAATACATCATGTGCCTTGACACAGCGGGGACAGCTGGTAATGTTCCCTCTAAGCTGATGATACAGCTGAGCAAGTTATGGATGCCCTCAGGGAGCCAGCGGGGAAGAGGCCTAGTGGGGCTCAGGGAACTGGTGGGGAACTTGTTCAGCTGCATCATCAGCTTGGAGGGAACATTACCCCTATCCCCTCCCATCCTGTATCAAACACTTCAACTCCTCAGGCCCCTCCAACCTCTGTTTCCCCCCTTTGCCCCCCTCCAGCCCTCTTACAACTCTGGATCCCAGGACTCCAGCCAGGAGCAGGCTGAACTACATCCCCCGCCCTGCAAAGGAAGGCAGCTATGGCAGCTTAGAGAGAGTGGGGGGGGGGGGTGGAATTGCAGGCAACTCAGCTTTTAGCAGCCTTGAGCCAATCCTCTCCCTGCAGCTGGGGAGTGTCTCTGGGAGGCTGCACTATCTGGAGCAAGGGAATGAGAAGGTCTCTTAGCAGAGGTGCTTTGACCAAAGCACCTCTGCTGAAAGCATTTCAGGGTCACTTTTTTGCTGCTGGCCCTTTAAAAGCTGCTGGACTGAAGCGGAAGCTTCTAAGGATCCAGCAGTCACAGCAGGGTGTGTTCCTGCAGCAACACACTAACAGCGATGTGCAACACACTTTTGTGCTGTGACACAGTGGTTGAGAACTGCTGACGTAGACTATGACCAAATTGTGTTAGCATTTGGGCTCCACAGGGACCCAGCCTAGTTTCTACCAGATCTTGCAGCCACATATGTATGTGCTCAGTGCTAGACCCAGCTGAGATGAATGGGACTACTCATGTCTATCAAGTTAAGCATGCATGGAAGTATTTGCAGGATGCAGGCATAAGATTTCTCCTACAGTTTTTTTTGCAGGCAATGTTTTTCATGCCCAAGGTCTGCCATACCCAAATGAAATGTGCACTTAGGTGCACAAAATCAGGTAGATGGCCTACTCTGTACACACTTAACTGCAGTTTGGATTGCTATGAACAAGTATTTGGGCACAAAAATCCCTGGCAAATAAAAATGAAAATTCCATTTTAAAGTCTGCTTTGGGACATTTGACCTCAACTGTTTTAAAGGGTTTCTACATTTTATATAGGAAACAAGCCTGGGAGAACATAAAGTAAAAAGCAGTTGATTATATCATGTCAAGAAGCTGATTTAAACAACAAGCACTTTAATCTTTTCATTGTCTAAAGATTTTTTCAGACTGGTCTAACAGGGAGAAAAATCCACTAAGTAGTAAAAATGCATATATAGACGAATGAAGGGCCCAAACCTGGAAGGTATTGAGTATCACCTGAGAGAGGCTGTGAGCCGCCAGTGTCCCAGGAAGTGCTCAGCTCAACACAGGACAGGCCCCTCAGGTTCTTCATCCCCCCCCCCCCCATCAACAATGTCTACCTGCAGGAGGAGTATATTCTTCCTCGGTGACCATCCAAGCATCACGGGCAGCCACTGAACTGGTTCCTACTGCAGCACTTGTAATGGCTTCACCAACAGTGAACTGGAGTTCTATTTGCTTGGCCTGAAAAATACCATAGGACTTCTCTAAATAATGACCTTGTTAGTGAACAAACCCAGTAATTCTCACCCCCGTTCCAAGCAGAGAGCTGTAGCCAAGTGGCGTTTTGTAGAGATTTTCAAAGTTCCCTAGGCAATTTAGATGCTCAGCCGCTATTAAGGTTTATGGTAATTCTGTATCCAAATTCCCTGGATGACTCTGAAAATATCAGTCCTCAGTTTTACAGAATGCTTTATGGAGCATTTGACAGCCTGCTATGAAGTGTTACTGTAAGTCAGGGGTCAGCCTTGTGCTGGCAACCCCCTCTGCAAAAAAAAAGGCCAATGGCTGAATATTTTGCAGCAGCCATGGCTAGAGCAGGGGAATGCTTCCCAGACATGCCACTGAAAGGAGCCGCTCTAGGTGGCTTCTTTCTGCAGCATTCCTGGGGTATGCAAATGGCAGGGCCCCTTGAGCCCCAGCCACCCCCAAAAGAAGCTGCCCAGGAGTGGCTTCTCCTGCCACCAAAAGGAATTTCAGTGGCGCTGCAGAGGGTGCTGCATGCTGCTCTGAATAGGCTTGTGTGCCAGCAGTTGCCCACCCCACTGTAAGTCATTAAAACTTATCTGCATTTATCCAAATCAGGGAACAAATAGCACAGTGAAAGTCTCCCTGATTCAAAACCAAACCAAAAGGTTTATTGGCTTTATTTAGGCTTCCCACTGGTTAGTGAATTACTAAGGTTCTAGTTCGCTAGACACGAGTAAAATCAGAGATTCCCCTATCCACTGCTTCAGGAAACAAAATCGCTACATTTTCTGTCAAGCCACAGAACAGCTGAGCAGCACATTCTAACTTCAAGAAAGGAAAAGAAAAGAAATTCTTCTCCACTCTCAAGGGACATGCAATAAGATTTAGCTTTGTTCTGTGTCCTTCTACCATCTCATCTCCATTCCCTTTACTTGAATCAGGAGCAAAACAGGCAACAAACTTTGCTACTCCACATTTAACATATATACACGTAATTTTGTGCTATTACATGTAGTTGTGGGGCTGATTTTCAAAAGGCACTGAGCCCCTGATATTCTCATCAACTTCAAATAGAGAAACAGATTCTCAGTTATTTGGAGAATTAATCCCCCATTTTACAGTCTTAAAATTAGCTTCCAATAAGTGCAGATAAGTCCATGTACTCAAGTAAACATTTGATAAAGGAAGCTCCCTTGGCCTCAGGTAAGTTCTAAGAAAGAACTGTTCTGAAGATAGAAAGAGGGTGATCTTGTCATTTTTGTTCCTTGTATGATCATGTCATATTACAAGGCTCATTAACAGCAGCATATTTGATATTCACAAATCATATCTCCATGCGCTACATACTACCTGTTTATGATAAGCTGAAAAGGGGAAAACCAGTGACCTGCAATTGCAGTCTAACAAAGTGCCAGGAGTTAGTAATTCTACCTTCCAGCATGCTGGTCAGTAATCTAGCAACTCTCAGATACCATGCAGAATGGAACGAAATACAATTCACTGTAGAGCAGAGTTGTTGGATTAACAAAAAAATATTGCTAAATTTTTCTAAAATGTTTAATTCAGTTTAGCTCCATCATTCAACATCTTTCTGATACAATTTCTTGCCTTTATTTAGAATATTATAAAAAGCTAGATTTTCAGAAATGGCCACTAAAATGGCCCATTAATGCAAGCACGTATGTCCAGTAGTGCCACCGGGGCCTAGGCACAGGCCCTCAATGTGCTGAAGAGTGCCCTGAGCCATGCCTGGGAGCTGGGGTCGGTGGGGCCAGTTTAAACCTCCTGCCCTGCTGTGCTCCCAGGCAGAAAGTCCAGGGCAGAGCAGGGTGGAAAATGTGAATGTCACCTCTATAGAGAGGGAGTGTCTCCCAGCTCCCCCATGAGCTCCAGCAACCATAAGTTCCCGGTCAATGAGCCTCAGGAGTTGGGTGCACATTGTGGGAGAGGTGGGGTGGAAGGGGAGCACGGAAAGGGACTCAGGGTTGAGGTGTGGGAGGTGACAGTGTGCAGGGCCACAGGCAAAGTAGGGGCCAGAGCAAAGATGCATGGGGTGCAGAGCCTTGGGGGTGGGGAGGGCATCATGTGTGTGGCTGGAAGAGAGGTGGGTGGAGCCTGGGTGCATCAAGGGCAAGGTGCACTGGGCCAGGATGAGATCCAGAGCCTGTGCCCTGAATCTCTACTCTAAAGAGCAGTGCCCCTACTTATGCCTGTGCTTAAACTTTGCAGATGTAGGCAGTCCAATTGACAATACGTATTGCATACAAGAATAGGACTGCAGTTTTAGTCCCAACCACAGGTTTTACGTTTCTAGGGGCTCTTCTACAATGCCTGCCCTTTTTGGTGGCAGTTGAACATCGATACCCAAGTTACCCCAAATAAATTCTGTATCTACAATTGGCTTCTCTACTTGCTGCATGCACACTGCACTGGTTCAAACGAAAGTAGCTTCCTTCAAGCCAGCCTTATCAGTTGCTGAGGTGGTACTGCAGGATTAATTTCCTGATTGGTTGAGTAGGTCTTCACAGACCCAATCAGCAGATCAAGTTCAAACTGACAGTGGTGAATTTACCACCATCAGTGAAGGCCTGCTCTAAAAAAAATGTTTACATACAGGATTTACACACAGAAAACCTCTCTTCACTATCAACAAGCCTGCTTTGCAAACAGCAAGACCAGATCTGAAAAATGCAATGAGTCACTTCAAAGAGCAGCTTGATGTCCTTTTGTAAATGTGGTCCAAAGTATTCAGAAGGCTAATTTTAATCAAAACTCTTACCTCCACAGAATCCATTAGTCCTTGCAATAGCAGTTTCTGGTGGGGAAAGTCTCCATCTCCTACTGGAAAGTAACCCAGTGTTTGTATCGCTCTTTCTTTCATCTTAAAAATATAAATTTCAAAGTTTTACTGATAAAGACAGCAAGGACTTTTTCATCACAGATGTCTCCTAACTTGAAAACCAGCTTTTATTACTACTTTTTCACACCGAGTTTACCACATGTTTTCACAGACTCTTAAGTACTGTACTCAAAGATGGGAAAAACCTGCTAGATTGCTCAGTACATCTGCAAAGCACAGCTTCTTCCTACTGTACAGCACAGGCTGGATAAAAAACCTCACTAGAATGTTTCCCAAGCTGGGGATCGGCGCGTTCTGTTCATTCCATCTGCAGTTCAGTCCAGAGCCTAGTACCTTTCACCTAGTAGCATTTGAGAACTTCTCCCTGATTTTCAGCCAATGTTCTGTTTTCTTAAGCCTGGTCTACACTACAAACTTAGGTTCATGGAAGCCATCTTACCTCAACCTAATAATGTATGTGTCTACACTACCAGGTCCCTTCTGCCGATGCAACTGGCCTGTTACATTGACTTAAGCATTCCACCTCTGCAAGGGGCATGACACTTAATTCACTGTTGATAGGCTGACAAAGAGGCAATGTAGTTGCAGGATTGTTTAAGTTGACTGAACTGGCCTCCAAGAAGAGCCATCTAATTCAAATTTCATCCCATTACTAACAGTCAAGAAGATAAAAATCACTACCTATTAATATTTATTCAAGGGATAGTCTAAAAGCCTTTGGCCTAGTTCTCCTCCACTAAAGGCAAAGGTAAAACTTCTGCTGACTTTAGCGGGAACAGAGTTAAGCCCAGGGCAAGTGCCTTTGGAAAATATCACCATGGCTATAAGGGTGACACCTAGAGCCGTCGTTGTTGGGGAAGGAAGAGAGGGGCAACTGCTCCAGGCCCTGTCGACCCCCTCCCCAGCTGCGCTGCCCCTCCCCTGCCTTGCTGCTTTTGAGGCGGGTGGGGCTGTGGCATGAAACCTGACCTCTGGGCTGGCCCTCTCTGCCCCCAGATTGGCACAGCCAGCCCAGGGCCATTGTGGCCCAGAGGCCAGGCTCCATTCTCCTGCCTCACCCCTGACCTGGCTCTTCTGCCCTGGGAGTGGGGAGGGAGCATAGGGCCTGGCCTCTGGGCCAGTCTGCTCTGAGCCCCTGTCACTGCACCAGGGGACCATGGGCCTCCCCACAGGCCAACTGGCCCTAGGGCCTGCCCCTACCTAGAGATGGCCCTGGTGACATCTCTCAATTTGATGATGATTGTGCTAGTAACCAAAACCAAACAAATAAATGTGGAGAGAGAATAGGCCAGAGCCGCCCCCCGCCACACCCACACACACCCACCCACCACAATGTCTTGCCTTATTTGTTTCTTTGCCAGAAGGGATTCTGCTCAGTAAACTTTCGACCAGATGAAGCTTTGTAAACCCATTGCCTTCACTGGGAATTGGCAAGGGTCCATTCCTGCCAATCTCCCCAAGTGCTGTACAGGCAGCAACAGCCAGGAGTGGAGAGGTGCTGTCCAAAAATGAACCTACAGAGAACCAACAGGATGACTTGATTTTTGTCCCTATAACCTGAATGCAGTGAGAAATATCATTTTTTAAACAAGAAGCCATGCCTTTTCCCTGCTGTATAACAAAGAGAATCAGGAGTGAAGTCAGAGTTAAAATGGAGTAAAACCAGTATAAATGAGAGAAGACTATACTGTTAACACACAGCTGTGCGCACAGCTCATCTACCACATGGGAGTCTGTTCTTTAATTAATATTGACAGTGAATATTGTTCACATCTCCACATTGCATCAGATAAAAAGCAATGGAGACATTTTTAACAACTGGTAAATCCACCACACAGGTGGTACTGTTGTTAGACGCAGACAACTGGGAAACACCCTACACCAGCAATGAATGGAAACTGTGTTGACAGATTCTCACATTAAGCACCATAAAGGCTCACACATTAGCCAAGAGTGAAGTTACCTATTGTTTCTGTAGTGGTCTTTATGAGTTGGTCATGTTCCGGCATGACAACAATATTTGGCTCTTCTATGTCATGCATCTCCATCATTCCGGTTTTCCTTTTGGCCAAGTACCTTCCTACTGTGAATCCCAAAGCCAACAAGGATCCATGCTGGATCTCCAGGTTCTACAGACAATACCAACATTAGTAAACTAGATTTCCTACAATCTGGAAAAACAATCCTGCATTTTACACAAAGCATACATAAAAGGATTTATGAGGAGGCCTGCTGGAAAGGCACAGCATGGAATTTCTGAGCTATAGCACAGCATATAAGGCTCTCTACAGGAACTCGGAATCATCAGTGTTTTCTGCAGAATTTAAGCTTCAGAGGAGAGTCTTCAATAACTTCTAAGGGATTTAGGAGCATAAGACCCAGATAAGGTTACTGGGAACTCTGCTCATAAGTGGCTCAGGATCTTTTGAAAGTCCCTCCTTCAAGTTACCTCAGAGAAAAACATCTGTAGTCCTTTAGTTTATAAACATAGCCTTCAGAATCAGAATTAAAATATAGAGCAGTGAGTGCACTTTTCCCAAGTTTGCATACACAAATGACGAAGGTCTGGCCTCATTTATGTCAGATTAAAAATCCCTTCAATTCAGTGGAGTTACTCAAGATTCAGACCACTGTAAGAAAGAGCACAGGCTGCTCCAGAAATTCTAAAATTAGGTTAAAAATACCCCCATGCAGCTCAAGGGAATAAAAGCCATGAAATTCAGTTGTAATATTAAATGTCAAGAACATGAATTACTTCATGGTTGATCTGTGTATGAGAAATGTCCAGATAATGTGTTTATCCACTAAACCGGATTCATTTTAAAGGACACCCTGCAGGATGCAACCAACAGAACTGTTGGGTTTTTTTTTTTACATTTTTGTTTGACCCTCAACATATTACTCTGAGAGAAAAGGGAAAAGAAGATTTAGCACAGACTGGAAGATCTCAAGGTGGAAAGGAAGGAAGTTCTCTTTAAAGAAACATACTTTGTGAGAAGTGTGAGTAAAATAAAGACTTTTGTTTGTTTGTTTAAACAATGGCCTAGCTTTAAACATGTGAGGACTCCCATTTGACTTTAAAAAGGGACATGGTGTTAAGGTCATGGACATGATGTTTGCAGAATTTATGAAAAAGATTAGTAGGCCTTCTCAGAGAATTTTATTTCTAGTTTTTAATGTAGTTAGTAGTAAAATAGCAGCCTACTTAGACCTACAGAAGGATTAAAACAAAATTTGGGGAAACATGGCATAGAGATCTAATTCCTCCCTCTGGCTGCAGTAGGTGAGACACATCAAGAAAACTATTTGCCTGGTTTCTTATAAGTGAGAAAGCAGACACCTCACCATCTGCAATTCTAGTAGTCAAGGGATTTAGGTAAACTCCAAATTAGAGATATGAATGAGAGGAACAGAGGGGGCAGGAAACCCCATCACGTAGTGATAACAGCAATACAAGGTAAAGGCTGCTGTTGTTAAACCGTGTTGTACCTAGCAGAAGCTCCTGTGTACAACAAGCTGTCACTGCAATGAAAGTAGGGAGCTATAGCTTAAGGCAGAAGAAGGGTGATGAATGACAAGTTAAATACTTTCTAAATTCTGCAGTTACCTTTAAATGTTCATGATTAAAAACAAACTTTATAACCGCCTGAGACAGCTGGTCGAACCCACTGTCTTTCAATAGGATGATGACTAACTGATTCAACCTCTTAGTGAATGGTCCTGGGTGTACTGGGTGGACTTACAAAGAATGCCAAATATTGACTGACTACAGTTTCAATTATTTGTTCACCTACCAAGCTATTCTGCTCAAATATAGCAACATTTTTTCCTGTCTCCAATAAGAAATAACTAATTCAATGGTGTTTTTCCATTAAAACCAACAAAAAATAAAACTACTACTACTAAATTATAACATTAAAATCTTCATTTAAAATGCCACCAATGACAATAGAACTAAGAAACATATAAGAATACTTTACATGATTGTCTTTTGCTGTCTTGATCAGTTGCTGCACAGAGGATTTAAGTTCATTTCCAGACATTGTAGACAATACTACAGAATACAACAGTGCTGCCAGCTCACGCATCTCTTCCTTGTTTGTATTCATCAGACTCTGTAAAATTCAAACAAACCAACCAAATGTCACTGATGTTCCAAAGGGCTGACCGTGTTAATCTAGCTCAGTTCTATCTTTAATAATGCTTCATTACACTAGTCCACAATTTAGATTCAGCAATCCTACTACACCGCATTTTTTATTCTGAAGTCTTTTTTCACCCTGGAAGTATTATCACTAAGTAACTTCTTCAGGACCCAGTTCAGCAAAGCACTCATATGTAAGCATGAATGGTCTTATTGCCTTCAAGTGGACTACTCACATTTGACGTTAATACAGTGTTTAAGTGCTTTGCTGAATCAAGTACTTAGAGAAGAACTTTCATGTTCCCCAGCCATGGGGAGTTAAAAACCCAGTGAAACCGTACAAGACAAAATTCCTTAGCTCCATCATGCCAGGAAGGAAGCTTTTCTTTTGTTTACTCTTTCCTCTTCACTTGACAAAAGGAAATAGCTGAAGAGATTAAACCTACTTAATGTGAAGGTTGCAAGCATCACGTAAACAAGTCTACAAATGGAAAAGTGACAGTTCTCATAGCAACATGAATTCACTCATGCTGTTTATATGTAGTAGGTCTTATTACTAAGGGATAGCCATGTTAGTCTAGTTCAGAAAAACAACAACAAAAAACCACAAACCAATGAGTTGTGACACTTAAAGACTAACAGATTTACTTTTTGCATGAGCTTTCGTGGGTGAAAATCCTACTTAGACTGTTAAAAAAAAAAGTCTAGTTATTATGGTGATATTGGCAGAACAAATATTTGTTTCCTAACTTGTGTTTTGAAGATTACAACCTTACTTGCATGCATGCATGCATGCACGCACGCACACTTCAAACTGAAAGATTCTGCTAACCTGAGATCCTCTGTGAATATTGCAAATGAACCATATAGCTTGATTTCCAAAAGAATGTACATCAACATACTAGCCTGACCTCACTTACCACATCAAGGGACCTGTGAGAGCCCAGAGCAACTCCTTTCTCTGGTGGATTCTTACCAGGTAAACTATGAGAGAATAGAACTACTTGGCTTTACACAAAAATGAAAGATCTGGTTAGCTGGGTATGTCTACACTACAATAAGACACCTACGACTGGCCCATGCCAGCTGCCTTTGGTTGCAGGCTCAGGATATGGGGATGTTTAACTGCAGTGAAGATGTATGGATTGGGCTGTTCGCTGGAATCTGCGACTCCAAAAGGGGCCTCAAGTCCAGGCTCCAGCCCAAGTTTGAAAGTCTACACTGCAGTTAAACAGCCTATAGTGCAAACCTGAGTTAGCTGACACACACCAACCACAGATGTTTAACTGTAATGCAGACACACTCTCAGAGTCTACCAGGGTGAAAGAACATAGGGTACTGTCTACATTGCAGCTGGGAATGTGCTCCCCATGAGCAGACAGATAGCTCAAGCTGAGCTTGAGCTGACATACTAAAAATAGCTGTGTGGCTGGGGTAGCCTGAGAAGCAGCTTGGTTTACCTCCCTGCTTTTTAATGTGGGTGACTAGCCTGAGCCCTCCTATACTGACAGAAGAACAAACACAGAGTCCTGTGGCACTGAAAGACTAATAAATTTATTTGTTGCATGAGTTTTGTTTTGCTGAACTAGACTAACACAGCTACCCCCCTGGAACTGACAGAGAAGTTCAACATAATGTTGATCACCTTGACCTTTCGTAGTATCAGTCTCCACTGTTAAGAGCAGCAAGTTCGAATTAACTGGTGCCGTAATTCGACCTGCCAACACCACCCCTGCAAGTGGCCTAGCACTGAGGTAGAAATCTACCATTCGAATTTAGGTCCGTGGAGCCAGAGTAGCCCTAACCTTGGTTTTCCTGTTTTTTTAAGTATGCTGCACCATAGCAACATATTCCTTCCCCTGCCTGAAGTCCTGGAAAGTTTTCAATTAAATTCCTTTCTCTGCATGCAGCACTGCGCCTCTCTGTTGCTCCTGTGGCAGAGAAACAGCAAGGAAGGTTTTTCCTGCTTTTTTTCCATTAGCAAAGTGGGGAGCAAGCAGAAGACTTCTGCCTTCCCACAGGCTCCTGTGCCTATTACCCATAGTGCTATGCATTTCAGAAAACAACTGAGCAGTGGTGGGGACACAAGACCCCAGCAAGGAATTTGCTGTGTGATCACTAGCATTTGCCTGCTGTAAATTGACAGCTTAAAATCAAATTACAATTTCAACCCCAACATCAATTAGCCCTGAGCCACCACCAGTGGCACTCCACGCTACACTTCTCGTTTTAGCACTTCTAGCTCAAGCAGAGCTGCTGTATGTCTGTCAAGCCACAGCAGGAAACATGCTTCTAGCTGCAGTGCAGATATACATTTTACTGACATCAGTTCCTAACAAGAAGTATGATCTAGCACAGTGATTCTCAACCACTGAGTCATGACACATTATTGTGCCACCACACAGGGATAAGTGTGTCACGGAGAGCTGGGGAGATGACTGGATTTGGCCTGGGGAGAGTGGGCTGGTGTGTCCTGTAGGGCTGCGACATGCCACTAAGCATGTCACAACCTGTAAAAAGTCGAGAACCACTGATCTAGCAAACCAGATCACAGAGCAATTAACTGAAAGAGGAAAAAAAAAAAATCTTTTGGTCCACAAGATAATTTTTCTGGTATCTGATTAGATGGTCAATAGTTAGGGCCTGAGTTTTCTGAAATGCATGCAAGCTGCTGTGTCTAATTACATGTGCCTACAGTATGACTATATACACACGCACAAAGTCATAGAAACAATGTGAGCTTTTTTGAAAATCATGCAGTTAATACTAGGTATTCAAAGTTTTAATCTACAGTAAAGACGTGATATTCTGTTCATTAGCACAATCACTAATCAGAAAAATTAAAGGAATGATTGCCTTTTTTTTTTAAAAACATTTTTTTAAAATTCTATTTCTAATGCAGCACCATGTGAAAAGGTAAACGTCTGTTAAGTGTTATAGCTCTTGGCTGCTCAAGAAGCAGCATGTTAAAAAAAGGAGAAGCTGGGTCAAAAGAGAATTCCAGGGAAGGGGTGCATCCTCTGTGTATTATTCTGCAAGGTTTTGGGGGGAGGGGAAGGGGGAGCGTGCTGGTAGTGAAGAAATAATACAAGCCCCGAGGAAAACTCTTTAAACACTTTAGTTCCCATCCTTGGCTGGTGAAGCCACCATCCCCTCTTATCCATCCTACAAATTGCTCAGTTTTCAAAGATACTTCTGAAATTCTTTTTAGTTCATCTCTTGGTGTTAATAGGTTATTTCCAGTAAGGAGGAACCTAAGGGAAAGAGCAAAATGATGCATTTGAGAGCACTTTCTACTCAGTCAGAATAAATACAGCAAAAAACCTGAAAAATGTTTCTTTCACTAGTCTCTTTCAGTGATAGTCATGTTAGATGTTACCTATAATAAAAGTAGGTTACAAAAAAAGAAAAAAAAACAAGTGTGTCATTTGTAAGGGGGAAAAAAATCCACACATGTAAGCAACATACCTTTATCCAATCTATTTTGTCTACAAATCTGGCAGCTAGTTTTTCTGGATACACCGAAACAACTTCTAGAAGGCAGTACATGACTGGCAAACCTGAACAGTAATTAAAGAATCAAGTTGCAGAAAAGAAACCCACACTTTTTTCTATTTACAACTAATAGAAAGCATAAAGCAATTTTGTTTAAAATTTAAAGTTACCAGATAATATGGAAAGTTAAAATCAGAAACTTTATTTCTGAGTAATCAATCTCTCTCTTATGCATGTTACACAGGTGAATAGTATACATATGCATATTTCTAGTAAACTATTTTAAAGTCACACGAGTAGTAGTTTGTGACCAAAACTTAAGTTGCCCCAAGAATGTACACAAGAGAACTGTTCATGTGTGTAAAGACAAACACTGAAAATGACCAGACACCCCAGACTAACAGATACTGTTGTGGCACCCTCTCTCCTGAGCACCTCTCACAATGATGTATTTGGGGATAAGGTAGTTTAGGTTAGTTCTTATTACAAACTTAAGGTCACTGAAGAAAGTTCAGGATACTGGCAAACACTTGGCTAACACTCATTCATAAATTCTGGAAACAGCTTTTTGTCTTGCCTCAGCACTGTGGCCTGAGGTTCCTCACCTCCAATACCAGACAACAGCTGCTGAAGGAGACCAATATAGATCTGTACCGGGTTGGTTTCTCCACTTTTTGAGGACGATGACGACGAGGAAGATATGAAGTTGCTAGACAGGAGGTTTCTCACATAACGGCCAATCGCTGGAGCATGGTCCTGCATGTCAGCCAAGTTCTGAGAGGATGGCACCACCCCTGCGCTATGAGCAAGACACATACGCAGGTATAGGACTATCTGAACAGAGAAAAGAACACTACAGGGTTAAAGGTAGTTCACATGAAAACTGGAGTCAGAGTAAACAGTAAAGGAATGTGCCATATTTAATTCACTCAAGAAAATAAAATTCCTAACTTAAAAATAAAAGTCTGAGTATGTTGCTGGAGACACTGTATAATACACTAAAAATTAAATGCATGCTGGGACCACTTTCTGCAATACATTAGAGTACTCACTGAAGACACAATGTTACAACATTTATGACAGCAGTTCTAAATCCTCACAGATGAAGTCAGAGGTTTTCAAAGTGTGAGGTGGTCCCCTATGGGAGCATGGATCAGGTTCAGGGAGGGCAGGCTCTTGCAGCCACCACAGGCTGACAGCCAGAGCTCATCTGGCTACCCGTCCCCCCCAAATACCCCCCCATAGGTGGGTGCAACCAAAAAACTTCAACTCAGAGAGGAGAGTCAGCTCAAAAAAGCTTGCAAAATCACTGAGTTAAATCACACAGGTCAAATAAAGAAGTGCTGCTAAACTGGTGCAACTCGCATCTTTCCTCAACCAGTTCAGCATGTATGTCACACAATTTAGTATCCTTAGCCCACATTCTGTTCACAACAGTTCACTTCCAAATTTGGTTCATCAAGTCTAAGGCTCATCATTGACACCAAGGCCTATCCTATCTGCTACAAAGCTGTAACAACAATACCTTGGAGGTACAAGGCCTTCTGTCTTTGATTTCCCACCAGTGCCTTCTTTTGTGATGTTAGGATGCCAGGTGTGTTTAATGCAACCTCTTCAGAAAACTATCCCTCGGCACTGTCACACCAAACTACTGAGCTGCTTCAAATCTCCCTTTTTAGGGAAGATTACTGTGGATGCTTTGATACAATCAGTCAGGTAAAGTCCACAGAATTCCTTAAGGAACTGAACCAAGATTTCCCGAGTCCCAGATCTGTGCCTTAAATCCTATCCCCACTACTCTCCGAGTGTCCCATATGTTAAATGAGAATGCAGTACTATTACCTCTCCAAATGTTGCAGGATTGAAAGGCAGAACGGCTGTTCCAGTCATGTATTTAGCAGGAGTTTTCATTCGGTGAGAGGCCTAAATAACACACATCTACGTTTTAGCCAGGGTACACACACTACTATATATACTTAGAAATAATCTTTTCTGCTTCAATTAATTGTACCACTAACTTCCATTCAGCAAATGAAATTATAAGTGGAATACTCTACATTTACATAATGCATTTACCAAATATACTTGTGTATAAACCCAGATTTTTATGCCTGAAAATTGCCTTTAAAACAAGCACTCGGCTTATATGCAGATCAATACTAGCAGACAGCCCCAGCCCAGGAGTTTTAAGTCTCCAGCCCTTAGCATGCTTTGAGCATGCTCCAGGCTGGAGCCCCAGAGTATGGCTGGAGCGGCCATGTTGGGGAGTCAGCCTGGGCTGGGGTTAAAGCAAGGAGCAGGACCCCAGCAGCTGGAGTGGCCAGGTAAGGGGCCCTGGGGAGCCAGCGTCAGGGCCCAGGGGTTGGGTGGTGCCCCGGAGGTTGGGGAAAAGCAGCAGCAAGGGCTGAAGGGTGTCTTGGTTGCCAGGTGCACCCAAATCCCGGGGGGGGGGGGGGGGGGGGGGGGCTTAGGCCTCGGGCAGACAACTTACACAGGAGTCACCCATTTTTTTTTTTTTTTTACTATTTTTGGGGCTCAAAACTGGGGGTTGGCTTATGTGCAGATCAACTTATCCTTGAGTATATGGCAAGGTGGCCAAACTTATGGAACTGAAGAACCGCACAACTCAATTATTAAACTTTCAAGAGCCACACTGAGGCATATAACCACATACTTTTACCTATTCCAAAATTACTAAGCTTAATTGCGCACTTTAATTTTATCTTAGAACTTGGGCAAATATTGATCCCACTAATGTCAGATTCTAAGAATTACTTAAGGTTACCATGAAAACTAAGCCCATACAGTAAAAACTTAGCTGTTGCTGGATGTAGAATACTGCGGGCTAGTGGCAGGTTTTTTTAAAATCTGGGCAGTAACTTGTCAATGCAGTACGTAAAAACTCTCACAGGTACTGATCTCTAAGTATTGCACAAAGTTTTGATTTAACAAATTTCATTGTGGACTACAATGCTTCACAGCAGTAAGTTGTGCTAAAAATTGAAAATAATCTACATTTAGTTTTAAACTTTTCTCCTTTGTATTTTCATTTCTTAGTATTCCATGTCACATTTAGGACTTGTAAAACACAATTTTAACAAAGGAGTAAGCTGCATTAGGGCCTATGAGAAAATCTAAACACGCCACGGCTTCCCCAACCATGCCGCGCTCACCGCCCCCCCCGCTGCATACCTGCCATCTCTTATCATGCCACTGCTTCTCTGCTGTCCCCAACCATTGCTCACTTCTACCTGTCTCCCACCATGCTGCCCTTCCCCACAATGTTCCCTCCAAGCTGATGATGCAGCTGAGCAACTTCCCCCCCCAGTTCCCTGACCCAGTGGTGGGCCCCTGCTCATCGGCTCCCCAAGTGCATCCATAACTCGGTCAGCTGCATCAGCAGCTTAGAAGGAACATTGCTTCTGTCTCCCATGACAAATCAACTGTCCTAGGAAATACTTTCCTACTCCATACGTGGCCCAACACCTGTCTTTCAAAATAGGCTTGGTTTTGTGGAATAAGATTCTGCAGAAAATAATTCTGAAGGGGGGAGGATGCTATGGAAAAACAGCTCATCCCTAGTCCCAATTCCTCAGGGTCTCTGAAAAACCTCAGCTGTCAAGAGGTCCGAAGAAGTAGCTGTGTTAGTCTAGTTCATCAGAACAAACAAGGAGTCCTGCAGCACTTTTGAAGTGTAACATCTATTTATCGCATGAGCTTTCATGGGAGAAATGTGATAAATAGATAGATTAGTCTTTAAAAGTTCCACAAAACTCCTTGTTTAAGTGTCCAGAGCTTGATCTACAGGTTTCTGTAGAGATGGCAAGAAGGAGTAGGATTCTTCATGGGCTTATTTCTTCTCCCTATGACACAATGGAAGACTTTTTAAGCCTGTTTTCCTGACTACCATACTTGTAAAGGCAGTGCATGAAGTGCTGTGGACAGGACTGAGACTGCCATGTCATGTAGTATAAGATAAATACAAAACAAACAAACCCACCCAAACCAAAAGAAAATTAAAAAAATACAAAGTACACAAAAATAAATAAAGCAAAGCAAAATAAAATCCACACAGAAATCCATGAAACAGAAAATAACTAACAATAATTTGTTAGTCTAAGTCCTTAACAGCGTGTCTCCTCCCTTATCCCTTCAGTCACATCCCTCACTGCCTGGTCCCTGAATTTCCTTTCTGTCCTGAGACCTGCCCTCCCACTTCCACCCCAATCGCTTCCGGCTGCTGCTCCTCCCCCTCCCTTCTCCAAGTGGGGGCTGCTGCTCCCCCCCTTCTCTGAGCTACCAGCTGCTGCTGGATGCTCCCTGCCCCCATCGCTCCTCTGAGCTGCTGGCTGTGGAGCTACTTGCCAAACCAGAGATTTTAACTCCCCCAGCCTGAAGCAGCTCCCCGGCCAGCCAGCCAGCCACACTTTTTCTTTGAAGAGCCCCATTCCGCTCGCAAGCTGCGGTTTGGCCATGCCTGATATATGGTAATCAGAAGATCACAAGAATATTTGAGAATTGTTACTTAAGCCTCACAACTACAGCTGGTTGAAACATGGAATTGCCCATCCACAGGAAAATCTAGACAAAAATTATTTAAAAAACAAAAACCCCAAGCACATTTCTAAGAGTGGGTAGCACATCTGCTTTACATGCAGAAGGTCCTGGGTTCAAATCCCAGCGGGTTGGACTAGATGATCTCATGAGGTCCCTTCCAACCCTATGATTCTATTCTATTTCAAAACCAAAGTCCAAAGACCTTCCCAAACTCTCAGACTTGCAGCTCAACTTGGGCACCTGGCTGCTTTCCAAGAAGTCTGGCAAGGAGCCAGAAAACAGGAGTCAATGAAGTGGGTAAGCTGGCAGGAAATTCATAAGAATCAAACACAATCACACACAGTGTTTCAATTCTGACAAATGAGCATCTTCCAACAGTAAAGTGTTCTATCAGACAGTTTCCAACCAGTTCTACTTTCAACACTCCTCTAAAGTAGGTAGATATTAGTTTAGTTTATAAGCATGTACCATGGTTCCAGGCTTGGATTCAACAATTACAGGGTTTTAGGTCTTCAAATTCTTTCCTGAATTGGGGCCCTAATGATAAAGGAAGCTTAAGCAAAATGTTCTAAGTCAAATCAATGGAAGACTTTGGATCGGAGACCTCTACGATAAGACTTTCAAAACACTAGATCTCACTCCATTAAATTTAGTCCCCTGGATTATGAAAACAAGATTTAAGCTAATTTATGTACGGAGGTCATTTTGCACACTGACCCTAACTGTTAAATGTTCATTATATGGATCAGCTCCAGCATACTTTTTCACTATTTGCATACGAAAACAAACACTTAAAAGGTGTTCCAAAAAAAAAAAGGGGGGGGGGGGGAGGAAAAATAAATCCCACAACAAGCCACTACCCTAGTCTTGTATCCTTTGATGCTTTGGTATAAAGAAAGACCTGGATAGTGGTGGAGGACTGGCGCAGCGGGGGGTAGGAGGGGTGTCTCTGTTTTTGACACTAGACAGACATTCAGGTCATGTCTAGGATGAAGGACTCTGCAATCCCTGCTGAATTGGTGACATTAGAAGAGCCAAGGGAACAAAAAAAGGTAAAACAGAAGGGGAAAAGGATTTTTATTCACGCTGTCTAAAATTCTGCCCCACCCACTTTTTAAAAAAAATTTAACTGAAATTACTTATATTTTGGATAAAGGCAGCTTTTGCTAGAGATTCAATGCCATCTCCTCTCAGCCGAAATACATTTGCTGGTGAGGCAAATTTGGAAGGCATCGTCAATACAGAGGCAGATAAAATTATTATGTGAGAAGATCTTAAAGACTGGAGAAACAGAAATGGGATGAAAGTCAAAAAGTACAAAGTGCTTAGTATCTAATAAGGATTTCTGCTACAAGCTAGAGAGTCACCAGCTGGAAATGTCAGAGGAGAAGAGTGATCTGGGTGCACTGGTCAATCACAGGATGATCATGAGCCACCAGTGTCACAGCACAGTGAAAAAAAGTAAACAATTCTAGGGGTATGCCTACACTGAAAAGCTTTTTTTCAAAATAGGAGGCTTGTTTAGGGAAGGAAAAAAAAAAAACAAAACAAAAAACAAAAAACAAACAACTTTTTACCTGTCCATGCAGGCATTTTGTTTTGAAATAAGTGCTTCTTTATTTTGAAAAAATGAAGCGTTATTTCAAAATAATTAAACCTGCTTTTATTTTGAAAAAGCAATTATTTTGAAATAGTTATTTCAAAAAAAGCCATTCCAAGACGTGGAACTGGCTTTTTTCAAAATAATGGCCCTATACTTTTCCTCTGCCTTCCCCTATTTTGAAATAGTCTAGTGAAGACTCTTTTGAAATAATAATTCCCATCTTATTTTGAAAGAGAGTCTTCGCTAGACTTCTATTTTGAAATAATGCTATTTTGCAAGTTAATTCAAAACATCTTTGGCAGTGTAGACACAGCCTAAGAAGCATCAGAAGAGACATTTCTAGTGGAGATAGGGAAGCATAAATGTCATTGTACAAGGCACTGGTAAGATCATTTGGAACACTGGGTACAGTTCTGGTCTGCCACGGTCAAGACAGATAAATTCAAATTGGGACAAGTGCAGAGAAGAGCTACGAGAATCACCAAGGAAGCGGAGAACTTATCTTAGGAGAGGAGACTCAAAAAGCTTGGCTTGTTAGGTTATCAAACAGAGGGCTGAAAGAGGATATGATTGTTCTCTGCAAACACATGAAGAGCTAAAGGACAATGCTAACCAGAACAGGTGTGTAAAAGCCAGCCATGAATTTATCTTATGTTCTTAAATCTCATGCTTCAGGTATTCAGCCAGCCCCAGGGGGTGGGGTTAGGATGTTCCCCCAATCCATGCTGGGTTTGTTTTGATCTCCCACCTCTGAAGCCTAAGAGCTAGCCGTGGCAGACACAGGACACTGGACTGGATAGGACAGGGAACTTAGGTAGCACTGACCGTTCTTCTCTCTCAGATGTTTGGCTGGCTGGTTCTTGCTCACATGCTCAGGGGCTGACTGCCATATGTGGGGTCAGGAGTGCAATTCCCCCATGTCAGACTACCAGTCACCTTGTGGGGTTTCGTCTTCTTCTGCAGCACAGCGTGCAAGTCATTTGCAGGGATTATCTGGCTCTCTCTCACACATTTCCCTGTCATTTCAGGGACCCTGTCCACTAGCACACCCCCACCGCTCCCAGTTGGTCCCTGTGGCACATAAAATACCTTAGTTTCCTCTAGGCTGCAATACTTTTGTCTAATTCTATTTGCTGGGCTTAGTTTGCTGGCACTGGTGATCCATAGTGACCTGGTTTCTGGCCTTGAAATCTATGATTATGACTCTGAAGTACTAAGTGTTCCAAGCAACATCACTGGGACCTCCTGTACAATCAGTTAAAACCCAACCTAACATCCATGATATTCCTAAGGGGAAAAAAAAAACAAACACCCAACATTCAGGGAAAAAATCCCACCCTTTTATATAAAAGTAATTTTAGATCTTCATCAGAAGAGCAAGAAGTTTCCATAGGACAGTAGCCCAACATTATGTAACTCCACTGCAAGTCACCTTTAAGTGCCTATGGTGGGGAACAAATTGCTACAGCAACGTATCACTTCAGGCCCTGGGGCATCTCACACTATAGGACTCATGATGCGCCACTTGTACTATCTTAATCTTCAGTTCTCTACTAAGTTACTGTGAAGATAATTAAACCTTTGAGCAGCCTTGTTGTTTCTTTCATTTTCTCCCTCCATACATTGTGATGCTTTGATGTTATATATCAGTGGTTCCCAACCTTTTCCACGCTGGGAACCCCGTTTTATTAAAAAACAAACAGTCTGCAGCTCCCCCCCTCCCCCCCCACTGCATTTTCAACATGCAGCAGTGCCGCTGTGGGGCACAATGTGACTCCGGGGGGAGGGGAGGGGGAGATGCAGTCTCCGCTGCTCCAGGAAAGCCTCTCTCCCCTTGAGTCTTCCCTGCCTGCTGGCCCTTCTGATCCCCCCCCCCCCCCCGGTCCCCTTCCCTCCCCTCTTACCTGGCCAGAGCTCCTGCACCTGGTCACCCCACAGGCTACTCTCCTGAGCATGCTCTAAGCATGTTCAGGGTGCAGAAGTTTTAAATTCCCAGCCTGGAGGATGCTCTCTGCCAGACAGAAGTCTGGGTCTCCATAGGAACCCGAGACCCTGGAGGCATCCAGCTCCAGCTCCCAGTCTATCTGCTGATCCCCTGCAGCCACTGTGCGCCGCATTCCCCCTCACCCTGGGGTCCACAGACCATGGGCCGGGAACCAGTGTTATACTTAATATATTCCTCCCCTTAGCTGAGCCAGTCAAGAAGGGATCGTTATTCCTTTAAGTACGGTTTGCATGAACTAACTGCTTACACAAAGGTGCTAGATGATCAGCTCCGGAGATGGAACTCTTCTCCCCACACAACAGATTCAGCACAGGCAGCATTATTTATTATTTCACCAATGTACTTCCCCACTAGCTTGAAGATGGCATATTAAAAGATCCGTTTCCATAGTCCTATTTAACCTTCAGGTTTTTCACCAGTGTTACTAATACTGCTGCCTATCAGGGCCAAATGAAAGGGAAATTTTTGTGATCTCAAGCGTGCTCTTTATTTGGACTTCAGATAAAAAAAAAAAAAAAAAAAAAAAATCTTCCTTGGGGGTAAAAAAAAAAAAAAAAAAAGCCTAATATAAATTGCAAGCTTTAGTATAAATCCTGCCTCGGTAATCATCTGAGCTGCTGCAATGTACCTTGTCTTGAATGTAGTGGACCATTTCTGGGAAGGAAGGCATCTGTTTACCAGCACTCTCCTTTTCATTTTTACCAGGAAATGTTCTCAGTACACGTTGTGCTTCTCCATGCACCTCCTCTCGTCTTTCAAGAGGAAAAGTGAGAAAGGAAAGTCATTTGTACATAAGCATAAAGTGAATGTTATTTCAAACAATGAAAACAAAATTTCTTGGAAGACTCTTAAGGAAAGTCTTTTTTTTAAAAGCACGGCAGAGAGCCAGCTACAGGTTACAAGAAAATAGCCTTTGATTCTGCAAGAAAGGCAACTGGATGATAAGTGGCCTTCTTGGCTTATATCCCACAAGACTTCTGAAATATCACTAATCAATGCAGTGCAAGACGTGCTAGCTGCAACTGATTTATTTAATTCTATGATGGCTGGATAAATCAAAAACCTTGCATACTTCAGGTTTTTACACTGTCAGACCATCACTACACAAGGTTAAAGTGTTGCTTTCCCATCCTCCACCCACTTTTTTTTTTTTTAATTTATACTAAAAGACAAAAATAAATATTGTGTAAGAGAATTTGATTTCCCTTCCTCCTCAGTAGTTTACCAAGATAAGTTAGAGCAGCAGGTCTCTGCAAGTCCGCCATTATTGCTACAAACACAATGGCCAATTTTCAAAGAACTGCAGTGCAAATTTTTGAAGTTTAAACCAGGATGCAAAGTTAAGATCTCCTGAAACTTACGGATCTCCTGCAGCTAGAAGTAACAAGTATCTTGAAGGGATGTGATCTGGAGGGAACACTGTGCTTGCAAATTTCACAGCCACCTGACGTACTTGGACTTCAGGCTTAAAAAAATTAAAGAATTTATCATCATTGTTCATCATAAAGTTTTTTAAAAAAAGGTAAGACTAGATGATCATATTTGTCCCTTCTGACATTATGGGGTTTTTTCACTGAGTCTAAGACAAACCTAGTTTCAACATTAAAAGTTCACTTCAATAAACGAAGGAAAAAAATCAATGATTTGCCTCTACAAGTTACTGGTACCGGCAAACGAGATCTGTATGACTGTACACTGCCAGTACCTGCAACACTTAAAGCCCTGATCTCAGGTGGGCCTTCTAGCTTCTGCTATAAACACAAATAATAACTTGCAGTCCAAACAAGGGATTTTCATGTTTCATGCATGCAAACAGGTATCTTAAAAATCTTCACTTAAGATCTGATCCCATTATGTCAAACCATGCATGTGTAAGGAAACATGAGCATTTGGAAACATATATCTAGTCAGAGCATCCATTGTAGGTGCAATTACCAAGATTTTTTCATAGACATTTTTGTGACATTTTGTAAGAACAATGTGTTAAGGATTCAATCATTTTCTTCAAGACCAGAAGAGATCATGTTACTTCCTTCTATGATGTTATACACCATTCCATGTTACATCTGCCCCAAAAGAACAAGGACAGACATGTTAAGGTCCCAATCCTAAACTGGTACTGAAGTGAAAACACTGAAGCAGCTACTTAAATTAAACACTGTCCAGGCTTTCATATTTGAAAGAAACCAATTTTAACTGGTACAATCCTCTGTTAACTACTTCACAAGTCAAGGCACCCCTCTAAACCAGATCTTGGTACAGCAAGAATTAGAAGATACACCACCAGGTTTTTTTTGTTTTTTTTTTGCAGTATGCACAGCATGAACAGTTTACTGTGTAATAACACGGTTGTTACATATGCAGTCTCTCTCTCTCTCTCTCTCTCTTTCCTTTAGGAATCATGGGCCTCAATCTCAAACCCTTAATCCCCTAAGGTGTTAACAGACAAGAATTTGCAAAGATTAACCCATAATAAATAGAACTGTAAATGTAACCAGAATTCGGGGCTGGGGGGCGGAGACCAGCCAGGAGTTAGGGAAATTGGGGGGTGGGGGAGAAAGATGAATTTGAGATAGTTACTCCAGCTGCAAGAGTATCACGTGGAAAACCTCTGCAAACATTTCACATTACAATGAAAATGGAAGAACACTTCTAACAAAACAGAATGGGGACTACTTGAGAGATCAGGGCTAAATGGCTAATAGATTTTTCTGCAGTTTCAAATTGAAAATAAATTTTTGGTTTTGCCTTGACAAAAATTAAAAATCAGAAGTGTACTGGGTCAAACTAAATGGTTTTATGTGTCAATCTGAAATGACACCAAAACATTTTAATACTTTTGAAAAAAAAAATTTTTTCTGACTGTAACTGTTCTCCAAATTCACAAACGGTTTCAGAGTTCTGAAAAAAAGTTTTAGTCAAAAAATATTTTCTTAGCTCAACAGGACACGCTATATACATAGATCTTCATTAAAAAGTAACATCTGTTTTTAATAAAATACCTTTATTAGATATGAAGCCACAAGAGCCTCCATAAGGGTACGCTGTGCTCCTTCCAAACTACTATATGCTCCAACCATCATAGATAAGGCCTCCTGAATTGCAAGTCTGGTATCGGGCTCTTCCTGTGAGAGGAAAACAAATGTATTAGATACCCTCTGACATGCTCCCCCCCCCCCCCCGGCATCTCCCATTGCATCTGATGAAATAGGTTGGAGCCCACGAAAGCCTATGACCAAAGAACTCTGTTAGTCTACAACAGGGGTTGGCACCCCCCTCAACACCCGTGCCAAAAATGGCATGGGGGCCAAGCCTGACTAGCACATGGCATCACTCAGGTTTCCCTGCTGGCCCCGCTCCCTGAGCGCTGCATGGCTAGGTGGAATGAACTGAGTGCCACTGCTCCAGGCCAGCAGATGCTATCACATGGCTCCCAGCCCCCTGCTTCTGGCTCCAACTGGGGAGCTGGAAGCCACCCACTGGTGGGGGAGAGAGGAGTCCCTGGCCAGACCTGGAGGCCGTGGAGATAAGAGGTGTCCCTGGCCAGGACCCGGAGGCCACCTGCCAGTGAGGGCGGGAGTCTGCCCCAGCCCTGAGCCAGAGGCCTGGCCCCGCCCCCGGCACCCAATGAGGGTGTGGTGGCCAGGGCTGGCACAGGGGTCGACAAAGGCTGCCGACCCCTGGTCTGTAAGGTGCCACAGAACTCTCATTGTTCTTCCCATTAAACAATAAGCCTTCTCCCAAACCCATGTTATCACCTACCTTGCATAATGATTCAAAAAACTGTTGTACAAGTGCTATATCCTTAGTAAACAGCTGAGGCATTCGGCTGAAAGAGAATCATTTAAGTAAACGTTTTAAAAACATTATGAGAGAAAAGCCAAATCTATACTGTCTCACACTTCACTCTTCTCTTCAAAACTCACCCCAATCTCTGAACAAAACCTAAGCATAAAAAAGGTGCTCTAAGTTATCCACATCCACAACTGGGCAATTCTTCCAATTAATACCCTCTCAGTGTGGCTCAGAAATCAAGAAGTTGTTTGAGATTGTCAATTTGATAGCCAACTGAGGGCCACTTCTGAAAACAGCTCATGCATTCTAAGCTTCACTAAAATGCATAAACTAACAAAGCTGCAGCAATCTAGAGAAGAGAACCATTTTTCAATTCCCACTGCATATTTTCATGAACTCTTAGTTATTCCTAGCTTAACAACTAACCACCACATCCTTCATTTTACAGATCTACAGCTGTCATGAGACAGTGCTTCTCCACACACAGTGCTCACTGGCAAATGACCATAAGGCATGAAGCTTTAACTTGCCTGCCTATTGATAAATTTATAGATTGCTTTGGAAAAAATACCTGACATCCCATTATTTAAAATGCACTTTAGATACCTGGAGAGTTTTCCAACAGCTGAATAGGCCATTGACAGCAGTTTGGGGTCCTTGAATTATAAAACAATAAAAAGCAAAGTCAGCAGAGGAAAGACACATACAAACTTGCAATTAATGCCATTACTTTATATCCTGTCTCCTAACTACTTAAGTGTTCCAGAGACACAGAGTCCCAGAAAATAAACAAATTCTAGAGCAAAGCAACTTGTAAATGAAGAACAGACATGTTACATTCTTCCTACAGAAACAAAAAGTTATAAAGTAGTGACAAAAATGCTGCCCTTATCTTTCAAGAAAGAAGAAGCTGCTGAGATGTGACAGGCATGTGAAAATGGCAAATGACAGACATCTTCCATTAACCCAAACCTAGCCAGCAGCTTAAAATGGAGGCTCTCACTCATCAGAACAATTTTTTCTGGTAGCAACCAGTCAGCAATTTTTTAAAATGCACAAGCACCACCCTTTTTCTAAGAAAATTAAAGGCCCAACCCTACTCATGCCAGTAGACCTTCTCTGATGGCTACAGGGGAGTTTCTGGGATAATCTGCACCAAGGAAGGTATCAGCAAGATCAGACACTAGTAACATGCTTTAGAAAAATCACGAGTTTCCTTTATGAAATGACACTGGGAAAAACCCCATCTTATTCTGGACCATGGGCCAACACCCTTAGTCCCAGTTGGTAGCACTCTAACCTGCCAAGAATCCCATTGACTTTGATGGGACTTCACATGGAAGAAGGAATTTCTCAGGGCTTGTCTAGATGACTAGTAAATACCCTCCTTGCACATTTTGTTTCTTTCTTGCTTTACTTAAGTAATTTGCATCTAATGCTGTTTCCTCTTGTTTTCCAAACTCCCTCATGGTGCTGAACAATCAACATTCCTACATCCTGTCACCTACTCCTCTTACTGTCTCCTTGCCCTACTCCCCTGATATACTCCTGCTCTCCACATCAGCCACTCCTTCCCATGGGAGGCTTTTAGGACTTAAACTAGGTAGTTAAAAAATAAACAAACAAAAAAACCCAGAAACAAGGTAATTAGAAAAAGATTTGCAAAAAGGCAGCTAAGGGGCCTACCCAATGCAACCAATCAGCAGCCTGCTGACCACACATTACTCTGAAGCTCTTTATTCTTCACATCTTCTACACTGGGGGTGGGATTGTAATCTGATTTTAGGCTGTCACTCATGAAGGCAAGTGGTCACAGCAAACTGCTTGCTTGAGGTCTCATGTCCCCACTGATCACACTACTTCCTGAAAGGCATTGCACTGGGACAGTAGCCACAGGGGTTTGTGGGGAGGCAGTCATCCTCTTCCCCTACCCTCTTCTCTTAAAGGGACAAAACAAAACCAAACAAAACCAAACCAAACCACACGCAGCACAACCAGGAAGAGTTCCAAAGGGGCAGCCATATTAATCTAGTTCAGTAAAACAAACAAGGAGTCCAGTGACACTTAAAGACTAACAAAATTTCTTTATTATATGAGAACAAATTCATTTATTGCATAAACTTTCATAGGAGAAAATCTACTTTATCAGATGCCTTGAAGATGAGGGAACTTGCAGAATGGGAGGAAATAAAGGCAGGGAAGTGTAAATCATGGGATCAGGTCACATTGTTACAGCAAATCAAAGCAGTTGTAAAGATTCAAATACTGGGGAGCAGCATGTGGAGGAAGATGAGGTCAAATCAGCTGTTGTAATGAGAGAAAAATCCAAAGTCCCAATTAAGCCCAGAAGCAATGCAATCAAATTTGCAAATAAATTCCATCTCAACAGCTTCTCTTTGAGGCCTTAATCTGGTATTCATCTGAGCACAGCAATTAGTAAATTGTCAATAGACTGATCATGAAGATTGAAATGCTCACCCACTGGTTTTAAAATGTTGTGGTTTCTGATGTCAGATTTGTGCCCATTTATTCTTTTGAGCAGACACTGTCCTGTTTGTCCAATATAAGGCAGCTGGGCACTTCTAGAACGTGACGACAAATTGCAATGGTGGATGAGCAGGTGAATGAGCCTTTGATGGAGTAGCTGGTTGTATTAGGACCTGTAGTAGTTTCTTTTGTGCAGATATGTGGGCAAAGTTAGCAGCGTGGTTTGTTGCAGGGGTATGTCTCTGCCGTAATGGTTCTGTTAGGTCTGTGGTTGCTGGTAAGTATCTGTTTAAGGTTGGGAGGCTATAAGTGAGAGGAAGTCAGACTTCTCCTCACTTACAGACAGCCCCCCCAATCTTAAAAAAAAAAAAAAAAAAAAAAAAAAAAAAAAAAAAAAAAAATGATATTTACTAGCAACTACAGACCTAACAGCAGGACCATTACAGCAGGCACATATCCCTGTAACAAGCCACGCTGCCAACTCTGCCCACATATCTGCACCAAAGACACTATTATGGGACCTAATGCAACCAGCTACTCCATGCATGGCCAAACTGTGGCTCAGGAGCCACAGGTGGCTTTTGAATGAAAAAGCGTGGCTCACAGAAGGACGTCAGCAAGTCAGTTTAGTAAGTAAAAGTATATGGTTATATGCCTCAGTGCAGCTCTTGAAGGTTTAATAATCAATTTGTGTGGCTCTTGATTTCTGTAAGTTTGGCCACCCCTGAGCTACTCCATCAAAGGCTCATTAACCTGCTCATCTACCAGTGTAATTTATGCCATCA
Organism: Podocnemis expansa; assembly: GCA_007922195.1. Taxonomy (NCBI): domain Eukaryota; kingdom Metazoa; phylum Chordata; order Testudines; family Podocnemididae; genus Podocnemis; species Podocnemis expansa. The sequence continues at coordinate 19,709,716 of ML681995.1, read as the reverse complement.
TGTACAAGAAATGCCCTTCTGCCTTATATATTGGACATACAGGACAGTCTCTGGGCAGAAGAAGAAATGGACACAAATCTGACATCAGAAGTCACAACATTCTAAAACCAGAAGCTCAGCATTTCACTCTTCTTGATCACACTATTGGTGATTTGCTAATTACGGTGCTCAGACAGATGAATACCAGATCAAGGCTTCAAAGACAAGCTGATGAGATTGAATTTACTTGCAAATCTGATTGCATTGCTTCAGGGCTTATTTGGGATTTTGGATTTTTCTCTCATTACAACACGTGATTCAACCTCATCTTCCTCCACATGCTGTTCCCCAGTATTTGAATCTTTACAACTGCTTTGATTTGCTGTAACAATGTGACCTGATCCTATGTCTTACACTTCCCTGCATTTATTTCCTCCCATTCTGTAAGTTCCCCCACTTTCAAAGCATCCGACAAAGTGGGATTTCTCTTCCACAAAAGCTCATGCAATAAATAAATTTGCTGGTATGTAAGTGCCACAGGACTCCTTGTTTGCTAACCAGGAAAAGCTTTCCTTGCTGTTTCTCTGCCTCAGGCACAATGGGGAGGAACAGAGCTGCATGCAGAGAGAGGAATTAATTGATAATTTCCTGGGGTTGCCAGCAGGAGGGGAAACAGGAGAAACCAGGAAAAAAACAAACAAAATCAAAAAATTAGAGCTACTCTCCAGCTACACAGACCTAAATACGAATTTGATGAAGTGGGATTTTCTCCCACAAAAGCTTATATGATAAATAAGTCTGTTAATCTTTAAAAGTACCATCAAACTCCTTCAAAAAGGGTAGCTGTGTTAGTGTAGTTCAGCAAAACAGGCAAGGAGTCCTGTTGCTTGTTTTGCTGAATTTGACTGATATAGCTATGCCTTTGGAACTAATTTGGAATTGTAGATTTCAACCTCAGTGCTACGCCACTTCCAGGGGCTGTGTTACCAGGTCGAATTAGAGTTCCGTTTTTGCAAATGTACTGCACTAATAGTGGAGACACACACTGCATACGTTTGAGGTAAGCAGCATTATGTCCAACTTCACTGTCGGCATAGACCAGGGCTTAGTTTTCTCTTTGCAAGCTCAACCCAGAGAAGACAGATGTTGCTGATGCACAATGGGGAAGCACTCAAGACCTGATTGAAAGTGGTTTTCTCTTGCTCCACAGGCCAGAGATGCACATACCCCTGCAATATGGTTTACAATCTAAAGAGGTATGTTTGGTGCCTTGGCAGCTCCTGGGAGATCAGCTTTAATAGTCGCTAAGTACATTCTTCTGTCTTTGTCTGGGTAGAAGGTTCTCAGTTTCCCCTTCCAATGCAGATCACACATACACTAAATGTCCTGGTCACCTCTGGATTAAGCTGCTCCACTTCATTGTTTGTGGGACTACCCTTGCGGGTCACTGCACGGAATCTGCATCAGGCAGTAGTCATCATCATGGTCTTGTTTACATCTATGCACATGTGTAAGTATCTCATTGGATCTGGGTGCAAGAGGTTAAAATCCCAGTCCTGCAACACTTCACAGGTGCTTAACTTTATACATATTAATAGCCGCACTGAATCACTGAAATCAACAGAACTATTCATGTGTTTAAACTTTAAGCACGTGCCTCTGTGTCTGCAAGACTGGGAGCTAAATGGCTGGCCAAAAGGTCACACAGAAAGTCTATGGAAGAGCAGGGAATTTAACACAGACCTCTTGGGTTGCAGAGCAGGACCTTAACCACAAGATCACCTTTCCTTTGAAATGTCTGCCTATGAAAATATTTCCTTATGCATTCTTTTAAAAGAAACGTTACTCTTGCATTAAAGGATAAGAAACAAACCAGTTCAAATCTGATCAGTCATTTTTTCTTTTCTGTAAATCTAAGCAAATAAATCATTAAAGTGGTGTTGTAGCCATGTTGGTCCCAGGATACTAGAGAGAGAATTGGGTGAGGTAATCTTCTACAGGCAACTGCCGTTGGTCTATTTCAATGGCAAAAGTTGGTTCAGTAAAAGATATTACCCATCTTGTTTGTTTACGTAAACAAACATGACTACAACAACAACAAACTTTTCAACTCACCTCTTTGTACTCATTAATCAGTTTTGTAAGTCCATTTAAAAGCATTGGGCCTAGTGGCTTTATTTTACTGTCTGGGCAACTGGAATTTAAAAGAAAAGCATGTTAAAAACATATTCTTTGTTTCCTACAGCCCCTGCTGACAAAAAAAATCATTTTCCACACTTTCTATCACCACCTTCTCTCTGTTCTGCTAGTATTACAGTTCAACATACAAAAAGATGCACAATATTTTTTTAAAATTCCATGAGCAATATTCTTTGCCTTCAGCACATCTGTATACTTAGCACACAAAGCTGGCTCTGTGCAAATTGCCTGAAAGAGTTTTGCATCTATTACCATTAGCCATCTATGTTGCTCACCTTATACAAATATGATGTACGAACTGAAGGGACAGAGTTCTCAGTTTTGTGTTTGTATTCGCACCAAAAAGTCCATCATACACCACCTGTGAGGAAGGAAGAGAAGAGCGGATGCAGTGGCTGGTTTAATTTCCAAATACTATTTGCACTGCCTTTCTTTCCTAACCATCACATGCAGTAAAGTTTCAACTCTTTCCTATGCATGAAAGAACTGTACAATAATAGTACATACGCAGCTGCTGCGGAATAAAGTTGTGGTTACCTGAATATTAGCTGGGAACATTTCTGCAGCTTGTCTGGAACGCAGAAGATGAGGAACAATCTTTAACTTAACTCGGGTGCTGACTGGATCTCGTTTCAGTTCTGGCTTGAGAACAGCTCCCTGTGAAAAACAAAGGTGTAAAAAACATTTCTGTGGATGTGGCTGCTATTTACTTGTCTACTAGCTACTGTTAATTCATGAAAGTGTATTTTTTCAAAAAACAAACAAACAAACCCCAAAACATATTTACTCAATAACAACTGTTCAGCAAGAACAAAGATGAAAGGAAGTGACAAATTAAAACTATGTTTTGTTCAGCAAACAATCCAAGGCAAATAGAATAAGGCCCTCATGAATAAAGCAGAAACACAGTACTGGAAGCAAGCCTTACCTCTTTAGTTTTTAGTGGTATATCCCCAAGATACACTTTGTACATTTTGTTGACGATAGCAGGATTATTCCAGTCGATTAAACTAAGGAATTTATAGAGTAACATGTTAAAATTATGCCTTAATTATCTGAAAAGCTATTTTATAGCACTGTATGATATTTCGGGGAAAAAGAATCTAAATGTAATTAGCTTCAAGGGCAGCCTAATTTTACCTTCATCCCCATACCCGCCCACATATAGTTTGTTAATCATGTGAAGAACTAAAAGAAATTACACGCAAGCCCTCACATCTAGGTACTCCACAGAAAGATTTGCTTCCCAAATTAGCAGTGAAAAAACCCACAGTTGCTCCCTTCTCCACTAAAGTGGGGGATGTGAATTTAGTGCTGATGAAAAAGTCACCTTCAGCCCGCATGACTGCTCTGGAGAACAGACCCCTGCTTATCCACAAAACTGGTCCAAGCAAAGGCACCAGGCATACAAGCTTCCCATCACTGTACTTTGACTCTGACCTGGCTGAGACACTCCTACAGGAGAGAAGATACTTCTAGCTCCAAGCCCATTCATTCTTGGTCTATCACAGGGGTTCCTGACCTTTTTAAGGCTGGGAACCCCTTTCTAGCTAAAAAAAAAAATCTTTGCGGCTCCCCACCCCAGCATGTCTGGCTCTGCTGCTGTCCACTGTGGGCAGAGTTTGGCCCCTGCCCTCTCCTGCTGGGAAGCAGGGGCCACTGCGGCCATGGGCCCCTGCCCGGGAAGCCGTTGTGGCCACATCCACTGGGGCTTCCGTGGCCGTGGCCATGGCCCCCCCCCCGTTTCCCCCACCCGCGGGGCCCCCCGGTCCCCCCCCCCCCCCCCGTTTCCAACCCCAAGCCCCACCGAGGACCCCTTCCTCAGCCACCAGAGCTGCTAGCACCTGACCACCCCCAGGCTACTCTTCCTGAGCATGCTCTGCATGCCTGGTGCGGGAGTTTTAAAAGCTCCCCAACTAAGGGAAGCTCCCTGCTGGGCAGAAGCCTGGGTCTCCATGGCAACTGGAGACCCTGGCAGCATCCAGTCCCAGCTCCCATCCTGTCCGCAGACCCCAGGTTGGGAACCACTGGTCTGTCAGATGAGCCTGTTAAACAGGACACTCATACAGTGGTTTTAGCAAATAAGGACTCTTGTAAACTGGGAAGTGGATTTATCCCAAACCTGTTCAGGGCAGGCCACCAATCAATCAGTTGATCAGAACAATTTTGTCATCATAGACACAATCACTGGCGTAGGACCTTTCATCCCAGTGTCTTATGTTGCCCTTTGTACAGTGGGGTCTATAACCAAATAAAATAACAGGGGATGGGGGAGTCAAGGGAGAAGAGACGCACATTGTTGCCCCTACCGATGGATCCCTAAACATGGGGTTAGCCTTGAAGCAAGCCACATGGGACATCCAGCAGCTGCATGTATAAGATCCAATGTGTTCAGACAGAAGTGGTTTATGCAGAGGCAGTTCCTGGGGCACACAATACCATCACAAGGGGAGTGAACAATCAGGTGCTGAAGAATGAAGTAATTTCCTCAATCAGATTAGTCCAATGAATTAAAATAATCTCTCTGGCCATGACTGAGGTACATTGATAAAACTATGAGGTAAAGGCTGAACATCACCTGCGTATGCTATGTTTGGCTCAAACAGATATTATTAGCACCACGCTATCTCAAGTCCAGAATTCACCCACACATTTGAAAAACTAACCAACCCGACTCCAATAGTAATGAAGCCAGTTTGCGTATGCTCTAATCATGGTGCTGCTTCAAAATCAGGCTGTGTCCTGTGCAAATGGAGCATCCTCCGCTTAGCAAGTGATTCAGGAAATGGCAGCAGCAACCACATCTGCAGGCCTCATGCAGAATCACACATTTTCTTCCAGGAGGAGCGCTTTTTTCTGGACAATGCTAGTTAGCAAGGAGACAGCCATCCTATGAAATGACACAGTAGAAGCATCTCTGCTGCTGCTGTCTATGGTGGCTAAGCAGGACAATGCCAAAGTGATTGGAAATGGATATTTATCTGGCTTGTTACAGAATGGTGTGACTTGCCCATGTGATAAACCACCTGTCCCAAAGAGTGACACCAAAGTACAAACAAATAAGCTAAAATGACAGCTGCACAACTACAATGAGAGCAGACTGCTGTCCCCCTCAGTGGGCAGTGTTTCAGGATCACTCCAACTGCAGTTCCTATTATTAAAAATATCAGTACTGAATTTTAAACAAAAGCCATTACCTTTGTTTGCTTTTCAGTTCAAGATCTGCTGCAGTTGCCACACTGTGTCGTGTGTCACTGGAGGCTATTACCAAGTGTATGACAGCTTCAAGTTCTGGTACTTGCTCAGCTTCAATAAACTTTACGATTCCTAGCTTACACTGCTCAGCAATACAGAAGAGAAAGTAGAAATTATTGACCCAAAAACAAGCTACATTCATGGAAAGGTTTAGCAGACTGAATTCTGAGCCTTCTGTAATCCTAAGAAGAAGACTTCTTACTCTTTCCTTCTCCACACTGTGCACTCATCTGAGAAAGTAACCTCTCTAGGTGGCAAAGAGTGAGTCTGCAGTGAGGGCTTAACAGAACTGAGAAACGGTTCAGAAATTTATTACACCCAAGAAAAAGACAAAAGGACAGACCTTGTGTGCGTATTTACTAGCAAGCTCTGGAAACATGTTTTAAAGTTAGAAGGAAAAACTGTTGACAGGTCCATAATGGCAGCCTTAGACCTGTCTCATTATAATTATCTGAAAGTGCTTTAATGCATGAAGTGCAGGTGTCAAAATAACCTGCACAGAGGCTACAACAGACCTGATCGGGCTTTGTATTCTTTATACACAAGCCTGACAGGCCATTTTTGGGGGGGAAATGAAGTCAGTATTTACCTCCACAACATTCATTCCTTGCACATTGCTGCCATTTTACCCAGCAAGTCATTTTACTGATGTTCCCATTTCATACACCTGCATAGCCAAATGATTTGCCTTACTTGTTCCAGCTGTTCAGGTGTCCATGGGCTATCACCAATTACCCGTTTGGCTGCATAAAAGCTCATCCCTGGAGGAGGCTGAGGGATCCCTGAACTTCCAGCACTACTGGATGAAGAAGAGCCCTGTGCTGACGGCACATTTTGGCGACTCTGGGATTCATTCAATACATATCTAGATAGGAAAAAAGGAACAATTGAGTGGACGTATTAAACTACCCCGTCAATTGATGCTGACTCCTCATTACAAGCACCAAAGTGATCAAAACAAACATTACTCCTCTCAACCATATTTTTCTTGACCACACACATAAGTACGATTATTCAAACACACAGTAGTTGAATATGCTGTTCCATACTGTTTGAATCTAAACTGCTTTAATTTACTGAAATAGTCTAACCTGAACCTATGACTTCAAGCATCTAACAAAGTGGAATTTCTTCCCAAGAAAGCTCTTGCAATAAATAAATGTTAGTCTTTAAAAGTGCCGCCTGACTCCTTGTTCCTAGGAACCAGGGTAAATGTCACTCCCCACCTGTGTGCTGGACAGCCAGCTGAACCCTTCAAAATACAAAAAACTGTGGCACAGACTTGCTATTGCTCTGAGCAACCATAATCTACTAAATGTTTAACATACAGGCCACAGAGGCAGAAAACCATCTCAGCGGTGCAGATGAATGCTCATTTCAGCTCTACAGAACAGACCTTTGTCACACAGAGTTTAAGCAACTGTTTGATTTGGGCTTTTAACCCCTTCTTCAAATCTCCCTGTAAGTTGAAGTCTCCAGGAAACATTTAGTACTAAAATTTAAGGAGACAAAACAATCAAGAAACTATGCAGTAGGCTAGTAGGAACAGAGTTATTCACTCCAAGAATCTGTTCCAACAGAAGTTCTGAGAAGAACATAGTAAACAGCTAAGTTCAAGAAAATGTCACCTACAGAGATACTCATACTGCCTGATCAACAGCCACAGCCTTAGACAGATATTCCTTCTCCCTCCAGGCTTTGTCACTAAACACAACAGAATGCAAGGGTCAATTTAGAGAACACTCATTGCTGGTAGATCGATAAGCATCACTGGTTCAGTATATGGGACCAAATCCAACCTGTGAAGCATATTCACAGAAAAAAAGTTTCCTCAAGCAATTTTATGCCAAGAGAGAGAAATCAAAGCCACAACTGTCTTTGCAAAGTTACCACACAGTGGCCAAGAATTTCAAAGATGGACAGTGATTCTGGATGGCCAAACTGAGATACTGTCTCAGCACTTTCTAAAAGTCAGACCTCTTTATGATGTCTCAAGTTGGGCACCCAAATATCACTGGTCACTATTGAAAATCTTGGTCAGAGCTCTTTGGTGCTTTTGAAAATCCTACCTCAGATGCATCAATAGCATTAGCCTCATTATAACACTGTACTAACTCAAGTGCTTTAGAAAGTCTCGTCTTTCACCTGCAATCAAGTGACAGCGAATTGGAGAGGGTGGGATGTCCTGCTTATAAAATAACTTCCAATATCCTTCCACATGCAGTTGAGTTTGCACAGACCCTTGGAAGATTGGGTCCTAGCAGACCAACCACAGAAATGGAAGGGGGAGGAAAAGAGAGGAGAGAGAAATGATCAGGTTTATTTTTATTTCATTGTAAAAAGCATGATCAACTGAAAAATAGTTTACCTCGCTAAGAGCTTGATCCTGCTCCCAATGGAAATCAAAGACGGATGTGTAAAACTATATTCATTAAACCATTTAAGCCCTTCGCTGAACATGAACAAGATTACTCACCAACTTAAAATAAGATGTCTGTTTGAGTACCCTCCTGAAATTAGGGCCTCCTCAACTTTACATCGAATGGGAGGTAAAGGAGCACTCTTTAAAAAAAACAGTCTCCTTTGGTTACACTTCAGAACATCCATTACACACAAGATACTCCAAGTGTTACAGGGTTTTCCTGCAGCTCGCCCTGACTCACCCATAAGGCATAAGGAGCACGTCCAACATAAAGTCCAGGAGTAGCTGTACAGTCTTTGGTTTTTCAGCAAGATTAAATGGAGAAGCTGCTTTTGATGGTTCCACAGGATATTTCATGTGAAAAAGGGTTGGTATTAGAAGATGCATGAGGCTGAAAAATAATTAAATTTACTGCAACTATTTATAAAAACACTGTTGGACTCTTAGCATTAAATAGACAAACTTTATAGCAGAGAGGTAGGCAAGATCATTGCATTTCAAAAGTGTCTCTTTATTAAAAAAAATTAAAAAATTAAAAACTCCACAACAAATTTCTATTCTGGGAGCCTCCATTTGATGACCAACATACCTAACAATGGGAGGCAGGAAGCAAATTGTGGTTTGTGTTTAAGACAAAAACACCCCCTCCCCACCTCAAAGGACAGGAACTAATTATCTATGCCCATGTTTTTAAGAACATCACTATTTCTCACTTATGTGAATTCATTTACACACACACACACACACACACACACACACACACACACACTTGTACAGAACACCACGTGGGCTCTTTCCAGAGCAAAGCATTCTCCAAATCCAACTGGAGTAGAAGGAGGTTAGCAGCTCATGGGATTAGATCCAGAGTTACAGCATACACACACCTTTTCTATTCATTACCTGTACAGCCAGATTTTCAAAGGGACTGGGCACTCACCGGCTCCCACTTACATTCCCTATGTCAAAATCCTGGTCCTGCAGTGCCAAAATTTTACTTCAGGACCTAATTTTTATTTAGACAGACTATGCTGGCACTGTGGTGTGAAACAAAGCCACATTCAAGCAAAGGAAGATGCTATTTACACTCATTTTAGGTCCTCTTTACATTGCCAAAGTGGTGTAAATGAGCAGTCAGATTTTCCGAAGTGCTTGGCACACAACATCTCCTATATCTGTCCTGTAGTAGTCAGTATCATACTTATTAGGGAAAAAAAACAAACAAACAAGGAGTCCTGTGGTACTTAAAAAACTACCACAAGACTCCCTGTTTGTTTTACTGAGCTAGACTAACATGGCTGCTCCTTTGGATCTTACTTATTAGGATGTATTTCCAAATGCAACTAGAGTTTAGAAGCCACATTTTCTCAGTGCCCAACTTAAGACACTTCAAGAAGGGCCCAGTTCTCAAAGAGCCAGGAGCTGAACACTCTTTTATAGAAGCCTAAGAGTGCATCAAGTTTGGCACTCCAGCACAATATATGCTTTCAAAATTTTAGATACATTTGTATTCCAGTAACAGCTAGAGACCTACCCCTTCACCCCATCAGATGGAGGTCGTATTTGGCTTTGCATTAAACTTGGCACATGAGAGGATCCCTGCCTTGACGCCTCTTCTTGCTAATGGTCAGGAAGTAAAGTTGGATTTATGAATGTGTTATCTTATGTGCAAGTCCTTCTAGGTCATCAAATGACCAATGGGGAGAAAGTGCATTTCATTTTACTCTAACTATATACATTCCTTTCATTCCAAGTATACCTGTCTTGCTGTGGCTGTGGCTTCCCTTCCATCGCAGTGAGGAGAGTAGGTGCCAATTCACATTGTTTTTCCACAGGCAAACGAGGGTAACCCATCTTAACATAAATTATAGTAAAATTCTGCAAGGGTAAAAAAAATACACATTTTATATATACCTATGTAGCATCAATGCCAAAGACAAATGAATTTTTTAAAGTAGCTCCATATGCTTTGTTTATGAAATAGCTGTGTATTATAACTGGGGTTCTGAAAGACCAAGCAATTATTTCCACAGCTAAAGATGATTAACTGAAAGCTTTTCACTGGCAGGTTTAGCACCTATTCAGCTCTTCTTATTCACAGCTGACTTCAGTGGAGTTTCCCAATTAAGGCACTGTGACAGAGTACACTTCCCACATTGGCCCTAAGAGGGTAAATTAGACCCAATTAACACATAGGGGCAGCTGAAGGGGGAGCCAGGGACTGATTAATTAGACACAAGACTCAGCTGGACAGAAACAAGATGGTCCTGTATAAAGTCAGGTAGCTAGCAACAGAAGAGGGCTCCATGGAATTAGACTGCAGTCACTATCTGAGAGATGGTAGGTGAGTTCAGGACTATACAGGGTAGTCCGTTGTCACTCACTGAGAGGAGAGGGCTGGAAGCTGGCAAATTCAGAGAGAAAGCCAGGAAGATAGAGACAAGGCTCAGGAGAAGACAAGGAAAGAACAGGAGTGTAGACTTTGGCTGCTGATTGGAGGGCCTGGGCTCCCCCACCAGCCACACAGGGATAGGCAGAGAGAGGAATACCTGGGATAATTTGTTCCAAGAAAAACTAGGATAAGCTTCCTTGGAAGGGGTAACCCACATATTGACCTGGCCAGAGGGCTGAGTCATAAAGAAGAGGCTGCAGTTCCTAGATTAACTGATCCAAGTATTTTTTTTCCCCCCATATAACTGAAAATTAAGTCCAGGTGTCTGATAAATATTATAAGATTTTGTTATATGCATCAACCATTTGGGGGAATAATTTAAGTGCAGACCTTCTAAGAAAGTTTGAGGAACACTGATTGTTACCAGGGACCAGCTTCCTATACTTTTGTCAGTGAGATCTCAGGCTATTTTACACCATACCAGGGAGATCTCAGGGACCATTGCCAATCCATGGACTAGTCATTGAGAAACACTGCTCTAAAATATTATCTTCTGAAGTGATAGAAGTTCAGAATGAACTTGCATTCACACAGGCACTTGACTTTTTTATCTCAGTCATGATTTTCTTTTAAAAGATCAAACCATTGTGTGAAGTTAGCAAAAGACCATTCTGAGATGACCTCTGTGGCATCTTACTGCAAATTTTCAGTGATGACATACAAGCTGTGATTCACAGCACTTTACCCTTTCCATTGTGAAACAGACCACCACAATGCTAAGATAAGCTGTGCTATGTTTATTTGTAGACATGGTATTTATTAAAACTTTTCAAAACTGGACTACTCTATAGAGAGGGACACCATCCATCATGTAAGCATAGGTGTATAATAGGATTTTTGCCATAACCTATAGTCTCTTCCAAAGAAGAGAGCATGCACAATTTCTCCCATTGTTAGCTCTTGCGTTCGGACAAGTCAGTTGCTTTCAGCACTCCAGTGGAAGTTAATTCTACATGTAACCCCCCTGGGGTTTTAAGGAGTGTGGTTCCTTTAAATCTTTGCCCTGTGGGAGAGGGTTTGTGGAGCTGAGGAGAGGGGCTGCAGCCAGAGGCCCTGGGAAGGAAGCAGGGGGAGAGGCCCTGCCTGAAGACAGGGAAGACAGAGCGGCTGACCTGGGATGCCAGGCCAGCACCCACAGAAGGACACTGTGCTGGGGAGAGTCGCCCAAGGACAGAGCAGCATCCAGTGACTGGTCATCTGGAGCTGTGGGGCTGTGAGTACAGCACCTGGAACTCAGGGGGGAGGTTGTAGTCAGTTAAGTGGGGAGGGTGTCGCTCTGGGTTCGCAGAGAGTGGCAGAAGAGGCATCAGAGGGTTTTTGTTTGCTGGGAAAGTGCTGAAGCCAAAGACTAGGAGTTGCTGGACTGAACTATGGACTGGAACTGTGCTGGGACTCCTGAACCCATGGTGCAGAACGAGGTCACGTCTGGCTCCAGCCTGCTGCACTGTTGGGCGTTACAGGGCCCTGTGTTAGCTGTTACTCTGTGTTACTGCTGCCCCATCTCCCCTGTTGGTTTCCCCTTTGCACCTCTGTAAATAAACCTTCCCCATTCCCATAATCCCTGTGCTATCCCAGTGTGTGTGTGGTCACTGTGGGGGTTTGGAACAGGTGCTCCTGGAGCAAAGGGGCTCTCCTTGCTGTGTTCCCGTGCACATCCTTCTCTGGTCAGAGCCACCTGCAAGGCAGACTCTATCTGGCCACGTCCATGTTACTCTTGGTGGCCCATACAGGGAACTCTTGCAGTACACAAACCTCTATGTCACACACCCTGGGTGCTCCTTCAGAGTGAAGAGAGACCACTGGCTAAAAAAAAAAAAAAAAAAATGGGGGGGGGGGGGGGGAGAAGAGAATTACTAGAAGACCTTTGCCGAGGGGCACAGATCTCAGTAGCCCAGGCTGTGCTGGTGGCAGGGTTCCCAGAAGAGATGGAACCCAGTGAAACTGAGGAGAGCCTAGATGCAGTGGGAATACTGGGGAGAGTGAAGGTCCACACTCGTATTTACAGTCATGAATTGAAGGGCATGATGGCACTATGTACTCATTCCAAAGAATCAGATCCTGATAAAATACCCAAAGAAATGCAAGTAGGAGGTACCCCCTGGACAATTCTGGGGCCAAGACGGTCCTCTGCTAGCGCACCTTTGTTACTGGAGGTGGACTCATTAGCTCAGAAGCTAGAGTCTGATGGCAAATGAGAAGCGGACACAAGAGGAATTAATATTGGCATTAGGAGGGACTCCAACACCTGCAGCACCCAACCCAGTGGAGTGGGCAAAAGAGTTGGGGAATGCCCTCAGAGATGTGTTGAAGCCAGTACCTGAAAATGCACCATACAAGCGATTGCCTTGTTTCTCTGGAGTCACACCTGTACCCTCAGGGGAAGATGATGATGAGACCTGGAGGGAATCTTCAGTGCCCCTCGTCCAAGAGTGGCAATGCTCTGATGCTGAAAAGCGGAAACGGGTGCTTGAGAGTCAGAGGGGACCTGCTAAGCAGATTGTCCGAACTCTGAAAGACTCCCAACCAGCTGCCACAGTGCCCAACTATTTAGCTGCTCTTGAGAGCGTCTACAGCATGACGGATAGCGGCAAAGACCTGTATTATCGGTCTCATGAGAAGTTGTCAGATTTCGTCAGGAGGCTGGAGGACTTGCTGCAGCAGGTAGTGCAGAAGGGAGGAATTCCCACTAAGCGCATTGATTCTGCTAGGTTAGATCAGATCCTTTGGGAACCCGACAAAATGGGTTGGTGTAGTGGTGACTGCAGCTGAGGGAGCGGATCCAAAACCCACCTCCATTCCACAATCTCATTTCGAGAGATACGTGAAGAAGAGGAGCAATTTATGCAGGCAGATACACTGGCACCACCAAAGAAGGTAGGGAGTTACACCACCACACAGTGTGTGGAGTAACAGAGGAGGTCCCATCAGTAGCAGCAGCCCTGAGAGATTTGACCCAAGAAGTGGCCATGCTGAAGGCTTATGCTGTGCCTTTTGGAAAAAGGAAAAAATAACCAGAGGGGTGATAGAACCCCTTTTTTGGGCTGTTGTAACTGTGGGAGAGATGGACACTATGCATTCGAGTGCCAGAACAAGACAGACCATGCTAGGGTATCTCGGACACTGCAGGAAACCTGTAGGGAGCTTCAGGGAAATGCCAACGGGGCTTGGAGAAGGAGCGATCCAAGACTCAAAATTCCAAGGCTCCCCCAAAAAGAACACAGATCAGGGTTACCCTAATGGGCTAATAGGGCCCCAAGCTGTTGTACCCATCCATATAGAGGGACGTTTGTGTGAGGCATTGCTGGATAGTGGATCACAGGTCACCATACTTTATGAATCTTACTATCGAGAACACCTGTAGCATTTGCCCCTGCATTCCCTGGCTGGCTTAAAAGTCTGGGGAATTGGTGGTGACTCATGCCTCTATCTGGGGTATATCCTGTTAAAGGTCCAATTTCCAAAGGATGTTGTCAGGACAACCCAGGAAATAGAAACATTGGCATTGATCTGCCCAGATCCAAAGGGAAGAGAATATGCACCTTTAGTCCTAGGGACAAATGCAAACCTGTTTCAAAGATTAGCACAGAAGTGTCGAGAGATGGCGGGAAATAACTATCTGCACGAGCTACCAATGCATGCTTTATGTAAAGCTGCATACCAGCAAGTGGGATGCCCTACATCCCAAGATGAGACCAAGGCTAAGCCTTTGGAAAAAGACAGTTTCCAGTTTGGGGATTCCCCCATTCCTGCCAAGTGGAAGGACCGGCTGCGTGAGGAGTTAGTCAAAACGAAGGCTGTTTTCTCTATGCATGAGTGGGATGTTGCGTGTGCTCACGGTGTGGAACACCATATCTGAATGCAGGATGGTTGGCCTTTTTGAGAGAGATCAAGATGATCAGCCCCTGTGGATAGTGAAGATGTGAGGCAGCACCTACAGGAACTGGCCCAAGCAGGTATTATTGAGGAATCCAGGAGACCTTACACATCACCAACTGTTGTAGTACGAAAGAAAAGTGGCAAGGTGCACGTGTGTTGATTGTCGCACTCTGAACAGGCAAACGATTCCAGACCAATACACAATGCTCCAGATGGATGATGCTTTGGATAGCCTAAATGGCAGTCGCTGGTTCTCTCTACTAGATCTCCACAGTGGATACTATCAAGTACCCATGGCACCAGAGGACCGAGAGAAGACAGCATTCATCTGCCCCTTGGGACTTTACCAAATTAATCGTATGCCACAAGGAGTATCTGGGGCTCCAGCCACATTTCAGCGACTCATGGAACAGGTTGTAGGGGATATGCACCTGTTAGAGTGCCTGGTGTATCTGGATGACATTGTGGTCTTCGGGCACACTATAGAAGAACATGAAACTCAGCTGTGCAAGGTCCTGGATCGGTTGGAAGAGGCTGGTCTCAAGTTATCCTTAGACAAGTGCATCTTCTGCCAGACATCTGTACGATATGTAGGACACACTGTATCTGCAGATGGTATAGCGACAGACCCAGAGAAGGTAAAAGCATTTACCACCTGGCCAAGGCCTACAACTCTCAAGGAATTACAATCATTTCTGGTATTCTGTGGCTATTATCGCAGGTTCATAAAAAATTATTCCCATATTGTGCATGCCCTCACAGAACTCACAAAGGGATACCCTCCCACAAATAAGAAAAAGGGCAGACCACCACGGCATCAATATTTCAATGTGAGCACACCATTCAGAAAGCGCTGGACTTCTGAATGTGAAGAAGCTTTCCATAACATCATTCAACAGCTTACTCAAGCACCTGTTTTGGTGTATGCTGATCCCACTCAGCCATATGAGCTCCATGTTGATGCAAGCTACACTGGTTTAGGAGCTGTCCTTTATCAAGAGCGTGAAGGCAAACTTCGACCAGTAGCTTTTGCAAGTCAAGGCCTCACATCAGAGAGAAACTACCCTGTTCATCAAGTGGAGTTCCTGGTGTTAAAATGGGCTGTGACAGAGAGGTTTCATGATTACCTGTATGGAGCAAAGTTTATTGTAAAGACTGATAATAACCCTTTGACATATATCAAGACAACAGCAAAATTATCTGTAGCAGGATGCTGGTGGTGAGCGGCACTCTCTGCTTATGATTTCACCCTTCAGTATCGTCCTGGTTGAACAAACATAGATGCAGATGCCTTGTCTCCTCAGCCTCGCATTAAAGATTTGTCACCCAATAATTGGACGAATGTGGGTACCCCTGAATTGAGAGCTTTATACCAACGAGTATCTGTTGTGGAGGAACACTCCACGGCCAATGGGGAACGAGCAATTAACTGCTCGGGGGCACCTCCACAAGCCATACCCATAGCCTACTCAAGTTTTAGTAGAGTACAGGATCCTCAACTGCCCAGA
The DNA here is from genome assembly GCA_007922195.1 of Podocnemis expansa. Classification (NCBI taxonomy): domain Eukaryota; kingdom Metazoa; phylum Chordata; order Testudines; family Podocnemididae; genus Podocnemis; species Podocnemis expansa. The sequence goes on along the minus strand of ML681995.1, from coordinate 19,694,028 downwards.
CTAAAGGATCAGGAGGTGGACCATGCCCAGAGAGCTGATCCACGAATGAAGGATGTCCTTTACAGTTTGGAAAGGGGAAAGGATCCCAAGAGTATTCGACTGAGTCATCCAGAGGAGGTACTCTTGCTGAGGGAATGGGATCGCTCATTGGTTCGAGGTGGGCAACTTTATCAAGGGAAGCAGCACTCCCCGAGACCTCACTCAAAGCAGTTGGTACTACCACAAAAGTATCGGCAAGGTGTATTGGAGGCTTGCCATGATCGAATGGGTCACCCAGGAGTAGAACTATTACAGGCCTTAGTTAAGGCAAGATTCTACTGGCCCCGGATGGGGTGTGACATTGCCCACCATGTACACACTTGTACCCGATGCATCCAACGAAAGACTTGGCCTAAGCAGACAGCCCTTCTTGTCAATATCACAAGTTCAGCACCCACGGAACTTGTCTGTCTGGACTTTCTGTCATTAGAGCCTGACCGCCGGGGTACAACAAATATCGTGGTGGTAACCGACCATTTTACTTGTTCTGCTCAGGCTTATCCCACAAAAAAAATCAAAAAGCTTCCACAGTTGCCAAGATCCTGTGGGACAAGTTCTTTGTTTACTATGGGTTGCCTGCGAGACTACACTCAGACCAGGGATGGGATTTCAAGATTTGATTAATAAAAGAACTTTGCACAATCATGGCGATCAAAAATCACACACCACCCCTTATCATCCATAAGGGGATCCACTGCCTGAACGAATTCAACCGCACACTGCTCAGCATGCTGGAAACCCTAGAGCCTCACCAGAAAAAATCCTGGAGCCAGCACATGGAGCACTTGGTACATGCTCATAACTGCACTCGGCATGAGGCAACTGGCTACACACCATACATGTTGATGTTTGGTCAAGAGGCACGACTGCCAGCTGACCTCTGTTTTGGAGTGTCTTCTGATGGGGTACTCCCTGAAACATATTTGGAGCACGTGACTCGCCTAAAAGACCAATTGAAGGAGGCATGTCGGATAGCAACACAAGCTTCCGGCCAACAGAATCAAAAAGGAACAAATTGCACTATGATCAGCGAGTGAGGCAACAGGAACTTCAGATTGGTGATCACAGGGAAAGCACAAAATTGCTGATCGTTGGGAGTCACACCTGTATGTCATTGAGGAGAAACTGGGAGATCTACCAGTGTATCAGATACACCCGGAGGGCAGTCATGGCCTCACTAAAACTCTACACCAGAATCACCTGTTACCTGTTGGACAGGTATTGTTTCCTAGTGAGGATGATCCCACAGTTTGAGCCCCCTGGTCCTGCAAGTTGGACACGATCCCAGCAACGCAGCTCTAATAGGACTTTGCAAACACCCGGCTCCTCAGAGAGTGAGGAAGAACTAGTGTTCAGCCAATGTCCTGCTGGAGAAGTTTCAACCACACCAGATCTTTCCAACATTGCACAAAGAGATGGGGAAGGGGAAGAACCCACAGTAAGTGTCCCAGAGGGTTCAGTGGCCAAATCTGTGAAGACCCACCATGGGACTGATGAGGAAGAGAACTCTGTACCCCATACAGCCATTTTAAATGCAGATGCCCCTGCTTTTACACCTCAAAGATCTGTCACCATGCCCCCACGTTCAGTAGTGCCACAGCAGGCGATGCCTGACAGCCAACTTAGACATTCCTCCAGGGAAGGGAAGCCCGGATGTGTGCTGACATATGATCAGTTGGGAGAACCCAGTGAAGTAAAAATCTCTGGAGTATCCCGGGGGGTGAGCTGCCTCACAGGAAACCTGTTCCACCCCTCAGTGTCCCATGAGTTGGATGACTGCAATACGCCTGACCAATGGCGGCCCTGGGTCTCCTGCTGGGAATTCATGGACTGAAACTGCGTACCTTGTTGGGGACACCAAGGATCCTTTTCTTTGGGGGGGGGGGGGGGAAGAGTGTAACCCCCCTGCAGTTTTAAGGAGCATGGTTCCTTTAAAACTTTGCCCTGTGGGAGAGGGTTTGTGGAGCTGAGAAGGGGGGCTACAGCTAGAGGCCCTGGGAAGGAAGCAGGGGGAGAGGCCCTGCCTGAAGACAGAGCGGCTGACCTGGGATGCCAGGCCAGCACCCACAGAAGGACACTGTGCTGGGGAGAGTCGCCCAAGGACAGAGCAGCATCCAGTGACTGGTCATCTGGAGCTGTGGGGCTGTGAGTACAGCACCTGGAACTCGGGGGGGAGGTTGTAGTCAGTTAAGTGGGGAGGGTGTCGCTCTGGGTTCGCAGAGAGTGGCAGAAGAGGCATCAGAGGGTTTTCGTTTGCTGGGAAAGTGCTGAAGCCAAAGACTAGGAGTTGCTGGACTGAACTATGGACTGGAACCGTGCTGGGACTCCTGAACCCATGGTGCAGAACGAGGTCACGTCTGGCTCCAGCCTCCTGCACTGTTGGGCGTTACAGGGCCCTGTGTTAGCTGTTACTCTGTGTTACTGCTGCCCCATCTCCCCTGTTGGTTTCCCCTTTGCACCTCTGTAAATAAACCTTCCCCATTCCCATAATCCCTGCGCTATCCCAGTGTTTGTGTGGTCACTGTGGGGGTTTGGAACAGGTGCCCCTGGGGCAAAGGGGCTCTCCTTGCTGTGTTCCCATGCACACACCCTCCTCTGGTCAGAGCCACCTGCTAGGCAGACTATCTGGCCACGTGGGTGTTACATATGTAATGATAATCAGTCTAAACATTACCACTTCTGCTCCCATGGTAATATCTTCCATTAAGAATGTGCATGGGTTAGCAACCAAGTGGGAAGAGGTAAGAAAGATATTTTCCATTAAATCAGCACGGGCATTTGTAATACACACATAACAGTTCAGAATTGTCTTCACTAGTTTTAGAAGTTGGCTAGTTGCTTTTGGTTTTTAAAAAGACTCAAAGTGAATGAATCTGATAAGTTTTACTTCTGAGACGTAAGAATATTATTCTCTTTCTCCTGCTTTACGTCTCATTT
>ML681995.1:19635581-19691042 GCA_007922195.1 Podocnemis expansa | reverse complement strand
GAAAACTTTTAATCATAGTACTCATATTTACAGGATCAGGGTCTTAAACTAAGTTCTTCAGGACAGAGAGACTCTTCAGTAGCTGCTGACTCAGCACCTAGCACAATCAGGCCTCTAGGCACCAACATCATAAAACAACAAATCTGTCAATTTTAGACACTCATGAAAACTGCAGAATAATGTGAGTGGTCTCAAAGAGCTGCGAGTAATTTAGTGGTTTTAAAAAAAAAGTTTCATCCATGCTGGAGTATAACTGACTATTTCAAGTCCCTTCAGAGCATCTCTCTCATCACAATAGTCAGCTTCCTTAAGTTTTAATAAATAGCAGCTCCACAAAAAAACAGGAAGGGAACTGAAAGAGTTAAACACCACTTGGAGCCCTTTAAGAGAAGAAAAAGCCTGCCTCTGTACAAATAATCAGTTAATGTTCTCGGAAGAATGGTACTTACAGTGACAAAGGAAACTGCAGCAGGATCTTGGTACTGGACTAGTAAAGTCTCTACTGGAAGCTGGATTTTTGGGCGACTTTTGATGCGTTTGTTCAGATGAACCAGGAGCTCCATGACCTGGAAGGGAGAAAACACTATTGGCTTCAGTATATTGCCCACATACAACAGGGTCTACTAAAAACAAAGCAGGCCAAAGAGATTCTGCATGACTAAAGATTCAAATCTCAAGAGGATGGTCTGTGTGAAATAAGTTGGTGGTCTCAAGCCACTTTGTAGCTGACTTACAACCATATCACAAAACCTCCAACACAAGTCATCCCCTTGTTAGCAGTTTTGGCAGTGATAACAAGGAAGGAACGATATGGAGCATGCACATCTCCCTCTATATAGCTGGTTGCTGCAGCTCACGACGGAGGAATACTCACAGAGTGATGTGGGGAGTGCTGCATTGTTGCCTCAGTGCTGTCCCCATTGGATAGAGGACAGCTTTAGAACTGAAAACCAAACAGCTGAGGCAGGTTGCCAAATCAGTGCGAGAAAAAGAAAAAGTGTTCACATTAAATGAGATGGTAATTTAATTAAGCTAGAACATCTGCATGCCACCTCTACCCATACAAAGTGCCTCATCCATTAGAGCATGGCCCAACACTCCAGAATGCACATGGTCAACTCTGCTCTGGAATTACACAGGCATGGCCTATCCAAAAGGCACTGTGCACGTTCCTGGTGTCTAGCTGAGAATGGTCTGGATGACAGCTAGCTGAAGCTTGGCATAGATAATGCAAAGGTAGTGTTGGCAGGCTAGAGAAAAATGATGGGAGGAAATAGTCAAATTGAGCATTATCATCTCAGGTGGGGGAGTTTGCACATCTTCTGTTACCCACATTAGCAATGTGGGCAGCTTATGAAAATCTGCTACTTCTGGAGCTGCAGATAGCAATTCTGGCCACAAGTGCTTTTTCTCCCATCTAGACCTGGCATGAAAGTTGCAGCTGTGTTCTTTTTGATGTGGAGTTCACCTTGATTTCTCTGCCTCCATTACTGCCAAAGAGGATTCCTGCAATGTGTTGTATTTTGTGCGACTCGAAGACATAACAGATGCTCCAGCTGGTGCAGAAAGCAGTTGTTTATCTGTAGCATTTCTCACAAAAAAAAGCTTAAGGTGGCCTTAAGATTCTGCATTCACTGAGCACCCCCAATGGCCCACAGAAGTCAACTGGAACTGAGGATGATTAGCACTTCAGCTGGAATTGCGCCAAGAAAGAAACTAGTGATTTTTATCTAACTAAGCCTTTCACTGTATGGGTTTGTAAGGATAAAAATTAGTTCACTCTCAAAGCCCACTGAGTGAAAGATCCAAAAGAGGACAAAAGGTTGCTTAGTAAGTGTTCATGAACAGTTGAGCAGTTGAAATGGAGGTGGTAGAGTCTAGAAACTGCTGCCTTGTCAGGGAAACACCCAAGCAAAGATGATGCATATAGCAAACCTCAAAGTAGTTTATTCTGTGTATTTCACCTGCAACTGCATTTTATTACTATTATATAGTGGTTGGGGGTAAGTTACATCCATAACACATTATGCAAGAGAACACCCACATGAATGACAGAGTTTGTGGAAGCTGGTCAAGTCAGTCAGGATGGCAGCCAAGAAAAGAAGCTGGTTTGAATCAGATGTGTCTGGATTTAATTGAGGAAGTAATTAATTTTTTTCCAAGGTAGTTAGTTAAGAAGGTGAATGAAAGTTTCATTCTACAACTCAGTCTACATTTCTATGACCCTTTCTAGAGACATCCAACAGTGACATATGACATTGCACTAGGAGTCAGAATTTAGGATTGGAAGCAAGGGGGAAAGGGAGCAACATGCTAGTTCAGGGATTGCCAACCCCTGCACCCATTCTTCCTCCCTGACCCTTAGCTGGTGCTGACAGCCCCCTCTGTTGAAATGTGGCGGCTGCCTGAAAACTCAGCAGCAGTCATGGCTGAAGTAGAAGGGCTTCTCTGGCCTGCCACAGAAAGAAGTCACCCAGAGAGGCTTATCTTGGTGGTGTGCCTGGGGACAGGGGTCCCCAGGCATGCCACAGAAAGAAGCAGCTCCTTTCAGGGGTATCCAGGCATGCTGTGGATAATGGCTCCTTTGGGGAGCATCATGCTATGGAAAGGAGCCATTCCGGGCAGCTTTTCTCTGGGTAAACATGGAGACACTAGCATAGGGGGACCCCTCTGTGTCCCAGCTGCACCCAAAGGAAGCTCCCCAGAGTGTCTTTTGGTGGCAGGAGTGGCAATTTCTGTGGTACTGCATAGGGTGTCGCATGCCACTCTGAATGGGCTCAGGTGCCACTGTCGGTACACATGCCGGGGGTTGCCTACCCCTGTGCTAGTTGAAAGAAATCAAAAGGGAGGGAGGGAGGAAGGAAGGGAGAAGTAAACAGCAGAAGCTTGAAGAAAGAAAGTACTGGGCATCAGACACCCTATGCAGGGGGTGAAAAATCAGTTGAACTGAAGAAACTATTCCTACGCTTCTAAAAACTTTAAGACCTACAGTGACACTCAGGACTAGTGTACACTTAGAAGTTTTACTGGTGAAACTATGTTGATTATGAGGTGTGGTCACAGACGGATGGATGGAGGATGCAATTATCCCAGTATAAAGCGTGCCTGATACTGAAAGAACTTATTTAAACTCTCAAATCAAATAAGCTACAGCAGTATATGCTCTGTTTATATAACTGTCCACACTGGGTAGCATGGGAGGGTGGAGGGTGGGCGAGTTTGCTATTTAGGTTGATGGTATCTTTCCATTTCTTATTTAAGTAGTCCATCTTATTGGCCTTTCTTTTCTAAGGCCACAACTCAGCTTGTGCTTCATTCCATCAATTTTCAGTGTGTTTAAAGTGTTTTGCTAAATAGGAATGGACCAAAACAGGGAGGTATGTTCTTTACTGAATCAGGGCCAAAGTTAGGATATACAGGTATATTTTGAAAATTTGTCACTGTTTGAAAACTTGCCTAATTTTCTCAGTCTTGTATGGTAGATTAGAAGCGAGACTGAGCAGCAGACTGACAATCAGGACTTTGAGGTGAATAACATCCCAAAAGCAGAACATTTTTGCATATTAGATGTTTGCCGAGATTTATAGAAGGTCAGTTAGGTTTTTTTTTACCTCCTTTGTTAGCTGTTAAACACTTAATTTAGGATAAGACCCTTTACATATGTTTAAGATTAGCACTGTAAACAAATTACTAAAAATAAACAGGATAATCTGCATGTTGGGATCTAAACAAAATCCTGAAAGAGTCAATCCCTCCCCCTTTACTCATCAGTCAATAGAGTTCAGGATTCTCTATTTCCTTGGTGACAGTGGACCATAAAGACACTTGGGGGCAGAGGAGAATGATCTGTGTTGTTCCTCTTTTGCTGGGAAAAATATCAAACTTTGCTCTAGACAAGGAATTGTGTAATATTTTTTGGTCTACAATTTAATGGTAAGTCCACGTGTACACAAAGATGTCCGTTCAATTTGCCTTTTAAAAAGGTTTCTTCCTTAAAATTACATAAGATTTTTAACTTTGAAAAAATTGCAGCTTTTGGCCTTTCCCTGAGCACAATCCTGTAACAAATTCTACCTTAAAAGAAGAAAACATCACACATCTGGACACACAGGAACTTCACCAACTAGCTGGATACTTTCTCTCACTGACTAAGAACACAAGTGCAGTGTGCATTTGGAACTACACCCCCTGCTGTATCAAACATATGTCCCTCAGCACGTAGACAACAATATAGATCTAGTGCCAGATTTTCATGTGTTCAGCAACCACAAACGGGACAAGATTTTTCATGCTTATAAGGGAGCCGAGCTCTTTGACAATCTGGTCCCATCTGTATGTGTTGAATTGTTTAGAAATTCAGGTAATAATGGAACAATAGTTTTGCCACCTGTCAAGATTTAATACGGTTGGGTTGGTGTGGGATGGGGGACAGCAGATTCCAGAAAAGCCTTTGAATCACAGTGATAGCCTCTCTCTCAGTTGCTATTCCCAGGTTTCCAGTGCAACATGCGATGGATGTCAGTTTCCCGGGATACTTTTTTCTGGGTTCTTATCAAATAAAATTTAAGTATCTTTGCAGCTCACTATACCAGAGATTCCCAATATTTTCTCTACCCTGGCACATCTCACCACCTTTAATCGATTTGAGGCACACCACCATATAGTTTCCAAATAAACTCACAAATATTCATGAGCCAATTATCCAATCCTGAGCTCTTTGAGTAGTTCTTCAAAAACTTTTGTGGCACACTTGCTCAGACCTGCTGGCACACTGGTTGGGAAACACTGCACTATACTAAATGCTAAGGTTGTAGATTGTTGCAGTCCTTGGTGATAAAAGGACTATACTGCACAATGTTGTAGCCAAGAATTACATTTTGGAGCAACACTTGCTAAATGGATTTTTTAGAAAATATTTAGGGGAGAGAGGAATGCAAATTCCCCACCCCCAGATATGCAAAAATCCAGCCTTCTGCCCTGAAGAGAGGCTAACTGTCCTCAAGATCAAAGGCTCAAAATACATGAAGTAGTGACTCTCAGATACACGGGAGTTTTTGTTCCAAACTAGATGCTGTTCGGAATTTGTAACCACAGAAAAATCCCTGGGTCAGGGTTGCAGGACTGAATGCTATCAGAGCCCTTGTTGAAGTTGGGGGTGATTTTGGTAAGCTTATTACATGTGTATAGGTTCTCTTGTTTTTAATGTGTGCTCTGTATTGTTTTCATGTTAAGAACAAACATGCTTGCTCAGAAAGGGCTGTGTGGCATAACTGAGGGCAATTACACTATTTATAGCCTCCAAGGAGAAAGCAAAGGGCAGGTGCAGCCACTAAGAACATCAGACTTGCTGGGTAACCCACAGGGTAAGGCAGGGAACTCTGTAGCCTGGCAAAACCTTTGTCAGGAGGGGAAAGAGACGCCTCTTTGCCCAAGAAAAGTGACATCTGAAGAACTGGAAGCCTATGGATGGGTGCTTTTGCTGGACCAGGAGGAGGGGAAATATAGGTGAAGTTGCCTTGAACTGTGGCACAAACAGTTAAATGAATGACAGCAATGACTACTGCAAGTATCTAGGTTTGACAGGAAACAGGCATGACTCTATACATCACATTAACATTTCACAGGAGAATATTTTCTTTTATAGAGAGCAGCCAGTAACACCAAGTCATAGAGATGCCATGGATGTGCATATCTCCCATGACCAGGGACTGTAAATTCTACAACAGTTACTGCACTCTTACCTTTTTACGCACTCCTTCCTGCGTACTGGACAGCTTGAGCAGGACAGGGGGTAGGAATTTGGATATAATATTCTGTAACTGCTCATCTGTTTCTGCATGGCCAAGACGTAAAAATACTCGTTCAAGCTGATCTAGAGTTTAAAAAAAAAAAAAAAAAAAAAAAAAGTCAATTTAAAAACAACATCAAAAAACTCATTTCTGACCCTCGTGGGTTTGTAATACATTAACGAGAGGAATGTGTGGCAAGGATTGAGCGCCTTCACTCAAAGCTCTCAGAGCATAAGCTTCCATTTTTAAGACTAAATGCAACTTTCCATTGCTGATTGAACCCCTAAGTATCAACAGATTAGGCTCAGCACGAGCAGAAGCAGTACAAGCTTACATACACTGCCCCACTTATGGGCCTCAAACCTATCCTAGAACTCCCCCAAGGGAGGAACAATATGTCAGCCTCCATGCCTAGTAATCCTTTGGCCTCTCAGCTCTGACACCCAACCGAAGTGTCTACTGTGGTACTGGTTTTTAGAAATGCAGACACGTCTGCTGAAATCGGTGCTGAAACCATAACAAAGACCACCAGACTGTCACTGAATGGTGGTCCATTATTATGCATATTGCTGTAACGTCTAGAAGCTCCAGCATGGACCAGGACTCCCTTTATGCTATACTTGGCACAAACTCAAGGTCCCTGCACCAAAGAGCTTACAACATAACCAGGAATGGATCTGATCCAGCAACTTAACTAAAGGCTTTATGCACTGTTACCAATCCATTGAGCTACTTAGTCTCCCAGAAAAACATTTATGAAGCAAAGTGATGCCTGTTAAACCAATTTTCATGCAACTGTCATCATCAATAGAAATTAAATGGGAATGGCAGAAAAGCAATGATTTTTTCCATAACTTAACACGTAAAAATTTGAAGGTCTTATCACTCATGTGAACATGTTGGAATGTTCTGACAATCTGCACACTGGTTGGGAAACACTGACTTAAACTGACCATTTCCCAACCTGTGTGCAGAGTAGTTGCAGCTGGTCCCACAGCATTAGAGACAAAGTAGTAAGGAAGATCTTTTACTGGGCCAACTTCTGTTGATGAACATAAACTTCCAAGCTCCACAGAGCTCGGAAATAGCAGCTCTGTGCATCTTGAAACTCATACTCTCACCTCCAACAGCTGGTCCTATAAAAGATCTTACTTCACCCGCCTGGTATCTCTCTTTTCTCAGCAAGGTTCTTTACGAAAGAGCACTCCAAAGAACCAGTTTTGGCTCCATCTGGCCCACTGGAGAGGGCACTGGATGGAAACTCCAGAGAGCAAGAAGATGCTTCCAGATCGGTCACTGGCCTGCTTTTGTGACTTTGGGCAAATCATTTCCCCTCTCTGCACCTCTGTCTCCCTCCATGTCCTTTATTCATCTGGTCAATTTAGTGTGCAATCTTTGTGCAGCACAATGTTCCTTCACTATGTATTTGTCCAGTGCCTAGCACAACAGGGTCCTGATCTCAGCAGGGGCCTATAGGTGCAACTGTAAAGATTAACAATGCCTTTCTGACTCGCCTTCCTGTCTCCAAATTCCAAAGAGGTGTCAGATCCATATTGGATTAGAGTTCCATAATCTGCTCCACGAAGTGTCTTCTCACAGCCTGACAATAACAAAAAACCCACAACCAAACAAACAAATTAAATAAATAAAAGCCTTTGACATGCAATCTGTGCCTCTGCTAACCAAGACTGAGGCTTTTAATTCAGTCTATTAACCAGTTACACTTCCTGTAGACTTTCAGTTTAATGAGTTGGTTAACTCAGGGTTTTATTAGTACTAACTTGTAAAACATTTTGCAATCCTTGGATGAAGATTACAATGGCAGTTTGAACATTAATTAAGCATTATCTCATCCATCACTGAAATGTAAGCTAACTCTGGAGAACTGTTTTGAGTTTCTGGCCCAGATTACTTCCTAGATCTCAAACAGATTCAACATTCCAGATTTAGGACCATATAACAGGCTGCTCCCTTAGCCCCATATTTCCAGCTCTAACACATATTCTACTAGTCAGTTAAAGGACTGGCTTCTTTATTCAATACGTCTAATGTCTCTAATTCCTTCATAAAGACACACTGGAAAGAGAATATTGATCAAGGTCTGTTACTAAATTTAACTCAACCAAGTGACTAAAATTAACTGATACGAACATCCTCTTCAATAAGGGCAATATGGTCAAATATTTAAAAGAGGAAGGAAACAAAACATATGAGATGCAGCTAAAATAGCTTAATAGGACCAGATCGTATATTAAGCAAGTCAATTCAAGACACAATTGTTCTTGTCTAGAGCTTTTAAGTATCTTCTCAAATATTAAGTCTGTCCATACTATTAACTGAGGCAGTGGGTTTCAAACTTTTATTCCCTCAAAACCCAGTTAAAAAAAAAAAATTTATGCCTACAACCCACCAATTACATCTTTGAGCAATGCACTCCAGTCTTCTGGCAGTGGTAGCAGGGGGTGCCCTGACTGAGTGCTTGAGGATGTGACTCCATACTGGGTCCTGACCCTAAGTTTGAAAACCACCAAACTAAGGCACTCTGGATCTTTGGTTCACAGGATGGCTGCTTCCAGCGATGTGGCAAAAGTTCTCCTGCACAAGAGCTGACTGTTTTGCTAGCAGGGGCCTTCATCACCACCCTTCTTTGAAAGGGCTAGATCTCCCTTCTCCTTGAACCATCTCTCCCTGTTTTCAAGTGAGCTGCTGTCCATCCTAGAGAAGGGATGTCTCAGGTTCAACCCCTCTGAGCAAAGAACATAGAGGTGTGAGTGAGCACCTGCCAACACCACCCTGATGGTCACAATGATATCAGAGCAGTGAGGAGACACCCACACCCACACTCACACTGTGGGTTTCAGAAAGAACAGCCCATTAAGATTAATGGCACAGTTCATCAACCTGAGCTATGGTTTAGAATTCCCAGCTCACATCACAGCATTAGTTACCCTTAGGACACTTTCTCAAGCTTTTCTTCACAACCACGAGGACAAGAAACTGGTTGATTTTGTTTTGTTTTAAATGATCTCTGGTCATCATGTAACCCAGAAGCTGAGAACAACATATGTGCTCCAGTTATGATAACCACTGGCTATTTATCAAGAACAAATTTCTTTCTGAATAACTCTTGAGAAGTAAAATGACAAGATTAGAGTGGGGTGGATTATTTTAAAGCAGTAAAAGACAGAACCTTCACATGAACAGTTAATTTAAAAAAAATAAAATCAGTCAATGTTTTACCTACTATTACTACAAGAAACTGTGTATATACTCAACTCCCTTATTGCAGTTTCCGTATTTTGGGCAACTGGCATCACAGCTTTTTGTACTCAGTTCTACTCCCCTATATAGTTCCTTTGGTCTTGATGCTGCAAACACTCACCCACAACTCAGCAGAACTACTAATGGATGCGTTTGCAAGGCTGCAGCTTTATTTTTTTTTCCTAACATTGTAGAGTCTTTCACACAGCAAAAGGAATAGTTTTAAGAAAATGTGTCTGTAAAACCATGAAGATGGGGAAGGGACTCAGGAACGGTACAGCATTTGAAACTAATTTTGCAAAACTGATCATATTTCAGGTGTCTTTTTATATTCACTAAAGAATGAGGACTGCAGAGAAACAAGAGAAATCTTCAGTCTCCTGCTCACAGTGCCATGGTCAATTTATGCTTATAGCTAGATGATATTTATAGAGAGAGAAATCTTTAAGTTACCATGGAAATGCAGTTACCTACTAGTGAGAAAAATTATTTCTAATGTCACTGCTAACCCCTTCTAGATCTTTTCTGATGTGTATGATAAAAGTATGTAAAAGAATATTGGATCTGACATTGCTGGAAATACTACATCTTGCCAAGAAAAAAAATTAACTTCAAATTGTTGATACTACACACTGTATAAAAACAACTAGTACCTTTTTCTAAAAAAAAAAATCAAAGGATTATGACCATTTTTACATAAAAAAAGCCAAATTAATGGCAAGGCCTAGAACCCATGCTCTGCAAACCGGAAGTGACTACCAAGAGCAGCTCTGGAAGCCCCTACATTGGAGGTCTTCAAAAGGAGGCTGCACAGCCATCTGCATTGGCTTCTTCAGAGTCTTAGACCCAACAAATATTGTACCTAGACAAGGAGTTAAGACTCGATGATCCTTGCTGTCCCTTCTAGCCCTATGGTTCTATGCCCTCCCCAGGGTCCCATATTTATCACAGAAATCTCTGATTAGACATTACATCATGATGTTTAGGAGCCTCAAGAGTTGGATCCTTCAGCCACTGACGCCAATGGCAAAAATCCAACAGACTTAGGGGGATTGATTGGGTCTTTACTTTGGTTCTGTTATATGGTTGTTTGCCATAAGTAACAGGGGAAAGGCAATGACAGACAGAGACAGCCAGGGTAATCACTCCAGCAGTGGAAGAGACGGTGAAGTTTAAAGAAAAAAAAACTGTTCAAATGTTCTTTTTGTGTGTCCTTTTTCTCCTCCCTTCCTCTTCTAGTGAAGAAATGAGCTCCCGGTGGCATTTATAGCTGTTGTAAACAGCATGTCAGCTGTTCTGTACAGAACTCTGTAACACATATTCTTGTAAGAGAATATCAAGTATGAAATGCATACTTCTATTTATGAAAGTGGATGTGAGGACTACCGAGGCTGGGACATGTCAAATCAACATACATCACAATTGATCTAGTGAACACAACATAGGAACCCAATGTGTGCCTGTAACAGAACTCTAGGAGCCTTGACAGTAGCCTTCTGTGAAAGGATGAAAGCAGTTACCCTCTTCACTGAGACCCCAAAATAAACTCCATTCAACTGCAAGAACCCTGTGATCACAATATTAAAGCTATTACAGAGAACATACATTTCCTCAAAAACAACTTACTGTATTGTATAAGTTATTTTGTACACATATTATGGAGAAAAATTCCAGGGTAAGTGCCCCAGATCAAATAAGCTCATACTTCTGTCTGAGCAGCATTAGCAACAGTCAGGCAGCCTCATTCCTGGGACACAAAGGGAGATGACCAAGAGAGAGGGGCACAAGAAGAAATGGAAGTGAGCATTAAAACAGCAGAATCCATATTCAAGCTTTCATTTTTCCAGAAGCTGAACAACTGACTAGGCACCACCATGGGTGAAAGGAGGAAGGTACACAGCTTGGGAGTCTAACTCTGATCCCCTTCCATTAAAATACCAGGCAAATTTTTACTTGACTTGTTCTAGGTCTTGTGGGAAAGTACATTTCAAATGGCTATTGTAGCAACATGAGAGCCAGGGTTTGAAGATAGTGTTGCTGGCTCTCCTACCATCTCAAATGATTTTCAGGGAGTACTACAAGGAACTGGTCCTAGCCATTAGTCAGGTTGACAAGACACTATCAAAAAATATTTTTGTGCAATTAATCACATTCCTCCATTTTGAAGGAAAGTTTAGCTACAGATGTGAAATGTCAAAATTTGGATTTCCATGCTGCAGGGTGTTAGGTTTAGGCTTTCTTCTGATTACTCCTCATTCTCTTTGAAAATGGCTTTACTTTCTGTCACAACTCACCAATCACAGTTCTAGGCCCAATTTCCTGATTTTACATTAGGATTCAAGCTATCACTTATGTTATTTATCCATCAAATCATGAGCATCCTCATAAGAAGTTTAAGCACTTTTTTTTTTTTTTTTTTTTTTGAGGAAAATAGTAACAGCTTGTGTATTTGATAGCAGCTACAGATCAAAGTGTCTTACAGTTAAATGCTTACAAAACAAGGACAAATTGGTTTTCTGATCTAAAAAAAACCTACACTTACTTCTTCAAACCCATTATCCCACAGACCAGCTTCCTTTCAAAGAATTTGCTGCTTTTAATTTTAGTCTGTCACATACTTCTATTTGAAAAACCTGCCCAATTTTTGCCCGTCTGCTACCTGAATTTCTTACGCTTCCTGTGAAAGTCCACCTTGGACTGCACAACCTTTCCCTGTATTCAGAGGTAGTACTGGAAAAATCACCAGCCATCCTTCCTCTCCATAAAACCCCAACCACCACCCTCAAGTCAGAAGGGTAGTACCATATAATCTCTAGCAATACAGCTGACATGATCTCACAGTTTGAGACATCATGATTCTATGATCTGATTAGAGCGACATCAGATTGCTAATCAAGATTATACGTGCAAGACATTCTTCTTTTTCACTGTTCCAGACCTGAATTATATAGTCAGATGTGATAACAAACCCACTCACAATAGCCACAGGACATCTTGCACAAAACAGCCAACATTTACATTCAGTTTGTGGGCTGGAGAGATAGCACTCCATACACTGAACAAAGCCGTGTCTATGAGCCCGAACTCTTAGGGTATGTCTGCACAGCACTTTTATTTCGAAATAACACTGGTTATTTCGAAATAAAAAGATATTTGGTCCACATGACGTTTTCTTATTTCGAAAGGACAGATGCTGTCCTTTCGAAATAAGAACTGTTGTTTCGAAACAGGTTAAACCCCGATTGTTTCAAAAAGGCTGTTATTTTGAAATGGGTATTTCGAAATAAGGCCGTTTGGACATGTTGTTTCAAAACACCACCATTGTTTCGAAACATGTCCAAAGGGCCTTATTTCAAAATAACCATTTTGAAATAACAGCCGTTTCGATAGCAGGCTTTCCCTTAATTCGAATTAACATTTTGTTAATTCGAATTAACTTATTTCAAAATAAGGACTTTATTTCAAAATAACTCATTTTGAAATCCTTATTTCGAAATAACGACATGTGTGTAGACATAGCCTTACACTTAATAGTTTCACAAGGTGCGTAAGTATATAGAACATTGATGATGATGTAGTTGACAGTCAGGGAAGAACTTCATGGCCTGACAGTGACAAATGAAGTCTGTGACCAAGTTTTCTAGACTATAGGGTCATGACAATGATTCATCACAGCTGTTACTAGAATGGTTGTGTTGAGATGTGTGTCAGACCTGAGGATCAGTAAATTCTGTAGTATGAAATTATCAGGGACACACACTCTATTCACCTCTTCCAATAGCTCGTACACGTTAAGCAGGCTAAAGGGGTTCTCTCCAAAGAGAGGTCAGAAGAATGAAGTTATACATCAAGCAGCAGTGAATGGTTTAAACTTGACAGCCAGAACCTTGAAAATCTGCATTACAACCTTTCTTCCTCCTCCTGCGTTTCTGGTGGTAACAATTCCACCTTCAGACCAAGTTTAAAACACTACTGTCTTCAGCAGACTGATTTTTCCCCATGAATCAGGACCAAAGTTCTTCCGGTTGGTTTACACATCATCATCATCATCATCATCTTCCTGTTAATAATTCATCAAGGATGTCTGAAAACTAGTTTATAATCTCTCAGGAGATGGAGGAACAAGACAGGTAGACTCCCTTAACATTTCATACTTCTTCTGAGGCAGGTCTATCATTACAGCACTAGATTCAGCTGTAGATTTGAAGGTTAAGAAACACCCCAAACTGGGTGGTGGTGTCCTCCAAATAATGAGCATTTAAACTTAAGCTACATCACTCAGCTCCTGATCAGCACTGAAATCAGCATGGTGGCACTTAAAAACTAACCAAATTTCTTTATCGCATGAGTTTTTGCAGGAGAAAATCCCACTTGGTCAGATGCTTTCCCATCTTCCAAGCATCTGACCAAGTGGGATTTTCTCTCAAGAAAGGATTTGCCAAGGAGTTCTTGAAACAGGATCAGGGCGCATCATTTGCAGAACAAGAGAAAACCAAATTAAATGCATCTTCCAATGTTTTCTAATCTTAGGTTAGATTTTCTACTTTTAACGCCAAACAAAGCAAATCAAGCTCTGGAAGGGGAACACTTATACAATGATTATTAAAATTATTACCCACGAAACACCTGACGACAGGAGCATTGCTGCCTGGGGAAAGAGCCAAGGCACGGGCAGGGGCCCTGCCCCCGATTCTCTGCCCGGGGCCTGATCCAGCCTCAGGCTCCTGCCGCCCTCGGCGCGGCCCTGCATCCTTGGCCAGGGCTGAGGCGGGCGCTGCCCTGGGAGGCCCAGCCTGGGATAGACAGACGCTATCCGGGGCACCGGTGCCGGCACTCAGGGCACGCGCCAGCGACGCCCCCGCCTGAAGGATCATTTGCACCCATAGTCCGCTTTCTACGCTGGAGACGAAGACAAACTTCCAGAGCTTTACCCCACTTTAGCGTAGTGGCTAGCACCTCTGCTTAACAAGCAGAAGGCCCTGCGTTCAATTCCCAGGGGGTTGGACTCGATGATCTCACGAGGTCCCTTCCAGCCCTATGATTTGATTGATTGATTGACTTTGCACCTCTGCAGCCCCTCTGACCTCTAGGCCGCCTGCAGACCGGAGGCCTGGCCAGCCCCTGATCCGTGAAGCGAGTGGGATCTTCTCCCACGAAAGCTCATGCAAAAAATAAATCTGTTAGCCTTAAAGTGCCACACAACTCCTCGCTGTTTTTCTCCAGACAGAGAAACGCAGTGAGGGGCCAGAAAGGGAGGCGACCAAGGTCACCAAGCGGGTGAAGCAGGCCCCGCAGCCCCGAGCTGCTCTAGGCCCACAGCCGCCGCGGGGACAGGCCCGGGCTCCGCGCCCCGGCCGCCCACCGCCCCGGGCCCTCGCGCTGCGGTCTGAGTTTCGCGCAGGGCCGGGGCCGAGGCCGAGGCCTAGCCCGGCGGCCGAGCCGCGCGCCCCAAACTCACTCAGCTCGTCCTGGGCGGCCGAGGCGGCCGCAGCCATGTTGTCGCCTCAGCAGCCGGGCTCCCCAGCCTCGCCGCCGGGAGCGCGCACAGCACGGCCGCCCCGCTCCGCGTCGCCTTTATATTTAGAAAGAGCTGAGCCATCGTCCCGCCCCGCCCCCGCCCCCGGCCTCCGACCTGAGTCCAGGCTGCCCGCCTCCATGGCCGCCGCCGCCGCCGCGCGCTGAGGGGCGCCGCCTGCCCGCTGAGGGGCCGCGCCGGCTCGTGCAGGGATGAGAGGAAGTGTCACCACCCCCCCCCCGAGGGCTGCCACTTCCTCCCGGCCGCCGCCCACGCCGCTCTTTCTCCCTTCCTGCCGCCTCAGTCACCCCCCGGCCACTCTTCTTCGGGGGAGCTTGCCTCAGCTCCCACTCGGCTGCCGCCCACTGCAAGTCACTCGCCTCAAGGCTGCACTCTGCTTCCCGCGCAACAGGCTCCCTGCCTGACCTGCAGCAGGGAGTCCTAGGCCGTGAGGAGGTTATTTACCCCACCAGCTTTCCTGCGAGAAAATCCCACTGGCTCAGAGGCTTGGAAGATGGGAAAGCATCAGGCAAAGTGGGATTTTCTGCTACAAAAACTCACACCATAGAGAAATTTGGTTAGTTTTTAAGTTTCCAAAGGGATAGCCGTGTTAGTCTAGTCCAGTAAAAAAGCAACAAGCAGTTGTGTGGCACTTCAACAGATTTATTGCATGAGCTTTCGTGGGAGAAGGTCCCACTTCCTCAGATGCTTCGAAGAGGGGTGAACTTACAGAAAGGAATGAAACTAAATGTAAGGGGGTGTAAAACATTCCTTTCTGTAAGTTCACCCCTCTTCGAAGCATCTGAGGAAGTGGGATCTTCTCCCACGAAAGCTCATGCAATAAATAAATCTGTTAGTCTTAAAGTGCCACACAACTGCTTGTAGTTTTTAAGTGCCGCCAGCCTCCTTGTTTGTTTTGCTGAACTAGACTAACACGGCTGACTCTTTGGCTGTGTTCACACACGGGCGTTAGTTCGGTACAAGTCGTGTCGAAACAACTTGTATCGAAATAATGCCTTATTTCAAAATAACAGTTCGAATTAAGTTAATTCGAATTAAGGAAAAAAGCTCAAAGCGAAATAGCAGTTTCAGGCAACAGTTATTTTGAAACAAGTCACTGTTGTTTCGAAACCTGTTCAGACTGCATTGTTTTGAAACAATTATATCGAAACAACCTTGTTTTGCCCCCAAATGGGGTTTAAGTTGTTTCAAAACAACGCCGTTGTTTCGAAACAATGGCGTTGTTTCGAAACAACTGTGCGTCGTGTGAACAGGATATTTCTTATTTCGAAAAAACCTCTGTTGTTTCGAAATGAGAGTGCTGTGTGAACACAGCCTTTGGAACTTCCTTATTCTGGGTTACTTTTCATGTCATCAATCAATCACTCTTCCTACAGAATAAGAGCGATTGATTACAAATTAGTGTATTCCAGTGGATTAAACTATATGGAATAAAGCACTCTTCATAAAGCTTCCACTCTTCTCAGTGGTTAATTTATAAATACTCTTAAAGAAAAACATGTCACCACTCTCAGTTTAGCTCTCCCACCCCACATGGGTACCCGCATCAGATATAGCAGCACCACAAGACTACCCCAAGGAACAATTCTGTCTCCAACCGTCCTGTGGCCATTTGGTTTGGGTTTTTTTTTTTTTAAATGCCAATAAATATTTGGGGAAAAAATTGCAGTTTCAGATTCAAAGCTTTTTGGTGTGAGGTTATTCTCACTGAGATTTTCAAACCATGTTGATAGGGGAGGCAAATGTTATTTCTAAGCAGCTTTAAACAAAAGATTGCATTGCTCTAATGTAAAGCCAAAGCCCGACAAAAATGTTAGCTCTCCATGTTTCTCCAAACAACCCTCCCTACCTAACATTGTCATGCTTCAGGATGGTGTTGACAGAGGATTCCAAAATAGGGAGCAATAACCTTTGAATCTCCATAGTTTAATTTACAGCAGATCCTATGATGCCCAATTGTCAGCCTTTTTTATAACAATAGCTGCAGCTTGTCTGATTCTTAAAAGCTAAGTCAGCTGTTTCCTTACCAATGGAGGAACAAATGAATTGGAATTGGAAATATTCTGGCAGTGAGCTATTACCTATGTCCTTGTCCTGTGTTTCTTTGTTTCCAGCATTAGCAGAAGTTGTAGTTTGCTTTACCGGAATCCAGATAGGGTTGGAGAGCAAGTGGATGGAACACAAAATACTGATCTCACACCGGTTGAGTTTATGAATGTATGTGCACAATCAGTCGGTCCACTGCCAACAGAAAACAACATACAGCTTCAAACCTTCACAGGAATGGCTACAGGACAGGAGTTCAACTTGAGGTTTCATGAAATCCATTCAAAACTCTAACGATGGTTGTTCCTGCATGGACGGAGTAAAGGTGATAAAGAATTGGAGAGCATCCAGCCAGGGCTGGAAATGTCAAATGACAAGACTGTCAGTGTGACATCTTTTGTTCCGGTAGAGAGGTGCAAAAACCAAATAAGTGAAATGTTGTGACTCTGTGCTGAGAGGCAGGTCGATTAAAAATGGACTGGAAAGAGTTGGACAACAATCTGGTTGTGTTCATCTATCAAAAAAAGTGGGGGAGGAAGGACCAGAACATGAGAAGAAGCAAGCAGGAGTATCTGCTAATGCAGAAAGGAGAGAAAGAAATCAGCAGGAGGCCTAAATGAGAAAACCTACTCTGCCCATGGTTTTCAGTGGACAAAAGCACCACAGCTCAAGCTGATATGCAGGGGGAGGGGTTACTGACATAATTTTCTGCATGGGGTGACTAGAACACGATTTACTGGAAGTGGCCTGATTTTGAGAAAATCCCCTACCAATTATGCTGGAGGCTCAAGGTGACATTTTTCACTGAGCGGCATTTTGTATTCCAAATAAACAGTATTTTGTGGAGTTTGAGAAGTTGTGTTTTTTTAATTCCTTTTTCTTTTCTTTTTTAAGTGATTTTGCCACACATATTTTGGCCCTCTTTAACATAACAGCTTCATAAAAACTTGAGAGATCAGAGCATTAAGAAATCAGAAAAGCAGATTGGAAATGACAGGACGTGCCTTAGCCCAACCCAAGTTTCATCATCAGATGAAATACGTAAGCCACACAACTAAAAGTGACAAAGAAGTTTATGTAAGCGAATGGATAGTGAAACCAAGCAGGAAGAAAGAAACCCTAAGGGCACAGGGTGGAGTCTTTATCCAGCAAATGTGAGCATGTGCAACTAAGATGTTTATTCCCTAGTGCAGCAGTTCCCAACCTTTTCCTTTAATGTGGACCACTACATCAAAAGCTTTTGTGGACCACTGTGTAAGCCAGCCATTTTAAACATTTTTAAAATAGCCTATGGCTGACAGGAGTCCAACTTAGATATCAAGGGTTATTAAAGCGCAGATATTTCTAATAATGTATTATGTTCACTCTCAAACATATTGCACTTGTGTAAGGCAGGCTTAGAAGCTGTCACTAACAGCTTCTGAAGTGGGGCAACTAATCTGCATGGGTCCTATATTAGCATGAACACAAAGAGCACAATTAAGTATTAGCATACAGGGTGCAGAGCATAGTGGGTAATGGTATTTGGGGTTGATCTGATCACAAATCTGCCAATATCTATAATTCTACTGAAAGGAAATACGAAATACTGTCTTTGGTGATGTGCTATTTTCTTGCTTGTTTCAATGTGTTAGGGTTAGTTAGAGGGTAAAAGCTACCCTTAGTTGAAAGATACCTGTAAGAGAGGCCACTGGCTATTTCAGGCTAGAGAAGTTTTAAGGTAGGTGGGGATTAATATATTTCCTTCTGGAATGATAAGTGAGGCAATTTATTTCATCCATCTAGCCTCTCTGTCAAGTGATAGTTTTGGCTGAGCTTCTTTAAGATTTCTTTTTACTATGTTAAAAGAAGTAGTTACTCATAGTTGCTAAAATTTTAAGAGTTGGAATTTCTAGGGAGAGAGGCAAACTCTCTCTGAGCTCTAGTCATTGAAGAGGAGCTAGTGGGGAGCTGGGTGGTGTGAATGACCAGTGATTAGAGCTGGTGAACAGGGAGTAGAGCTAGCAGATGATGAGAGCTGTCAATGGCAAGCTGGGTGGCATAAGTGACTGGTGGGAGTAGCTGGGGGACAGCAGGTGGGGCCAAGGGACAGTGCTATTGGATGGAGTAAGTGACAGTAGCTGGCACCAGTGTTCCCTCTAAGCTGCGCTGGCGCGCTGTGGCGCAGCCCGCCACAGCCGCCAGCGCAGTGAAAGCTGCCGGCAGCCTCCACAGAACTCCTCTGGGGCTGGGAGTTTTGAAAACTCCCGCCCAGAGGAGCTCCAATGGAGCATGCCCAGAAAATCTGGGCATGCTCCCTAGAGCTCCTCTGGCCTGGGAGTTATGGCTGGGCCCTCTGGCTCCAGTCCAGCTCCGAGGTAAGTGGGGGGGGGGGCTGAGCGGGAGCAGGGGGGCGAGCAGGGGGGGCTGTCAGGAGCAGCGAGGGGGGCGAGCGGGAGCGGGCGGGCTGCCAGGAGGGGGCGGCTGAGCAGGAGCAGCAGGGGTGGGGCTGCGCAGCAGGCCCGGCGGGGGAGCGCAGCGAGCAACCGGAGTTGCTCAGCTGCCCTCTCCCCTTAGAGGGAACATTGGCTGGCACCAGCGAACAGCTGGTGTGAGAGGCACTACCTATGTATCCTAGGGTTGCTTGGGACCCTAGCTAGCACTGATTTCCCAGATCAGTGCCGGTTTTGCCGTTAAGTCTTGTACGTTCTGTTATGCGCTGTGGGTTGTTGGGAACTTTGCTTTGTACTGGTTCGCTAGATCACTGCTGATTTCTGTTATTTGGCCTTTTACACTCTGTTTTGCTACTATTATAAGTTCTGTTTACTACACTCAAACTCATGCTTGCGAGTGGGGAAGCCTTACCCCTTTGGGGTCCCCAGGGAACAGTGCAGGATTTCCCAGAAATCTGGGTGGGGGCTCAAGCTGTTTGGTGGTGTTACATTACTGGGAACCCCCTAAGTATAGAACTTGGCCCTTGTTCTGCCAGCTTTCCCTGGCAGAGGAGTTACACTTGTTACAGTAAATTTACCTTCAGTAATTATCCCAGCTCTTGCCCATGGGCAAGCTGCAGTATCCTCATGAACCACCAGTGGTCCCCAAACTACAGATTGGGAGCCACTGCTCTAGGGGAGGCTAGACAAAATAGCATGGAAGTGAAAACAAAATGCCTATAGAGCCAAGCTTGGAAAACCAGCAAAGGGAGGGGGAAAAAATCAGTAAATTCATTGGCTGCGTCTAATGTGCAAGTAGGTGGAAATGGAGCAATTAAGGATGTCAGTGAAGAGAAAAAGTGGAAAGTCACTGTGGCTATGTCTACCCTGACCAAGTTCATTTGAAATAGTTATTTCAAATTAAGTAGTTTGAATTTAAATCAAAGTTATTATTTTGAAATAGAGAGTCTTCACTGGACTTTAAATTCAAACTAGGGGAAGGTGGGCAAGTGAATAGGGAAATTAGTTTGAGTTAAGCCTACTCCATGGCTAAAAGTGGCTTAATTCGAACTAATAACTTCAAAGTAACCATTACTTCTAAGAAAAAGGAGGTTTTATTATATAGAATTAGCATTTCCTTAATTCAAAATAAGAAAAGGCTTAATTTGATATAAGGAAATGCCTCCCTGAAGAGGGATTAAGTTATTTTGAATTAAGCCTCCTTAATTCAAAATAACTAATAAGTGTAGATGCACTCTTTGAGGGCACCCTGCCTCAGGTCTCAGACCTCCAGCCATCATCCTTGTCAGGGCAGAAACCTATGTTCCTCTCCTTCTAGTTCAAGGACTGAGGCAGCATTTATTCTGAAACTCATTGTGATCACCTTAGCAAATCCGTTTTCAGCACCTGCCATACTGTTCTCTCCAAGGGGCTATTTATTTAGAACAGAGGCATTGTAGGAAAAACATATCCTAAAAACAATAAACAGTTTATATGCATGTCAGTCTAACTGTGCGTCACCCATCTTCCACAGGCAGACCCTGGTAGGTTTCAAAGTCCTTCAAACCTTTTTGCAGGATCCGGTCTCTTGGTCACTGTTTCATTAAAAAAAACCAAACAAAACAAAAACAAGTCTTGTGGCACTTAAAGACTAAGAGATTTATTTACACGGCTGCCCCTTTGGAACTTGTTTCATTTCACTTCTTGCATCTATTGAATGACATCACTCAACACTCATTCAATTCTTAGGTCCTCATTTAATAGGCTTCTTCAATCCAATCAAAACCAGTATACACATTTTCTCCCAAGGGTGTGGTTCTTCTACAGATGTGTTAGTCTGTCGAGGAAACTGCTTTAAATACCCCCCAGCGATTTTATTCCTTGATTGTTCATTCATGCTTAGTTCTTTCCCCTCTGTTGCTTGCCCTGTTCCAAGAAAGAAATGAATGCCTTTACACCCAGCAGATAATACAACATGAGAGGAGAAACTGACTCACGTGTATAGACAAATTAGAGGAATGTGCTAAAACAAATCTGATGAGGTTCAGAAAGGACAAATGCAGAGTCTAGCACTTGGAATGGAAAAAACCCATGCACTGCTACAGACTGGGAACTCGCTGCTTAGGTAGCAGTTCTGCAAAAAAAGGACCTGGGGGTTACAGTGAACAGAAAGCTAGATATGCGTCAACAGTGTTCTGACTGCCAAGAAGACTAATGGCATGTTGGGCTGCCTTCACAGGAACATTGCCAGCAGATGGAGGGAATTGATTACTTCCCTGTATTAGCAGTGGTGAGGTCTTATTTGAAGAACTGTGTCCAGTCTGCCCCTTCCCCCAACACACTCTCTCTCTCTTCAGTAAGGATATTGACAAAGTGAAAAAAGGCCAGCAGAGGGCAACAACAATTATTAGGATCTAGAGCATAGGACTTATGAGGTGAATTTGAGGGAATTAGGCTTGTTTAGTTTGCAGCAGAGATTAGTGAGGTGAGTTTGACCAGGGCAGTCTTAAAGAGTTTTTGGGGCCCTGGGCAAAAATCAAGAATGGGGCCCCTCTGTGTTATGGGATGCACATCTGTGCATCCTGGGTTATGAGCTGTATGATTTTCCTGTTCACTTGTACACTGATTGTATGATTAGTTGCCAATTACATCATGCAATGTTTCTTTAAGGATGCTTATAACCTATGTTCCTTCTAATTACTTGTAGACTGTGTGCACAAACAATTTCTTTGTGTGTGCAAAAACATTTATTTGTGAGCACCAATATTAGCACTATTTAATTTTTTTGTGCACACTTTATTTTTTTGTGTGCGCAGGTTTCATGACCTGTGTGCACGTGCACATCTTAGAGGGAACAGTGCTTATAACCTATCTACATGATTAGTATGATATCATGTTTCCTACAGCCTCATGCATGTGCACAGAGGTGTAGTATGTTTTCCATCATTCAAGGAGGTGGGAGACAGACAGAACTCTCTCCCAGCAACATATAAACAATTGAAGCTGAAGCCAGCACCTGGAGGAGGTGACAAAGATATGCTAATTGTGGTCGCTCAGACCAGATGAATTCTGCTCAGAAAGGGAGGGGCGAAAAGGTTTTGCAAGAAAGGGAAGGATTTGGGGCTTTTTGCTGGAGAATCTTCATCTTGAAACAACTCCAAGCAAGATCTGGGCCCTGCCTGGCCTCAGGCAGAGACTGGCTGTATGAACATCTCAAAGCCAAACCTTCTGAGCGTAAACTTGGACTATGAGGTCAGTTTAGGTAGCAATATTAGGTTAGTATGCGTGTTGTACCTTTTAGTTCCTCGTGGTCACTCCTGACTCATTTATATTGTGATTCTGCCTTGATTGGCCATATTCTCACTTAGAATTGTAATCTGATCAATAAACTAATAGTTTCATCTAAAGCTGTATGCTTGGGTGTTGCTGCCCCGGAAAAAATTCAGGGCACACAGCTGGCCCCCTGCAGTGACACCCCCCCCCCACCCGGCCTGCTCTGGTTCCTCCGCTAGGGACCCAGAGCCACAGACCATGGGCTAGGACCACGGGTCAGGCACTAGGCCATGCTGCCCCCAGGGTGGGCTAGGCCCAAGCCATGCTGCCAGGCTGTGCCCGAGCCGGGGCCACACTGGGACTGAATTGTGCCGCCATGATGAGCCCTGAGCCATGACGAACCCAAAGCCATGCCACCATACCATGCTGGGCCTCAAGCCAGGGCAGTGCCACCAGCCACCCTCACCCCTCCCCAACTCCCAAGGCTCCCCCCCAGCAGCAGCAGCACTTACCTGCTGTAGAATGTGGACTGGAGGCTCCAGAGAAGGCAGGGGGTGGGGGGGGAATGGAGCCCAGCTGTTTCCATATCCCATCCTACTCCACCCTAGGCTACATGTCTGGGAGTGGAGCAGGGCGGGCAATTTCAAATTGCCCCACCAGCTCCAGCTACTCCGCAGCACTGTTCTCTCTAAGCTGTGCATGTGTGTGCATGCATACCAGTTGTGAGACCTGCGCACACAACAAAACAAAACGCGCCCCAAAAAATTCAACAGTGCAAATATTAGTGCACACAAAGAAATTTTTTGAGCACACAAAGAAATTTTTTGCACATACAGCCTATGAAAATTTAGAGGGAGTATTGCTCCATGGGACTTGAGGCACTGCTGCACACATTTAGGGCACGTGCCCCCTGGACCCTATGACAGCAATGCCACTGCCTGTGTGGTCTTTAGAGGGCATGAGCAAGGAAGGCTGGGCACAATCCATTTCTTTGTTAAATGGATGGACTTGGGTGTATGGTGATTGGGAGTGGGTCTCAATCTCTGTAGACAGCGGTTCCCAGTGTGGTAACTGGAGCCAGTGGTGCTTGCTTGGGAAACTGTCCCTTGAGTAGCCAGAGGGCATATACCCATTGCTTGGGACCAACTGCATGTGAGAGGCTGGAGTGGAGTGGCTCAGGAGTGAGTGGTCACCTGGCAAAGTGGGGTGAATTGGGGTTCAGGAGTGGAAGTGGGGGGGTCACAGCGGCACAACGGACCAGAACTGGGGAGCAGCCTGTCGCAGACCCTGTACCTTGATTTTTACTCGCCACCAGCCTCCCCTGCCGCCTCCCCCAGGCCCCCATTTTCTCTGGCTGCTGGGAGCTTCCACTCTCCCCCTCCCACCCCCCCAGTTGCAGGAGGCGGCATGTTCCTGCTCTGGCAGCTCTTTTGGCTCCCTTGAGCTGCCGTAGGCGGTTGCTGCTGCTGCCATGGCAATGGAGCCTTGTCTGTGTTGGTGCTAGCAGGGAAAAGCCCCCCTAGACAGCTAGAGCCCTGGAGGTCCTCAGTTATCTGCATCAACCGTGGATGCGGGTATCTGTAGACCTGCTGTTGTGGACTCCTGCTCTAGTGCAGGTTTCAATTTTTATCTGCCCAGGGAGTATTAGCTGCTGCTGCTGCCTCTGCCCCAGCAGGAGAGAACAATGTAAACTGAGCACAGCAGAGAATAAAGGAAGTGCTTCAGCCAATCCTAGCTCAGCTCTGCCTGCCTCTATCGGCCAATCAGAGACAGTCACTCATGGGGGCTCAGCATATGGACTAGTCCCGCCTTGGGGTCTAGGAGCCCCAATGGCCAGTCCCCCCAGCCACCAATTAGCAGGTGATTGACAACCACCCCCCCCACCTTCCCCAGCCACCCCATCACATGACTGGCAACAGCAAGTGCTGCCCTGAGGTGGGGGCAGGGGTGGTATGGCTGGACATAAAACCTGGCATGCGGATTTAGGATCAGATACAGTTTGACGCTGGGGGGGGAGGACAGGGAATCTTGTGGCACTTAAAAACTAACAGATTTATTTTTCACATGAGCTTTCATGGGAGAAAACCCCACTTCGTAACACGCTTTGAAAAGGGAGAACTTACAGAGTGGGATGAAAATAAATGCAGTGGAGTGTAAGACATGGGATCAGGTCACACTGCAACAGCAAATCAGAGCCTTTGTAAGGATTCAAACTCTAGGAAACAGCACAGAGAGGGAGGGTGAAGTCAGATCACCTGTTATAATGCAAAAATAAGCCATAGCCACGATTAAGTCCTGCTTTCACACCATCTAATTTGCATATTAGTTGGATTTCGGCTATTTCTCTTTGAAGTCTTGATGTCCCATTGATTTTCTTGAGGGCTATCATTAACAAATCATTAATGGAGTGATTAAGAAGATAGAAGTGCTCAACAACTGTTTTGTGTGTGTGCGTTTGTGTGTGTGTGTTGTGATTTCTGATATCAGTTTTGTGCCCATTTATTCTTCTGCGTAGGGACTGTCCTGTTTGTCCAATGCAAGTCAGACCTCTATAACAGATCATTAAGGACTTACAGCCTATTTTAAAAGGTGACCCCTCACTCTCTCTAGTTTTGGGAGACAGACCTCTCCTCACCTACAGACAACTCCCGAATCTTCAACAGATACTCACCAAGAACTACAGATCTAACAACAGAAGCATTAAAGCAGGCACATATCCCTGCAACAAACCACACTGCCAACTTTGTCCACATATCTGCACAAAAGACACCATCATAGGACCTAATCAAGCTGGCTACTCCATCAAAGGCTTATTCGCCTGCTCATCCACTAAAGTGATTTCTGCCATCATGTGCCAGAAATGCCCCCACACCTTATATATTGGACAAACAGGACAGTCCCTATGCAGAAGAATAAATGGTCACAAAACTGACATCTGAAATCACAAGGAGTCTTGTGGCATTTAAAGACTAACAGATTTATTTTTTGCATGAGGTTTCGTGGGAGAAAATCCCACTTCGTCAGATGCTCTGAAGTTCACCCATCTTCGAAGCATCCGATGAAGTGGGATTTTCTCCCATGAAAGCTCATGCGAACAATAAATCTGTTAGTCTTTAAGTGCCACAAGACTCCTTGCTTGTTTTTGCTTTACTAGACTAACACGGCTGTCCCTTTGGAGTTCGACATTGAGCAAATGTGGATCAGCTGCAGATCCACATTTTTGTATCCATCAGGGCTCTGCCCTTTGACAGCAGCTTTTAACTACCTGAAAGGGGGTTCCAGGGAGTATGAAGCTAGGGCTATTCTCAGCAGTTGTGAATGACAGAGTTAGGAGTATCAGTTTCAAGTAGCAGTGGGTGGTCTAGGTTAGATATTAGGAAAAGCTTTTTCCCTAGGAGAGTGGTGAAGCACTGGAATCATTTACCCATGGAGGTGGTGGAATTTCCATTCTTAGAGATTTTTAAGGTGCAGCTTTTCAAAGCCCTGGCTGGGATGATTTGGTTGGGTTGGATTGGATCGTGTCCTGCTTTGAGCAGGAGGTTGGACTAGATGACCCTCTGAGGTCCCTTCCAACCCTAATTGTTTATGATTTTACTCTTAAAAAAAAAAATCAGAAACGCTCCAGTTCTCCACACCAGGTTCATCCCAGTCAAGGAAATATATTCTTCAGACCTCCCGTGTGGAAAATGAGTGTGGATGTTAGCATTACCCTATACACACCCAATAGATCAGAATCACAGGAATATAGTAGCTTTACAATGACATTTCCATTGCTTTGAATTCAGAAAGCGCATCAAGGACTAAAAATTAATTTCTGGTTTCAAACCCCATAAAGAAATCCAGCAATTGAGGGAATGCCTAGGAAAGTCCTGGCTGTCATTGTGTATGAAATAAACAATCTTCTTAAACAGGAAATACTACCAAAACCCACTATTATTACAAACAAACATGTATGATTTGATTGATTGATTGATTGATTGTTGTTTCTAAACAGTATGAGAGCCAGCTTTGTCAGTCTAGTATAGGGACCGCACCCTGGCTCGAACTTGAAATAGCATTTGAGACATCTAGTGGCTAAATAATATATTTCAAGTAAAGATTTGACCACTGCTTTTCTTTCCTAGAAGCTCCAATTTGGTTTTCCTTATCCTGACCCTCTCCATTCCACTTACTACATCAAATTTCTCAGTGGTGGCAGGCTCACTCAGTAACATCTTTCAACCAAACAAATGAGTCTGGTGGCACTTTTAAAGACTAAGAAATTTATTTATTGCATGAACTTTCATGGGAGAGAATCCCACTTTGTCAGATACTTGATACTTCAAGCATGTGACGAAGTGGGATTCTGTCCCATGAAAGCTCAGGCAATAAATAAATGTATTAATCTTTAAAAGTACCTCCAGACTCCTTGTTTGTTTTGCTGGACTAGACTAACATGGCTACTCCTTCGGAACTTGGCATCTTTCAACAAGGAGCTTTATTATAAATTCTGCTCAGTCATGTAACTTATGGCTCTGTGTTTTTTTCTCTGTATCTCTGCATTCCAGCTTTCTGATTTATTGATAAATGCTTCCAAATGTCACAACATAATCCAGATCCAACAGCAATTCCAAAAATGTCAGCCTACCCTAGGCAAGGTTAACATAGCATGATAGGAAAGACTTCCTCTTGCTCCTCTCTCTGGGGAACAGTGCTCCTGCACCCTGCTCCCAGAAGTTAAAATCTCCCACACAGTGCCAATGACAAGCATGCCAACCCCAACAGTTCTCCCAACTACCAAACCCCTCAGCAATCCACAGTTGCCAAATAAAAATGTCCTGCATGCTATCAAAAGACTCTCTCTCTCACTTTCAAATCCTGTCCCAGAACCAATTTTAAAAATAGTTCCCTGCATTGTTCCCTTATTAATGTGTTTTTTCACTCATTTTCCAACTCCAGTATAAATATACAGTACAAATATAGAGTAAGAACAAAAATCAAAACATCTTTTTGTTGGGTTTGAATGGTGTCTAGAATGATGGTCTCTTAGTTCCTGAGCAGACTTTGCCAGTGCTACATAATACAAATCAAGATGTGTGCATATAGCTTTAGATACATACCCATTAGATCAATTATACATACATATATAAAAAACAAAATTCCCATCTCACCCCTATGGGTGGTATGTGTCTTCCTCAACCTCGGGTCCTCTACCAGAGGCCTGGGAGTTTGAGGGTTCTGCGCAGCATCTTAGCTGTTCCTAGCACTGCACTCTTCCGGACAGAGAGCTCTGATGTTGTTCCTGGGATCTGTTGGAGCCACTCTCCCAGCTTAGGAGTCACAGCCCCGAGTGCTCCTACCACCCCTGGGACCACTTTGGCCTTCACTTTCCACATCCTCTTTAGTTCCTCTTTCAGGCCCTGGTACTTCTCCAGCTTCTCATACTCCTTCTTCCTGATGTTGCTGTCACTTGGCACTGCCACATCTATCACCACCGCTGTCTGCTGGTCCTTGTCTATTACCACGATGTCTGGTTGACTGGCCAGTACCTGCCTGTCCGTCTGGATCTGGAAGTCCCACAGAATCTTAGCCCTGTTATTCTCCACGACCTTCTGGGGAATCTCCCATCTGGTCTTGGGAGGGTCTAGCCCATACACTGTGCAGATGTTCCTGTACACAATGCCAGCTACTTGGTTGTGCCGTTCAGTGTATGCTGTTCCTGCCTGCATCTTACATCCTGCCACTATGTGTTGGACTGTCTCTGAGGCCTCTCTGCACAGTCTGCACCTTGGGTCCTGTCTAGTGTAGTAGACCCCTGCTTCAATGGATCTGGTGCTCAGTGCCTGTTCTTGGGCTGCTATGATCAGTGCCTCAGTGCTGTCTTTTAGTCCAGCCCTTTCCAGCCACTGGTAGGATTTCCCAATGTCAGCCACCTCAGCTATCTGTCGATGGTACATCCCATGCAGGGTCTTGTCTTGCCATGGCACTTCTTCTGCTTGATCTTCTTCCCATGTCTGCTGCTGCCTCAGGCATTCTCTCAGCAGCTCATCTTTGGGTGCCATCTTACTGATGTACTCCTGGATGCTCTGGGTTTCGTCCAGGACAGTGGCTTTGACACTCCCCAAACCCTGCCCGCCTTCTTTCCGGCTGGTGTACAGTCTCCGGGTGTTGGATTTGGGGTGGAAACCTCTGTACATTGTGAGGAGCTTCCAGGTCTTCACATCAGCAGCCTCCATGTCCTCCTTTGGCCAGCTCACTATAACAGCAGGGTATCTGATGACTGGCAGGGTGTACCTGTTGATGGTGTGGATCTTGTTCTTCCCATTGAGCTGGCTCTTCAGGACCTGTCTTATCCTTTGGTGGTACTTGGATGTTGCTGTCTTCCTTGCCTCCTCATCGTGGTTCCCATGTGACTGTGGGATGCCAAGGTACTTGTAGCTGGTCTGTATGTCTGCTAAGTGGCCTGCTGGTAGTTCCACCCCATCAGTCTTGACTACCTTTCCTCTCTTTCCTACCATCCGGCCACACTTCTCCAGTCCAAATGACATCCCAATATCCTCACGGTAGATCCATGTCAGGTGGATTAGCGAGTCGATGTCTCGTTTATTCTTAGCGTATAGCTTGATGTAATCCATGTAGAGGAGGTGGCTAATGGTAGTTCCACTCTTGAACTTGTATCCGTATCCAGGCCTTGTGATTATCTGGCTGAGGGGGTTCAAGCCAATGCAGAACAGCAGCGGGGACAGTGCATCACCTTGGTATATGCCACACTTGATGGCCACTTGTGCAAGCTGTCTTGAGTTGACTTCCCGTGTTGTCTTCCACAGTCCCACTGAGTTCTTGAGGAAGGTCCTTAGTGTCCTGTTGACTTTGTATAGCGCCAGACATTCACAGATCCATGTGTGCAGCATTGAGTCGTAGGCTTTCCTGTAGTCAATCCAGGCTGTGCTCAGTTTGGTCTGTCTAGACCTTGAGTCTTGGGCGACTGCTCTATATATGAGCAACTGGTGTTTTGAGCCTCTGGTGTTGTTCCCAATGCCCTTCTGAGCTGTGCTCATGTACTGGCCAATATGGTCCTGTAGCTTGGCGGCTATGATGTCAGAAGGACTTTCCATGTTGGGGGGAGGCAAGTTGTTGGCCGGTAGTTGGATGGTGCTGCTCCCTTGTGGGGGTCTTTCATGATCAGCACTGTCCTTCCTTGTGTTAGCCAGTCTGGGTGGGAACCTGCTGCTAGCAGCTGGTTCATCTGTGCTGCTAGGCGTTCATGCTCTGCTGTTAGTTTCTTTAGTCAGTAGGTGTGGATCATGTCTGGTCCAGGTGCTGTCCAGCTCTTCATGTTCTTGACCCACTGTTGGATGTCTGCTACTGTGATGGTGACTGGTTCCTGTTCTGGGAGATTGCTGTAGTCTGTTCTCAGGTCCTGCAGCCACTTTGCACTGGTGTTATGAGTCTTCTCTTTCTCCCATATGTTCTTCCAGTACTGTTCAGTTTCAGCTGTTGGTAGCTCTGCTGTTATAGTGTTGTTGCACTGCAGTTGGGAGTACACCTTGGATGGTTCTTTGGAGAACAGGGCATTTATCTTTTTGGCCCCTGCTTCCCTAGTGTATCTCCTTAGCCTGGTAGCCAGTGCTGTGAGCCTTTGTTTAGCAGTCTCTAGGGCTTCAGATGGAGTCAGGCCATTGTATTTTTTCAGTAGCCAAGTCTTATCCTTAATCTCTACACCCTTCTGTAGTTCCACCAGCTGACTCACTTCTCTCTGAGTTGCCTTGATCTTATCCTCCAATCTCATTTTCCGGGGGGGGGGGGGCACGTACTGCTGTTCTTCTTGATCATGTAGCCAAGCATCTCCAGGATTACAGAGGCTGTAGCATATACCAGTTCATTGGTTTGAGTTATGGTGGTAGTAGGAATTGTCATTAAGGCTCTATTGGCATCTTCTAGCATACTATCTGATGGTACTTCTCCAATAAGCCTTGGTAATCGGTCTCAAGGATTGACTGTAGCTAGTTTATTCATGATCTTATGCCTCATATCAGCTGCTGTGCTCTGTAATGGAGGAGGTGGCAGTGAAGTTCCAGCTTCAGGTGTTGGCTGCGCATCTAGTTGTTCTTCCAGGTCTTCTTGAGTCAGGGCTGTAAATGGGGGAGTTGGTCTATCTCAAGTTGTGAGAGCAGCTTTCTCTTTCCTGTGCTGAAGCGTTGGGTAACTAGCTGTTTCTCAGTTAGTGGGGATGTAGGTCTTTTATCCATACATAGTTTCCTCATACATTTCACATATCCCCTCTCATTAGGTCTACTGCTGTCATAGCATTCCATCAATTCCAATTTCTCTTGTCTCATCCATGTATGGTTTGTTCCAGTAGCCCACTTATCATCAGATTGTCTAGTTCCCCAACATCTGGCACAGACTTTGTTAATCCAGGCGACGTCTGAGCCAGCATGAGTCTCCTAGTTCGTGGCACTCTCATATTCGAGGTAGGCAAGTGATGCATTAGGGGGTCTTTTGCCTAAGGACTCCTACCAGAAAGATAGGTAGGCAGGTACCAACTGGGATTTGAACCCCAGTTTCTCATATCAAAGGGTAGTGCTTTTAACCACTATGCTATCCAGTCACCTACCTAGCTAGTTCTCTAGCTATCTATATAAAAATTGCATATGCTTGCACGCACTGCTAACATAGATCTCAATTCTGAAAATGCTTACACACATTACTTCTGAGGGAATTCTGAGCAAATTAAAAATTCTGCACCAAAAAATTAAAAATGCTGCACTTTTTATTTGTGAAAATAACAGCACAATCACTATTTTCAACTATTGTGGTAATTTATTACAAAACATCTGCCAGCAAGTATGTCTGTAAAAATTAGACAACAAAAAGATTCAAGAAATGCTTTTGACAAAGAGCACATCTACGTGGCTACACAGTGAGTGAGAGGGACGGAGTCTCACCTGCACGCTTAGCCTTGACTCCCAATCCAGCTGTGGGGCTAAGTGCGGCAGGATTCAAGTGTGGAGGGGCTCAGGGCTGACTCAACCATATAGGTGAACTAGGCAGTTGCCTAGAGTGCCAGGCTTTAAGGGGGGCACCAAATTAAATGCAAATGAATTTTTTTCTCTATTAATATGTTATCTCTTATACTATGTCAGGGAGGGGCGCTAAAGTCACAGTTTGCCTAGGGTGCCAAAAACCCTTGAGCTGGCCCTGACAGGGCTTAGTGGGCAAGGGAATCTGGGTGTAGAGTGAGAGGGCTCTGTCTGGGGCAGTCTGGGTGAGGAAGGCTCAGTGTAGAGTCTGGGTGTAGGTGGAATGGGACTCTGCATGGGAGTCCAGGTGAAGGTGACTGGGGCTCAAAAAGGTGGGGCTTGGATATGGAGGGTCTGGTGCTCAGCATAAGGCCCTGGCTTCTGAGATAGTGGGGCCTGCTGGAGTGGAAGTTCAGCTGCAGCTGGTTGGAATTCAGTGGGGCAGGGGTTTAGGTATGGGGGCTTGGTGGGCTGGCCCAGATGTGGGGGGAATGGAGCTCATTGGAGTGGACTGGGTGCAGGAAGAAGGTCCAGATGCAGAGGAATGGGGCTTGATGGGTAATCTGGGTGTCGGCAGAGGATCTGGATACAGAGGGTTGGGTCTTGCTGAGGGTCTCATCAGTAGATGCACAAAGGTTGGGCACATGGACACATGGCTTCTTATATATATAGTAAGTGACCCCTCCCCCTAGGACTGTTGACTGACAGGGGGGCAGGCAGTGGAGGGTCCCCATGGTGGGTCTGAACCAGCCCTAGACTCCATAAGCCGTCCATGAAGGGGAAAAGAAAGTCCTGGTCCTGTCCCTTCTTCCCCCAGCTCAGACAAGACTAGCAGTTGCAGCCCGGTGCATGGCAGGAACCAAAGTCTGGGGAGTCCCTAGCCTTGTGTGCCCACCTCCCCCCCAGTCTATGTGCAATGCGACAATAAGCCAGGGGGACAGAGAGTGCAGCCACACACCCCGAGATGCCTCCCCTGGCCGCTCCTGATGCCTGAACCAAACACGCTCCCACTCCAGTACTTCTGCCTGGGAGAGATACATGAATCAATTTTTCTTCAGGAAAAGAGTAAAATCTGTGGGGGGACATTAATTCTGTGCTTGCAGTGATACCGAATTTCCCCAGGAATGACTGTTCACACACTTCAAATTAAGCATGTGTATAAATTTTTCCAGAAAGAAGGCATAAGGCCCCAATTCAGGAATATACTTAAGCTTGTGCCTAACTTTAAATACTCACCACATCTTTAACGTTAGGAGGAAGTTTAAGTATCTTCTTGAATTGAGGGATGGGTAACATTTCTCCGAGCATCGAGAAAGTGCTCAGTGGGTGTAGGAGACAGAACCAGCCCTGAATATTTCCCACATCTTTATACTGATTTGAGTTATACCTTTGTACCTAAGAACAGAACTGTATTATCATTACAGGGGAATTAATTCCTTGGTGATGCAGAGCTCAGCCAGGGACCTAGAAGGGAGGTTTTGCACCTTATGCTGGGACTACAGAAGCCCTCAGGCAGTTTGAAGGCACCGGACAGCTGAGTCCCCTACTACCATAGTCCCTTTAGGTATTATAGCAGCACAGATTCATTGGGGGCATTGCAATGTCCTTTGTGACCCTCAATATGTCCCCTGCCTTCAGGGTTTCTGCTGCAAAAGAGCAAAGCTCATGTGCATAGTACTGTGCTTGCCCTGTGCCTGGGCATATATATCATGGCATGGGGAACTTGTAGTTGTCCCATTCCTACTCTTATCTACTTGTCTGCTGATCACCTATTGATAGTCCTTGGACATCAGGCTAGTCAATGCAGCACTAACTCTGTTCTTTGTTTCCACATCCTTAAGATAGCTAAAGTATATTCTAGCCTAATATTAATATTTCAGACAGAGCCGTGACTATGGTGGCGCCAACGAGGCAAAGTGCCGGGTGGCGTGGAGCGGCTCAATGGAGCTGCCCTATTAAAGGGCGGCTTTCGCAGCGGCGGCTCCAAGTGCCGCTAACGGCAAGGGGTGCGTTCTGATCGGAATGCGCCCTGGGCGGCAAAAATCGGCGTTACGGCTCTGATTTCAGATAAGTAATTGCTGTAGCTGCACGAAGAAGGGCATGCCACTATAAACAGGAGAGGTAGTGTGCATGGCTGTGAACGTGAGAGAAGGTGGTCCACAAAACTCTCTCTTCAAATGCAGCCAACAATGTGAAAAAATTAGAGCAGCTTTGATCTATGGGAGATACAGGGAAATGCTACTTTGTTCTTAAACGTGTTCATAAACCATGGCATATTGTAACTATTTTATTTGGCTGATTACTGATATAATTTTATAATGCAGAAGATGGCATTTAACAGGTGCATCTTTAATACACTGTGCATGGCTATCCCACTTTGTCAGACGCTTTGAAGAGCTCTTCAAAGCATCTGACCAAGTGGGATATTCTCCCATGAAAGCTCACGCAATAAATAAATCTGTTAGTCTTTAAGTGCCACAAGACTCCTTGCTTTTTTTGCTTTACTTAGACTAACATGGCTGGCCCTTTGGAAGTATGCATGGCTAGTGACTAATTGGTATGGTCAATATTGCAATATGGATATCTTAAATTTGTTAGTCTTTAAGTACCACGGGACTCCTGGTTTGTTTTATTGAACTAGACTAACAAAGGCTGTCCCTTTGGAATTAAAGCAGTAGTTCTCAGCCACTGTGTTGGGACACGTTTTTCCTCCAGCCAGCGGGTGTGTCACCGAAAGCCAGCGAGGCTGGATTTGGCCTAGGGGAGGTGAGCTGGTAGGGCTGCACTATGTCATCAAGTGCGTCCCAACCTGCGAAACTTTGAGAGCCAGTGCCTTAAAGCTCTGAGTCTTCAAAACAGTCCTGAATGTTTGCCAAGTCCATATTGGCACACAGGCTTTTGCAGCTGGTCATTCTGTGCTTGCAATTGTAAGCAAAAATAGAAAAGACTCATAGGGCTGGAAGGGATCTCATGAGATCATCTAGTCCAACCCCCTGTCCCACGTACAGGAAAAAGACGGAGAGGTTTGGTGGCTGCGTTCAGGTTTGGCACGACTTGTGAACCTGCTTTACACTCTCTTTCCTAGCCTGACACCTGAGGGGTCCTCTGCTGGCCACAGATTTTCTTTTCCTTCAGGGCAGAAGAACAGTGCGCAAGTAACTGTCAGTGTAATACCATCCAGGAGGAGGGCGACCTTAGGGTTACCGGATACCAAATCATGGAAAGGCGGACAGGGAAGTATGAAAAGGAGGACATTGGCGGACACATGGAAAAAATGCAGTATTAATGTCATATTCTTCTGTTTTTTGGGGGCCCTGGAATGCTTTCCCCTAAAAATAAGGCATTCTATGGTATTCCAGCATACTTTAACACCCAAAAGTAAAAAAGTCAGGCAAAATCACGTCTTTTAAAATGCCTGCTGGACAGAGGACGTGTCCTCCTTGGTGACCTGTCCTTTACCCACTGTCCTTCAACACTCGACACAGACCCCCTGTGACGGGCCGAGGCCTCTGATCTGCTCCAAAACCTGCTTTCCGGCCCCCAGGTGCCGAGGGGGCTCCTCCTGCTCCCCACGCGAGGCAGCGCAGAAACAAACGAGCGCGCAGAGCCACGTGCCCCTTCCAGAACCTCGGCTGCGGGCCGCCCGTAAATGACGTAACACCTTACGCGCGGAGACCGTAATTCACAACGGAAGGGGGCTTCCCCGCGCGCGCGCATGCGCAGGAGGAAAATCGAGGCTCGGAGCTTCCCGCGCACCGCCTCCTCAGCCCGCTCCGCCCCAGGATTGGTCCCTCCCGGACAACCCGATGGCCCCGCCCCGAATTGACCCCGCCCACAAACTGCCTCCTGCGCTTGCGTCACGCCCCTCCCAAACCACGCCCACTCTGGGCCGGGCCCTCTGCGCTAGCTCCACCCCCCGCGTCTCCTGGGCTCGGCCACGTCCACGCGCCGGGCTGGGCAGGGCGGTGCGCGTGCGCACTGGCGGAGGGGCCGCCGCTGGCGCGTGCGCGCTGTGGGCTGCCCAACATGGCGGCGGGGAGCGGCGGCGGCGCGCGGGCCTGGCCGCTGTGGTGGCTGCTGGCGGCCGCGGCGCTGGCCCCGCGGCCGGGCCGGGCCCTGATCGAGGGCCTGTACTGCGGGCGGCAGGTGTGCTACGACGTGCTGGGCGTCAGCCGCGCCGCCGACAAGGCCGAGATCGCCCGCGCCTACCGGCAGCTGGCCCGCCGCTACCACCCGGACCGGCACCGCGGGGAGACGCTGCAGGCGGCGCACGAGAAGTTCCTGCTCGTCGCCACCGCCTACGAGACCCTCAAGGTGAGAGAGCGGGACCGCCGCCCCGGCCGGAGCCGTCCCGGTAAGAGACACCCCATTGCAACAGTTGTGCAAGTAACCCACTTGCACATGGATGATATATGTCAGGGGTGGCCAAACTTATGGAACTCAAGAGCCGCACAAGTTGATTATTAAACCTTCAAGAGCCGCACTGAGGCATATAGCCATATACTTTTACCTATTATATTGATTTGCTGACGTTCTTCCACAAGCCACACTTTTTCATTCAAGAGCCACATGTGGCTCCCGAGCCGCAGTTTGGCCACACCTGATATATCTATATATCTATATAAACTCTTCAAAACTTCATCCTACAATTCAGTATTTCATAAGCAACTAACAATGATGAAGTGGGACTCAGCTTTGTGTGGTATAGTTTAAAGGTGGGTGTAACCTATGGCGATGGCAGGTAGGAGCATGTTTGAAGCAGGTTACACTCTCAGATGAGAACTGCAGGAGCTGTATCCTCATGAATGGTCTCAGAGGGAGGTTAGTTTCTAGTTGTAGAGTACCTTTAAATCCGCATG
Source organism: Podocnemis expansa (assembly GCA_007922195.1). Classification (NCBI taxonomy): domain Eukaryota; kingdom Metazoa; phylum Chordata; order Testudines; family Podocnemididae; genus Podocnemis; species Podocnemis expansa. Next base: position 19,654,865 of record ML681995.1, on the reverse strand, counting down.
TTCCCTTCTACATCTTCAGGCTGATGGGAGAAAGGGGGATAGGTAGATATGAGACCGATGTGCGGTCTCTCCATTCTTCTGCTGTGATCCCACAGAAGCCCACTCTTAGGGTTCCTATTTTGGGTTTTGCCAAGTATGTGGAGTTAAGGGAGCCAGCAGGATTAATCCAGTTATCACTTCCCCTGCCCTCCAATATCTGCAGGGTGAATACAGCATACCTGCATGCAAACTTTATTAAATTGCTGTCTTGTGCTTGTTTGACAGCCTGAGGATGGCCGCTGTAGAAGAAACCACTTTTCCTCTTCCCTAGGTATGATATTCTCACATAGTGGATGAATTCCAAAGGGGTAGCCGTCTTAGTCTAGTAAAGTTCCCCATCTTCAAGCATGGTAGGATAGACTTCCTTTTGCTCCTCTCTCTGGGGGGGGTCTGGCTCAGGGGCAATGGTTGCTGGCTATTGCCTGCATGGGTAAGTTATGGGGTTTGCATGCCCACGCAGCCTACAGGGAATGTTGCTTCTTTGCTGACACCCCTCCGTGCTGCATGGAGGTTGCTAGCCCTGAGGTCCTGGAACGGGCCTGTTCAGTGCTGGGAGAAAGGGGCAAGGCAGCCATTAACTCTGCAGAATGGACCCACTCCAGGGCCTCACGCCTGAAAGTAGCAGCCCACACCTGCTGCTCTGTGTCTCCTGGGGAGGAGTGACCGGCCAGCAAAGTGGAGGGAGGGCGGCCCGGCCTCTGGCCCAGCTGTCCCCTCCTCCCCACAGCACTGGGGCTGCAGCATGACCGCTCAGCCTTCTCTGCTGTGTGTGGCTTGGAAGCAGGGGCGGTAATAGCGCCCTGAAACTGGGCCAGCCTGGGACCCCTCTAATTTGGCCCTGGTGTGGGGCCAGCTGGGTGCCCTGCTGCAGCCCAGCCCCCCACAAAGCTGCACGATGGCAGCTAAAGAGCTGCTGTTTGCCAGCCCCTGCCGTGTTTGGTTTTGCATGTTATTTCTGTTGTCAGTTTTGTGTCCATTTATTCTTCTGCACGGAGACTGTCTTGTTTGGCCAATATATAAGGTGTGGGACATTTCTGGCACATGCTGGCATAAATTACATTTATGGATGAGCAGGGGAATGAGCCCTTGATGGAGAAGCTGACTTGACTATACCCTGTAATGGTGTCTTTCTGTGCAGATATGTGAGTAAAGTTGGTAACATGGCTTGTTGTGGTGATAGGTGCCTACCTTAATGACTCTGTAGTTATGTTTGTAGTTGCTGGTGAGTATCTGTTTAAGGTTGTGAGCCTGTCTTTAAGTGAGGAGGGGTCTGCTGCCCAATGCCTGAGAGAGAGAGAGATTATCTCATGGAATAGATCCATGATGATGTGCTGTAGAAGTTTGACTTGGGGGTTGGTTGTAGGTGATGACTAGTGATGTTCTGTTTTCTTTCTTGGGCTTCTCCTGTAGTAGTTGATTTCAGGGTACTTGCCTGGCTCTGTCAGTCTGTTTCTTCACTACTCTGAGTGAGCATTGTAGTTTTAAGACTGCTTGATAGAGATCCTGAAGGTGTCTGCCTCCGTTTGAGGGATTGGAACAAATGCGGTTATATTTTAGGACTAGGCAGTGGATCGAGTGGTGTATCCTGGGTGGAAGCTTGAGGGATGTAGGTAACTCTAGTGGTCTGTAGGTTTTTGGTATAGGTGGTATTTATGTGTCTGTAACTATGTTGTACTGTAGTGCCCAGAAAGTGGGTCTCCTGTGTGGAGTGTTCCAGGCTAAGGTTGATCATGGAGTGGAAATTGTTTTAAGTGATAGGATCAGGTCAGACTATAACAGCAAATCAAAGCAGTTGTTTCGATTCAAACAAAGGGAACAGCATATTAGAAGGTGGGGAGGTGGACATAGGCGCTAGTCACTGACTGTAATGGGACAGCCAGTTCAAGTTTTTGTTCAAGCCTAAGTCAATGGTATCAAATCTGCATATGAATTCTAACTTTGTCGTTTCTCTTTGAAGCTATGATTTGTAATTAATTTGCAGTTGTACAACAATTGACATATATTCAAGGGAGTGAGCAGGAAGATTGAAATGTTCCTGTGGTGTTTTTTGAATGTTACTTCTGGTGTAAGATTTGTGTCCATTTATTATTTTGGGCAGAGACTGTTCTGTTTGTCCAGTGTATAAAGTGGTGGTGCATTGCTGGCACATGATGGCATAAATCACATTGGTGGATGAGCAGGTGAATGAGCCTTTGATGGAGTATCTGGCTTGATTAGGTCCTGTAATAGTGTCTTTTGTGCACAGATATGTGGGCAAAGTTGGCAAGGCGGTTAATTGCAGGGATGTTTGCCTGCCTTAATGTTTCTTCGTTTGGTCTGTAGTCGCTGGTGAGTATCTGCTTAAGGTTGGGGGGGGCTGTCTCTTGTCTTCACTGTAGATGAGGTGAGGGAGATTCTTACACATCAGCTGTTCCTTTTAGGTGACAGATTTCGGAAACTGTCCCAGTTTGAGATGTCAGTAAGAAGTTTTGTAACAAATTGATAGATTAAACAGTAGTAGTAAGTTCCCAGGATCAGATGGTAATCATCCAAGAGTTCTGAAGGGGTTTAAATATGAAATTGCAGAACTAACCGAGGTATGTGACCTATCAATTAAATTAATTTCTGTACAAAATGACTAGCAGATAACTGATGTGATGCCAGATTTCTAAGTAATGGTTCTACAGGTGGTGCTGACATCTACAGGGTGGTAAGGCTGCCTGTAGCACCAGGCAAATTGATTGGAACTATAGCAAAGAATAGAGTTATCAGACACATAAATGAACAATCTGGATTTTGTAAAGGGAAATCATGCCTCATCACTCTACTAAAATTCTTTGTGTGTCAAACAAATACTTGGACAAGAGTGATCCAGTGGATGTAGTATACTTGAACTTGGGGTTCCCCAGAGATATGTACTGAGGCCAATGCGTTCAACTTATTCATAAATTATTTAGAAAAAGGGACAATCAGTGAGGTGACAAACTTTTCAGATGACGCAAAATTACTCAAGATAGTTAAGTCCAAAACAGACTGTGAAAAGTTAAAAAGGAACTCACAAAATGGAGTGACTGGCTGGCAAAACAGATGAAGTTCAGTGTTGGTAAATGCAAAGTGCATGTTGGAAAATGTAATCCCAATTACACATTCAAAATGATACAGTCTAAATTAGTTGTTACTACTCAAGAAAGATCTTGGACTCATTGTGGCTGGTTCTTTGCTAAATATGCAGGAGCAGACAAAATAGCTAGCAGTGTTAGGAACCATTAGAAAGGGGGTAGATCAGTGATTCCCAGCCTTTTGTGATCAAGAGCCACATATAATTTTTACAGCCCTGAAAAGCCATCAGCCTCCACTCGCGGGCCCCCCCCCCCCCCCGAAAGCAGTCTGCCTCCTTGCTGATCTCCTGTCTTCCTGGGTGCAGTAGGGAAATTGCATGTATCTGTTGTCCTGTGCATTCCTCCTGGGTCCCTAGCCAGTGGCTCCTTTCTGCAGCCAGGGGAACAGCAGGTTTAAAACAGAAGGAAGTACTTCTTCACCCAACGCACAGTCAACATGTGTAACTCATTGACAGGGGATGTGACGGTCAAAAGTACAACTGGGTTTAAAAAATAAATACATGAATAAATAAATTCAGAGATAAGTCCATTAGTAACTATCAGCAAGGAAGGCAAGGTGCACAGCCTTATGATCTGGGTGTCCCTAAACCTCTGACTGCTAGAAGCTGGGACTGGGTGACAAGGAATGGATTACTTGATAAATCATCCTGTTCTATTGCTCCTTAAGCATCTGGCACCGACTAGTGTCAAAAGACAGGCTACAGAGTTTGCTAGACCATTGGTTCGATTCAGTATGGCCATTGTTACGTAAAAATGCCCTTTATTTCAACAGTATTTTTCAGATAATATCAGTGTCGTATGCTCTGTGACTGTATAGGGATCCTAATAGAATGCCAGCATTCAGCAGTGAAGAATTAAGATTGATGATTGATTTTTCCTGATTCTTGTTCATTAATGTAGTTTAGTTTAATTTTCTTGCTCCATAAACCTTAAAAAAAAAAAAATCAAATATTGTGTAAAGAAATGGAACAATAAGAAATTTCAGTCCAAAGGGAACAAGTTCCAAAATTGAAACAGACCAGAAATAGAAGGGATACAATGGAAGTGTTCTTTCAACTGTAACTAAAACTGAACTTTTGTAACTTTTGTTTTTGTTTGTTCTTGCCAGTGCTGATACTGTGGACTACAGAAGGGTGTCCAAATAAGCAAGCATCAAATGGATTTATCTGTCTGGGAAGAGTCCATTTACCTTTGCTTGCAAAAACAAATAGAACTACCTATTGATCTCAGAAGGGAATGTGTTCTCTCTCAAAAGTAGGGCTGCTTGAGGCCTGTATGCTGCTGTACAGTGTCTTACACACTTTTCTTTTTTTCCTTTGGCTGAATTCTTTGTTCTATTACTAACTCAGCACCTAGATTTCAAAGCCAATAAAATGAGGCGCATTCAGACTGGTAGCCCTTGTTTTGCAAAGAAATTACTGTCTTTCCATTGACATTTCCACTACTCTAGCAATTTACTAATTGTTAGATATATCATGGATACATTTGTTGTATCAATTTGAGTTTTATGTCATTAACTTTTAAGTTTTCAAGCTTCTAACTGGGCAGCAAGATTAAAAAGTTGCTGCTGAAGTTAAAAGCTGTATGACCAACATAGAGTAAAATCCGTAAGATCTCTAAAAGGCATATAAACAATATAATGGGCTACAGTCACTGGAATCTATTAAAATCATCCCCCTATCCATCTTCCTGACAACTCAGAGTACTGTACCTGGTGTGTGCGTCTAGGGAACGTCTTCACTTAAAAATCAGTTCTAAATGTTTTAATACTAACATTACAGGTAGTGCCTGTGATTCTTACAGCAGAAAAAACATCAGAGAGAAATACATTTCATTTACTTTGTGTCCTTGAAAACACTGCAGAGTCCACATTGCTTTTTCCTGTTTATTACCCTTCAAGAAGGAAAAGGAAGGGGAGCTGTGTTTTGTTTTTGTTTTTTCAAAAAGGAGATAAAATGTAATCGCTAATAAATTAACAGGCAGCTGTTGGGGAGGACAAGCTTAGTATGTGAAACTACCTGGCAGTTTCTAGAAGTTAGTCCCAGACTTTCCAAGTTAAATCAGTGAGAAAGTACTGAGTGCAAGGTATCTGAATTACTAAAGGGATTTGTGAGGAATGATTAGAATAGCCTAGTTTTGTGGGGCTTGGCTGAAATACACCTGAGGGGTTGGGGGGTGTTATCTACAGATATTTTAAGGGGGAGAGAAGAGAATTATTTGGGATGGTACAAGGGGTATAAATGACTAAATGCAGTTAAGAGATAAGACTCTTTGGCTAAATACTAGGAAAACATCTTGAAAGTGAAGTCTTGTTAGATTGTGGACATCTCCCAAACAGAAACCATAGCAGTCCTGTCTCTTGCTGCATTTAATATTAGACTGTCCCAAAAAACACCCCATAAAACATGCTTTCTATTTTAAGAGTGTTTATTTCAAAACAAAATTAAAACTTCACTTTGCTTTGACTTTAGGATAGATTAGAACCTGTTAATACCATTTATCTCAGACTTCTCAAGCTGATACTGTGTGCTCAGTATGTGACTCTCAAATAGTTAACTGGTTCCAAAGGAAACTGCTTCAGCCAAGGCCAAGTATGCATTATTCAGTCAGATCAATGTATATGTTTTAGAATAAATCCAGTTAGTTTACCAGAGTACAGGAAAAGATTCGAAGAAGTCTCTCTTAAGGACTGAAAAGTGGACGCTGCTTATTGAATACTAATGATGTAGGCCTCTTAATTATTTTTCTCTATCTTCCATATACAAATCAGGCCAATATGACTTTTACAACAGTTTTGTGGTTACCAGTGTTCTAACACTAAAGCATAATTTTGGGAACTAAATTTACTTCCCTGCTAGCCCTCTAATGAAATATTTTATGTGACATTGAGTAAAAATGTAAGGAAGTGAGCCTACAGAATTTTGTGTCAACTGCTCTCTTGGCAGGATGAAGAGACCCGTAAAGATTATGACTACATGTTGGATCATCCTGAAGAATATTACAGCCATTATTATCACTACTATAGCAGGAGATTGGCACCTAAGGTGGACGTCAGGATAGTGATTCTAGTCACTGTATGTGCTATCTCTGTATTTCAGGTAAAAATATATTTATGCTATTATGACTATTCTCAGAATGAATTTCTAAACTGAAAAACAGTAAAATTTGAAATCTAGATTCTTTTTCGAGTAGTCAATTACTGAAATTTTTCCCCTTCAACCGTACAATTAGAAGGCTCATTTTTTCTACATAAGTGTTGTCCCCTGTCGTCAGTGTACTGGACAGATACGCATCCAATCATATAATCTACATCCTGTACCAAGGTTCAGCACATAGTGGTACTAACTTGGTGTTTTTGATACTATAGATTTATAGAATAGGACTGCTGAAGAAATAATCCATTTTCACAGTTCAGAAAATTAAAGGCTGAACAGTCCATTTCCAAAGGGATAACCATGTTAGTTTAGTCCAGCAAAAAAACAACAAGGAGTCATGTGGCACTTTGAGACTAACAGATTTATTTTTCGCATGAGCTTTTGTGGGAGAAAATCCCACTTCCTCAGATGCTTCTGCTCTGATGTGCTGTTACTGTATGAACAGTCCATCCCAACTGGAAGAGCTAGGTTACTGCTCAGTGTAAGGCTGAGCCAGTTTCATACTCAAAGTTCAGATGGGACCAATATGATCATGTAATCTAACTTTGTGCACAGTGCAGGCCAGAGAACTTCCCCAACCCACTCCTGCAATAGACCCCTAACCTATGACTGAGTTATTCAAGTCTTCAGATCATGGTTTAAAGACTTCAAAGTACAGAGAATTCACCAGCAAGTGAGCAGTGCTACAGAGGAAGACAAAAACCTTCTAGAGCTTTTGCCAGTCTGCCCTGAGTTGACAGACTCATTACCAGATGCCCAAGAAAGAATTCTCTGTAGTAACTCAGAACTTACCCCATCTAATGTCCCATCTCAGGTCACTGGCATATCCACCACCAGTAGTCAGTATATGGTCAATTATCAAATTAGGCTTTCCCATCAGATCATCCCTTCCATAAGTTTTTCAAGCTTAGTTTTGAAGCCAGCCAGGCTTTTTGCCCCCCGGATGGCTGTTCCAGAGCTTTACTTCTCTGATGTTTAGAAACCTTCCTCTCATTTCAAGTCTAAATTTCCTGATGGACAGTTTGTATCCATTTGTACTTGTGTCCACATTGGCGCTGAACTCAAATAATTCCTCTCCCTCTCTGGTATTTATCCCTCTGATGTATTTTAAGAGAGCAATCATATCTCCCTTCAACCAGTTTCCCATTTTTGTGTCAGTGTTTTAAGAGGCTAATTTTGAAACTCTTCTTAAAAGAATGTTCATAATGACTGAAATACTCCAAACAATGAGAGCTCCTGACTTCATAGTATCCATTCAAATAAGACATAGCTTGGTTCAGTGAAGTCTTGGTATTAAAATAGATGTATTGTGCCGTGTAGAATTAATAAATATTGTGTTTCGGGTAAGATGATAATGCTGTATACGTCCTGGGGCAATTGTTTAAATAGAAGACATTTCTTAACTCTTTTCTTTAACACTTGACTTTCATGTATATTAGGTTAAGTCTATACCAATGGTGGCAAAATAGCCACTGTCAGCATAATCTTCTATGTTCAACTGAGTGGTCTGTGTAGATGCAATGGTGATTTCCAGATCGATTGAGTGCAACTCCAGCCCTGGAACTGGAGTATCAGTAAGCTGACTGGAAAGCATTTCTGGTTGGCTTAGCATAGTGTCTAGCGAGTCATTAGTATATCCTGGGGAGATATGCAAGGTATTTTATGTACTTTGCTTACCTCCTGTCAACTGCCATGAAAAAGTGCGGCAAGATAGACTAGGGCTTAGAGTTACTTGCTCAAGACTACCATGAAAGATAAAATGTCTGATAGCTATGTCAATATGCTGTACCTGAAGAAATGATTGAACATTGCTCTCTAGTGGTCTAGAGGCCTTGCACTGCTTTTTTCATTAAATAACCTGACTTGGAGCTTATTTGTTAATGCTTATGGTATCATCTGCAGATAAGTAAATGCCCTAGGGTAGGGTTCTTGTCTTCCAAGCAATGTTCAGTAAGGCAGGGCTTAAATTCAGCCAGAGCTGTCCAAAACAGAGCTCTGGTAAACGTTTTCAAACCCACAAAGCAGGAGCCTCGGGCTCCAAGAAATACTTTGTGAGAATTCAAGCCCTGCCTAGAAGCTTACGCAGCTAGATATCCTACTTTTTCTGAAGCCCACTTGGTTCTAATGGAAATCCTGCCCAGGAAGGCCAGCTGACTTTGGTGATTCTTGGGCTGAATTAGGCAGAGAAAAGGCTGCTTTTCTCATCTTTCTACCCTTATTTTGCTTGTCATCCACTTCCAGCTGCAGAATGAAGAAAGAGACAGAGAGGGATTGAATCAGATAAAGCAAATCCTGTCAGGCTAATGAGTACCCTTCCATAAACTATGTTTGTTTAACTGTTTTAAATGAGTGCTGCTTATAATGTACAGTATTGCACTATGGCTTTAATTGCAAATCCAACGCAGTGAAAAATCTTAGACCATTTTTCTCCAGTAGAAAATAATAAACCAGTTAACATGCCATTTTAAGCTAAGTTGTGTGCCAGTCTATGCAGTAGTTTATAGTCCTGTAATCCCATAATATGGACTAACTGCTGCAAGGAAATCTGGTACTAGACAGGAGAATTTCAGTTAAAGTCCCAAATTATTTAATGCATTGAAGTTTGCAAACTGTAATTCCATGTTTATCAAACTTCTGCTGACAGTGAGGTTTCCCTGTGTGGGAGAAATGATCTCACTGTAACAAGGTTCACCTGCCCTTGACAAGTGTAGAATTTCTGTCAAGCAACAAACTCAAACCCTGAGCTCATCATGCCATCCTCATTTCTGGCAGTATGCAACGAGTAAAAAAACAACTGCTTGCTAATCAAATAAGTGAAAGAGCAGTTGAGCCACAATGGAGCACTATGGAAGAGAAGGATTTTCTTAACGACTGTAGTCTGTAGCAAGACATGATGCTTCTGGTAAAGTAATTTTTAGAGTATGCCCTGAAGATGTCCTGCCATTGCTGTGTAATTTCTATCTCTGTAAACATAAATGTAGAAGTTATTAGCATACTGGGTTTTTGTTGATAATAAGGGGTTAAAAACCTGCCACTGAGAGAGAAAAATCATCAGACAAGGCTCTATTATACTCCTTTTCATATAATTCTTCAGTTTGAAAATAACTTCCATCTGATGATGAAAATTAATCCTACATTATTGTAGTACTGTCATGAACTAGCTTTACTTGTTTTATTAAAATGAACAAAATGAAATGTTGCCAGATTCTTCTTCTTTTCCTTGTACATTCTGGATTGTAAAATATATTTTCTTTAGAGGAAAGAGCACAAAGTTGGAAAACCCAAAAAGTACGAAGTTCTGATCCTGAGTTTACCAATGTTAACACAATGAGACATCTGGCCCACATCTGCTCATAGACTTTAAGGTCAGATGGGACTATAAAGACCTTCTGTCCCATGCAGGCCACAGAACCTCACAAATCACTCCTGTAATAGAGCCCAACCTGGGACTGAGCTAGTGAAGTTCTCAAATAATGGTTTAAAGACAAGGGGCCTGGTTCTTTAGCTCGGTAGAAGAAATCTCACACAAGTCTTTCAGTTCCCATAGAACACCCTTCCAGGGCAGGGATGTTTTTACACTAGTTTTGCCCCTGACTTGCTGTAAGACATGGGCAAGTCTGTTCACCTCTCTGCATCTGTAAAATGGGGGTGCTACCTCTTTTACTAAATATCATGATTCTTAATTTTTATTTAACTGGTAATTGGCTGTACCAAAGTTGGTGGATTTTCTTAGGATGTGTTTCTTTGTTAACACTACTGCTGAAAATAACAAGTTGTTACTGTTTTATGTTCTAGTTCTTCAGCTGGTGGAGTAGCTATAACGAGGCCATCAACTACTTGGCAACAGTGCCAAAATATCGCATACAAGCGCTTGAGATTGCCAGGCAACAAGGTCTGCTCAACAGGGCTAAAGAAAAAGGCAAAAACAGACGGTCTAAGGAGGAAATCCGTGGGGAAGAGGAAGAAATAATCAAAGACATCATCAAAAATAAAATAGATATAAAAGGCGGCTACCAGAAGCCTAAAATCTATGATATCCTTCTATTCCAAATCCTTTTAGCTCCTCTTTACTTGTGCAAGTATATAGCTTGGTATTGTTGGTGGATTTATTGTTTCAATATTAAAGGGCAAGAATATGGTAAGGAAGAGAAGCTGTATATCATACGCAGATACATGAAGATGTCACAGTCTCAGTTTGACAGTCTGGAAGATAACCAGAAAGAGACTTTTCTGGAACGGCAGCTATGGATAAGAGAGAACTATGAGGTGAGTAATCTGGCATGTTGGGAAGATGAATGGTAAATGCCCAGTTTGTCCAAAATAACAATGTGTTCTGTGGTGACTGTACTGCCTGAAAGGCTGTGATTCATTTCTGGATCTCAGTCACTAACTTGGAGATTTTTAGGAGCGAGATTCAGGATTTCTGACCAAAGACCGTTTTTGCCCATTTATTGCTGTGCTAGAGCATCCCAGCAGAGAAGGACTGGATCTTTCGAAAGGTGGCCCCAAAACTGCTCCAACAGACCCTGCCAAGTTACTGTGTTTATTCAAGCTGCTTGAAGCTGTTTTCTTTTACTGCCGGTTCCTGATAATCCTCTTTGCCTTCACTTGTCCTTCTGACTTTCAGTGATCCATACTGACTTCTTGCTGCTTTATTCAAGTAAGGTGCTCCTTGCTACTCAGGTCAGAGACTCCACAGAATATGCAAGCTCTGTGCTGCCATCTGAGAGATTAGGGTGCCAGATGTCTCAGTTTTTTAGGGAGGGCCCTGATATTTGGGGTCACCCCAGCCCTGTCCCAGTTTTTCACTGTTGCTAATTAGTCGCTGTATTCTGTTAGTTAACGTGTTACTTTTTAGTTCTGACTGTGCTTGTTGCTGTACAAAAGTCAAGTAAAGGCATGATCCTTGTACCATGAAACTTGCAATTGAGAACATAGTAGGAGCCCTTGCAGCTCTTCTGTGCTAAACAACATTTAAGGTTTTCTGCTGTACTATGTTGTGATGGTATGGTAAGCATCTGGCTGTTGACAGCTGTACTTCATATTTAATAATGTTGCATGTCACACAGTGTCTCCGAGCTAGACAATTTGATGTCTGGTCTGTCTTGACTGCAGAGGGGCACAAGTACGGAAACAGGATGAAATAAAAGTTAAACCCATGGATCTAGCTATGACACTGACTATTTCCTATGCAGCAATACAGTAAATGATTTGGTCAGGAGCCCGTGAACTATCTGTCTTTGTTGCTATGGAATAGTATTGTCTCCTGGACAAGCATGCAGCTTTTAGCTGAGGTTCGTGTGTGCTTTGAATGCATTCTTACAAGATCCAAACTCACTCAACAGAATGTAGGGGAGTTGAATTTTGGGCCAAACTCTGCATTCTGAGCACCAGCAGTCTGAGACTGACCTGACTGTGTGGTGCAACTTGGAGCCTCTGTTTATTTGGGGGGACACACACAAAAAACAAAAATAGTTCGTGAACAGTAGGGGTCATTGTAATCAGCTGGAATTTGACTCTAGTATGAGGCCCCCTTCAAGAACAAAAGAATGGCCTTACTGGGTTGCACCAATGGTCCATCTAGCCCTGTATCTTGTCTTCCAGCAGTGGCCAATGCCAGGAGCTTCTGAGGCAAGGAATAAAACAAGAAGCATCAAGTGATCTATTCTGTTGCCCACTCCCAGCCTCTGGCAGACTGGCTAGGCACATACTTCCGAGCATGGTTTTGCATCCCTGTCATCCTGGCTGTTAGCCATTGATGGGCTATCTTCCATGCACTTATCTAGTTCTATTTGGAACCTCATTATAGTCTTAACCTTCAAAACATCCTCTGGGACAGTTCTTCAGATTTGTCATCTTAAAAGAATGGCTCAGCCTTGAGGGCTAACTGTTATTGGGCTTTCTTTAAAGCAGAGGTGTCAAACTCCTTCAATGTGGGGGCCACACTGGAGGGCAGGACACCTGTCCCTGGCCATGTGTCTGCACGGGCTGCCCAACTGTTTCCCCTGCTCTATTCAGAGCAGCCTGGGTTCCTTTCCCCTCCCCACCGTGCAGGCTCTCGGATACCTTCCCTTTTCCCTGTCCTGTGAGTCCCCCCCCTTCTAGCTGGGCAGCTCCCAGAGTTCTTCTCCCCCCCCCGTCCACTTCCCCTACTGCATGGTGGCAGGCATCAATCAGTCCGTCCGTCACAGGCAGGCTGGGCTCCTGCCTCCCCCTTTCCCTGCCCGCTCACTGTCAGTCATCCAGCATGCTGCCCTTTGATTGGCTCATTCCAGTGTGGCCCCCAGCCACTTTTTCCTTTCTAGTTTGTGATTCCTGCAATATGCTGTCAATCAAATTAGCATGTTTGACTGACAGTGAACAGTTGGGATGGGGGGCTGTGCAGTGATGCTCTGGGAGCCCAGCCTAACCTGCTGTGACTTTGATTCTGATTGGTTGGCAGACCACAGCAGAACTGAGCTGGGATTGGCTGGAGCACTTCCTTTGTTCCTCTGTGCTGTGACTCAGGTCATGTGAGTGAGTCAGAAGCACACCTGGCCCTCTGCCTGCAAACCAGAGGTGTTGCTGGGGTGGGGAGGGACCTGGGCCCCGCCCCCAGCTGGCAGGCCTCGCCCCCTGGCCAGGGATAGGGCCAGGCGGGGCCGTGCTGCCGCGGGAAGCTAGGCCACAGCAGGGCCGGGCCAGAAGCAGCAGAAGCGGCCAGCCGGCTGGGCCTCAGATCCCCAGCCCGATTGGGCTGGAGATCCGGGGCACTAGCGCTGGGACTCGGGGCATGTGCCCTGGGGTGCCCAGCGCCAGCGATGCCCCTGCTGCAAACTGTCTTTTTTTTCCAGTTTGTTGCTGCAGACAGCTTCCGGGCAGCAGCTGTGAGTCGGCACCCCTGTCGGGCCAGATTGGCCCACAGGCTGTGAGTTTGACACCCCTGCTTTAAAGTCGCTTTTTCCTTCCTCCAGGTCTACAGACAAGAACAAGAAGAAGAGCTAAAGCAGAAGATGGCCATGGACCCTCGATGGAAGAGATACAGGCGGTGGATGAGGAATGAAGGACCTGGACGATTAATGTTTATTGATGACTAAAGGCTGCTGAATAACATACAATACTGATAAATCTGACTTGCAAAAATTTTTCACAACTAAATTTTCAGAGTTTTATCTGCTGTGCCTCGGCAGTGATCTAAAACTCAGGAATAATTTCATCAGGCAGAAAATCAGTACACGTTTACCATTTTTATAAATAAAAGTGAATCTGTTAAACAGAGCCTTAGTTCATTGTTTATAGTCTACTTCTGTAGCTGGGGTTCATTGTTTAAAGTATGTGTTCTTACCAAATTTCAGCACGACTCCAACTATACCTTAACACCCTTCAATTTTTTTTGATGAAGTCTCCTAGCTATATTTTGTTTTGCCCCCTTTTAAGATTTTAAGGTACATTTGGTTGTTAGGGATGTGTAAACACCCATGTAAAATTCTACATGTATAGCAATTTTATGGCTTTTTATCAGTTTTTCCTCCATCCCAACTCAAAGGCTTCCAAAAATCTGAGTGATCTTGTGAAATAATATATTTGATAGACTAAGCATAATGGGCTTGTTTTTTTCCATGCCCCTTTCACTTGGAATCATGGTCTTTATTCATTTTGGAGATGAGTGCTGCATGACTGTTCAGCAATGTGACACGACCATTGGTCTCTGTTCTGCAGAATGATGCATTAGGTTGACTTTGCTGAAATCTTAGGATGGGTTTAAAGTTTGTACATTGAACTGTAGATACTTGTTTGGAACAAGTCTACCAGTGAAACATGATATGTTCCTTACACCATAGTATTGGTATCAGGGAAACCAGTTCTTTGGTTTAAAGGGGCACTTTGATGCCTTATGTAAATACAAAATAGCTTATTATATTACAATCCTGATCGGTTTCACATTCTAAAACCAAATTAACCTTTATAAATAAAACGTTCTCTTTATCTCGTTTGCCTTTTGAATGTAGCAACTTTACTGAACAGATACTAGACCTTTTAAAAAGTTCTCTGTGAAGGGAAGCTGGGTATGTCCCCTCTTGTCACTTATGAAGAAAGCACAGAAGAATTCTTCATTAGGAATTCAGCTTTTGAAAGCTTGGGAAGGATTCATGGCCATATCCATTAAGGCGGGGGAAAGACCTGTAGTCAAGGCTCAGGTGACTTCAGATGTTGCTGGAGTCTTGCATATGCTGTGCTCTTTAAACTAACATCTTTTGGCACCCTGTGGGGGATTTTCTTTAAAACTTCCTCATGCAGGTGAGGCGTTGGGTGGCTAGAGAACAAATGGAATGACAGACCAAGGAGTGAAGGCTGAACCATTGCAGTCGGGAGAGGGGTTTTTAGTTAAACTAGTAAAATTTGCTAAAAACCATATAGCTGTCTGCTGTTTTGGAGAACTGAGCTCTGCTGTTGATTCGGTGTTATCCCCACTTCAGTTATGATGTAACTCTGCCTGAGATGTGGCAGGTCTTACCAAGAGAGCCATGGAAGACCATGCTCTATATTTCAAAGTTATAACATGGTAGGGTAATAAGGAGCAACTCGATCTGTTTTGCTGTTACACGTACTAAGGAACTAAAATGATTACTACCAAAAATGCCTTGAAGGCCACCTACAGAAGTACCTCAGTGTAAACTTGCTAATGAGAATGTAAATTCAATGCAACCTTTCCACAAATTGAATTGTATTTATATAAACCTCCAAGTTTGCTTCATCTTTGCCATGGTACAGTGCTGCTGTAAACCTGACCCTCACTTTTTCCGTTAGGAACCTTGTAGCATAAAATCTGCAGTCTCTCTGTGCTCCCATGAGGGCGCCCTGCACACCCTGGCTAGCCTAAGAAGGATCAGGAATGGTAAAGCTGTTCATCTGCTGTGGGAGAAGGAGCAACCCCAGGAGCTGTGAACTCAAGGGAGACAAGCAGGATAATCATGGTCTCAAGACAGAAGCTTGCACGAAGCAGGGCAACCACTCTTCCTCAGCAGCCCTAGCTCTTATTTTTGCAGTAACAGCTGCTGAGGGGGGTGCAACAGAAGTAGGAAAAGTGAGGCTTCTGTCCTTGCTCAGCAAGCAAGGGGAGTCAGGGAAAGTAGGAAGCAGCAGCAGCAATTCCTGAAAACCAAGGGTGCTTCAGCTAATGCAGGGGCAAGACTGGAGACCACAGGGGAGCTGCAGGCGGTTTTACAGTCAGGTTATGTCTATGTTGCAATTAAGACAGCTATTGCTGGCCTCTGCCAATTGATTTGGGCTTGTGGGGCTCAGGCCTCAAGCGTGTTTAATTGCAGGGTAAATGCTCTGGGGCCCTCTCACCTCTCCTCTGGGTCTGAACATCTGCAAAGCCATTAAACAACAGATTAACTCCGGTGCAGGATTTTAATTGCAGAGTAGATGTACCTTCAGTGGAAACACGCTTGCTGTAGATTTCTCCCATATTGGGCTAACCTGATTTCCTTTTTCCTTATCCTGGGGAGGGAGTCAAGCTACAGGATATAGCCAGGATTTACAGGGCCCTGCTGCCCTTGACCAGATTTTGAAAATGAAGGCTAGAAACAGCCAGCAGGAACTTGCTGTTTTCTATTGTGTATCTAGCAGTAGCATCTCCATTAGTTGACTGCCTATGGATTTCCAGCCTCACATTCTATTTTAAGTCCACAAGAATGTCACCTCCATAAATGGGGGGAAAAAAATCATCTTGGGGTAAGGAAGAAGAGGGAATTATTTGATTAGAGAGAGGTGGTGGGAAGTAGTTCTGGGCAGTAAATGAAAAGATGCTGATTTCAATAGAAGCTGGAGCTGGCCCTTGGAACTCAAGCAAGAACATTATTTGTACATTGTAGAAATAGACTCCCACATTGCTGAGATCATTTCACCCCCCACCCCCCATTAATAAGAACACAAACACTTTCTAGTGCAATTTAGGGACTTGTTATCACAGGATCAACATCTGCTTTCAAAAGAAAAACAAACAAGGAGGCCTGTGGCACTTTCAGAGACTAACAAATGTAGCTTGAGCTTTCCTGGAAGAGATGCTTGAAAATTCCTATACTATTTTTCAAGTGTCTGCTGAAGTGGGATTTCTCCCACCAAAGCTCACACAATAAATTTATTAGTCAAGTGTCACAAGACTCCTTGTTTGTTTTGCTGAATTAGACTGGTACATCTACCTCTCTGGGATTTGAAGTTCCCTACGTCAGCACTTCACAGTCCTATGGAATTTTTCAAAGAAATAAAAGCAAACTAGGTAGGAATATCTTAAAAGTCAAGATGATACCATTTAAGACAGGGGTCTCAAACTCAAATCACCAGGAGGGACTAGTGTGTTAGCTCGAGGGCCGCACCACTGAAATGTTTTCATACAACAATATTGCAAATATTGATAGCAATACTGTCATTGCAGGCCATAAGACATAACTTTAGGGCTGCATGCAGCCCTCAGGGCCATGAGTCTGAGACCCCGACTTACCATTTTTCAGTGCTGGGATCTGATTAGCACCCACTGAGGTCAATCGGAATGCCAAAAACTGATTGCAGACAGATTTGGTTACTTGGATCAGTGCAAACTGAGTGTGTCAAACTCTTTTGCTATGGTGTGCCAGATTTGACTTAAATGTACTTCAAGTGGGCTGTATTGTATGTGCAACTGCATGCCGCGATACCCCCCTCTGTTAAGGAGAGAGTATGGTCCCGTGAAGCGCAGTCTCACACACCCAGCACTCTGATGTCATGAGGCATGAACCTTTTGTGGTATTGCAGAGCACTGGGTATGCAAGATCACATTCTTTTCGTTAGGGAGGGTGCAGTCCCATGGTGCACAGTCACGGGCTGTATTCGGCCCTTGGGGCACATGTCTGACATGCCTGGTGTAGACAACCCCCTTCAATTACTACAGTTCTGTACAGACTTTGGTGTCTGCCCATGCAGATCTGGCTGAGCCAGGCCTAAGAGATGTAGCAGTTTGGGGCTAGGTGCCTTTTAGGGCTAAGTTTTTTCTGGACATGTGTTGGGTCTGTTTAGCCTCAAGATAGTTTGTAACTTTGAAGTGCTGATTGTTAACTACTTCTGTGTAGCTAGGGTTGTTTATGAAATCTTTGACTGGACTTTGCAGGTTTGGTGGCTGAGCAAAGCCAATACTTTTATTTTTACTTAGCTAGCAGAAGGCTGTAAAAGATTCCAATGGCTGCAACACAACTGTTGGACATTAAACTTTTATATTTAAGCCCAGATCCTAAAAAGACCCCTGTGAGCAAACCTCAGTGAGGTCAGCATTACTTCACACTGTCAAAAATAAATAGAATCCAAGGCCCTGAAGTTAAGTGTAAGCCTCTTATTCCCTTTCCCCGCTTTCAGCCAAGGTCAAAGATTCACTTGGCTGGGTGGATCTGGTGCAGCCCTGAACCTTGAAGCTGTAAGATCTTCAGGTCCAGACAGTACCTTGTCTTCCTCTGCTGTCATAGGAAACAGGCCCAGGGCCACTTTCTGCGCATTTGAGTCACATGGATGAAAACACCCAACAGCAAGTGCACCTCTCAAACAAATTTTACAAGTGGCTAAGAACTGAGAATAGCTAATTTAGAACAGGGCCAAATTAAAATCCAACCTCCCCTCCTGGTTTGCATGGTGTCTCTCACCTACTGAGCACTGGCCCATTTCAGGAGCCTTTTGCTTTGCCTCCAGCAGGTAGCACATTGTTACCATATTTCCAGGACTTCACCGGCCAGATGCCTTGGCTACAGCCCACCTGGGGCCGGGG
The DNA here is from genome assembly GCA_007922195.1 of Podocnemis expansa. NCBI lineage: Eukaryota > Metazoa > Chordata > Testudines > Podocnemididae > Podocnemis > Podocnemis expansa. The sequence goes on along the minus strand of ML681995.1, from coordinate 19,636,803 downwards.
GGGAGCCAGATCGTGGCAATCTGAATCTGTGCATCGTGCAATGACTGACACACAATCCGGATCCGTGCAATGTGCAATGACCGACTTGCAATCAAAATCCATACAACGTTCAATGACTGACCCGCAATCCGGATCCATGCAATGTGCAATGACCAACCCATAATCCAAATCCGTCTGTGCAGTGTGCAACGAGTGACCTGCAATCCAAATCTGTGTGCGCAATAACCAGGCTGCAATCCAGATCTGTGCAATGTGCAATGACTGACTTGCAATCCAAGTCCATGCAACATGCAATGACTGACCAACAATCCGAATCTGTGCAATGTGCAATGACCGACCCGCAACCCGGATCCATGCAATGCGATGACCAACCTGCAATCTGAATCCGAACCCATGCGTGCAAGGTGCAATGACCCACCTGCAATCCAGATCTGTGTGATGTGGAATGGCCCACCTACAATCTGAACCTGTCCATGCGATGTTCAATGACCCACCAGCAATCTGGATCTGTGCATTGTGCAATGGCCAACCCACAATCCAGATCCATCTGTGCAATGTGCAATGACTCACCTGCAGTCCAGGTCCAACTGTGCAATGTGTAATGACTGACCCCCAAACTGAATCCATCTGTGCAATGTGCAATGACCCACACACAATCCAGATCTGTCCGTGCAATGTACAATGTGCAAAGACCCACCTGCAATCCGAATCTGTCCGTGCAATATGCAATGACCCACCTACAATCTGGATCTGTCTGTGCAATATGCAATGACCTATCCGCAATCCGCATCTGTGCAATGACCAACCCACAATCTGGATCCATCTGTGCAATGTGCAATGACCCACCTGCAGTCCTGATCCACCTGTGCAACGTGCAATGACTGACTCCCAATCTGAATCCATCTGTGCAATGACCCATCTGCAATCCAGATCTGTCTGTGCAATGCAGAATGTGCAATGATCCACCTGCAATCTGGATGTGTGCAATGACCCACCTGCAATCCGGATCTGTCTGTGCAATGTGCAGTGACCCACCTGTAATCTGGATCTGTGCAATGACCCACCTGCAATCCGGAGCTGTCTGTACAATGATTGACCTGCAATCTGAATCTGTCTGTGCAATGTACAATGACCCACCCGCAATCCGGATCTGTGCAGTGACCCACCTGCAATCTGGATCTGTCTGTGCAATGTGCAATGACTGACTTGCAATCTGGATCTG
>ML681995.1:19581353-19635571 GCA_007922195.1 Podocnemis expansa | reverse complement strand
CATCTGTGCAATGTGCAATGACCCATCTGCAATCTGGATCCATGCACGGTGCAATGACCCACCCGCAACCCGGCCCCCCCACCGGCCGGGCGCGGTGCCAGGCGGGGCTGTGGGCGGGACGAGCTCCGTGATCTCAGCAGCCGGCGCCGGGCCGGGTCGGCCTGCGGGATCCGAGCCGAGCCGAGCCGGGCGGGGCGGCAGCATGTCGGGCGGCGGCAGCGCGAGCGGCCTGCAGCGGCTGGTGGAGCAGCTGAAGCTGGAGGCGGCGGTGGAGCGGATCAAGGTGCGGGGATCTCGGCGGGAGGAGCCGCCTTTGTCGGCAGCGGCTGTTTTACTTACTCCGCCGCCTGCCTCTGCACGGGCCGGGCTTTGCAAGCGGCTCGGTTCCCTGCTCCCCGGGCGGGTTGGGGGTAAGAGGATCTGCCCCGGCCGTGCCCCGGCTCGGAGGGGCAGGAGAGGTTTCTGCACCAGGCGGGGCCGGCCGGGCGTGGTTTGCCGGCACGTGCAGGGGGCGCCTGGGACGGTGCTGGAGCTTGGGGGACAGGCTGGCTCGGCACTGGGACAGGGGAGTGTGGATCATGGAGCACGCACAGCCCCGATTCCTGCTGGCTGCTGTCGAGAGAAAAGCTCGTTCTCTGCTCTGGTCAATGATGGAGCCGGACAACAGGAGGAAGAATCACCAGTTTATTGACACTCAGAGCTACTGAGTGCGGCCGGCCCCAAGGAGCGGTGCTAAAAGGGTTTTATACCCAGGTACAACAACTTAATTCAAGGAAATCTAAAAATGGTTAATATATTCAAGGTAAACAAGATTCATACATTTATCAGTACCAAATAGGGATAGTTTTCATACATATTCATATAAGATAGGAGAACTAGTAAAGAAGGTCGGGCTGGCTCCTCAGAGCCTGGGAATGTAATAAACAGGAGAAATTGTTGATTAATAGGTGACCCCGAGACTGGTGCAGTTTCCCTAATCTTCTGCTTATAGACTGTTCAAGGATATGAGGGGCTCTATACTTTTGGTAGTCAGGCTAGAGGTTAAAATAATATCGAGGGAACAGTGCTAAGATGGAGTCACTTATGCTCACAAGTTTGTGGTCTCCTACAAATCTCATAACACTGCTGATCTTCCCCACTTCTCCAGTAGACCCTAATTGGCAGTGCTTCCCAACATTTCCTCTGCCATGGCACACCTTGCTACCTTTCACACATGTAAGGCGCACCACCATGTGGTTTCCAAATGAACATTCATCAGCCAATTCAGAGCTCTTGGAGTAGTTTTTCAAAAATTTGGTGGCACACCTGCTCAGACCTCCCAGCACGCCTGTGTGTGATGGCACCGTACTAGAGAAGCTGGAAGGATGCCTATCAGGTTTTAGCTATATGCTTGTTTGTTTTTATCATATAAATATCATAGGGCTGGAGGAGACCTCATAGGTCATCTAGTCCACCCCCCTGCCAGAGGCAGGACCGCCATCCTGCCAGCCAAATCCTTCTTTTCATAGCCAGTGATCATTTTAGACCCCAGTTCCCACTGTTGCTTTGATAGAGGAACTCTTTCCAGGTATGTGCAAAGTCCAACTGTGTTTCAGGCTGTAAAACTATAAAAGTCAAATTAATTTGCTTCCAGCATTTTTCTCCTCCCTCTTCACACCAAGTGTGGACACAGCCTTATGCTGTGCAGTTTGTAAAACACAGGCTTATCTTGATGTCTCATTTGCGGACAGCTTTGATACTTTAAACCAGGGGTCTCAAACAGATGGCCCACGGGCGGCATGCAGCCCCCTAAAGCTATTTCCTGCAGCCAAAAAGGACACTATTGTTACCAGTATTTCCAACATCATTGCATGAAAAGCTTTCAGTGGTGTGGCCCTCAAGCTAAACTACTTGTACTCATGTGGCCCTTGTGGTGATTTGAGTTTGAGACCCCTGCTTTAAACTGTAGACATTTAGCCAGCTATTCAATAAATTAATAAAATCCAGTTTCAGCTGTTTCCCAATTTGTGCTCATCTGCTTTACAATGAAAGTGAGCAAGTGCTTAACTCCCTGACCTGCACAATTACATGATGAAAGTAATATGGCATTTTGACACCAACGCACCATCCTCTCCATTACATTTGCTAGTATAACTAAGAAGGATCATGAGTAATTAAAATTAAACAATACCAGTTAAAATGATAAAGTACATCTAGACTGTGATTCAGTAACAGGGACTTTAGTTTACCATTTTTTCTACTTGCATGTTCATTCATTAAATTTGGGAATCTGCAGTGAATAGGCTGGTCAACAGTACAGATGTAGACAGTCAACTGTATTCTAACAGGAACATTTCCATTTCGGTGTCCTGTTTTCAAATTCCAAGCCTTGTTCGTTGTTTGAAACTGGTTGGTTGGTTGGTTGGTTTGTCGCTATGATTTTATTTCCTGGACTTGAAACAGAGTAAGGGAATATATCTTTTAGCAAGATCATTACACCACAGAGCAGTAAACTATGAGTTTGTTGGTAGAAAACACCAAGAAATAGAATATAAGATAAAAAAAACATGTAGGAGGTTTAAAAGATGCTGAGATGGATGCTTTGGGGGGAAGACAGTGCTCATTTTTGGTTGCTCTGATTGTGTGATGAATTAGCAGAGGGAAATACTCCCCCACAAGTGGACACTCAGGAAGGGTATTTGCCCTCCTGTCCAAATAAGTGCACAGGGAGGAAAACTTTCCCCAAAGAGCAGCCAGCTGTGAAAGTGATACCTATGCACAAGTAGGGAGTGAGGTGGAAATATGTACCTTTGGTATGGCTTGGAAATGATGGGGCCAAAAAGTGGCCAGATACGAGTAGGAGATCCTTTAGGCATTCCAGAACATCAGGGAGAAATGGCAGTTAACAAGTCTACTTCTGCTGAGATGATCGATCCTCGTTATGGTGGTCACATCTACCATCACCTCTTGGGCAAGTCCATCTCAAGCATCTTGGAGACTCTGAACACAGCTTTGTGAGAACTCCAGTTGATGTTCTCCAGTGCTGCCCTTTGGCTAACTAACCTCCACACTGGCACACAGATACCCAATCCTTAAGCATTCCTTGGATTCACACGGCTGTCTGCAGCCTAACGTTCTGTGTGTGCTGTGGGACTGGCTGTTTCTGGACTCTCTCCAGCTGCAAAATTGCATATGCTAACCAGCTTGCCATCCATGAGGGGTGCCTCAGGCTCACCCAGATTTCTGTCCCTTAACCTTGTGTCTCGTCTCTGAATATCAGGCCACTCCTCTTCCGGTACCTAGACCTAAACTTAGGAACTGAACTTTAGCACCCAAGTTGATAACTGAGGCCTAAATTAATTTTTTTAAGGGAAACCTAAATTTTAATCCCTTCACTCGCCCCTGCTGCTATGCTGTGTCTCGCCTGACTTTTCCTCTCATACGTAGCACCAGGGGTTGAAGTAAGGTGGAACGCCTGGGAACACCATTCCAGGGCCCACTATTTTTAGGGGCTTAGCATTCCAGGGCTCCTAAAACTAGAAAATGGTGCGGGATCACTGTGTTCTGAGGCCCACCATTTAAAAATAGTAGGCCCTGGAATGCAGCGTTCCGGCTCCATTTTCTATTTTAGGGGCCCCAACGCTGAGCCCCTAAAAATAGCAGACCCTGGCATGGTGTTCCACCACGATCCAGGAAGCAGGGGAGCTGCCCCGGCCTGGGCTGAGGTTCCAGCCAGAGCCTGCTCACTGAGCACGCTCAGAGCCTCTGAGCATGCTCGGTGTGAGCAGGCTCAGTACGGAGCCTCAGCCCAGCCTGGGGCTGCACCAGTGACATGGTGGCCGGGTAAGGGGGCCCTGGGGGGGAGTGGATCAGGTCAGTATTATCCCTTGGACTTGAAATTGGGCAGGTATAGGGAGTGCTCACTAATTTGGTATGACACTGTTACTAGCTGACAACTGGAGGGGTGTTGGGAAATTCGGGGGAGGTGGTGCAGGAGGGTGTTAGGGAAGTCCCTGGTTCAGGGACAGGCGAGCCCACCTGGCAGGGAAAGGGCGCAGAGGATGGGGTCAGCCCGGGGCAGCAGAGTGTGACAGACCGCTCCCCAGATCCGGTCCAGTGTGCTGCTTGTGACCTCCCAATTCCCACTCCTGAACCCCGATTCGCTGCACTCTGCCAAGTGACCACTCCCTCCTGAGACAGTCCACGCTGGTCTCTGGCATGCATTCGGTCCCAAGCAGCGGGTGTCTGCTCTGTTGGCTACTCGAGGGTCAGTCCCCCAGGAAGCACCCACGGCCCCACTTACTACATCAGGAGCCACTGTCTACAGAGATTGGGACCCATTCCCAGTCACCACACACTCAGGTCTGTCCATTTGACAAAGAAATGGATTGTGCCCAGCCTTCTTCACTCATACCCTCTAAAGATCACACAACTTTAGAGAAAACAACAACAAGTTTATTCATCAGATTATAATTCTAAGTGAGAATATGGACAATCATGGCAGAATCACAATATAAATGACTTAGGAGAGACCACAAGAAAATAAAAGGTAAAATACGCATGCTAACCTGATGTTTCTACTTGAACTAACCTCATAGTCCAAACAGGTTTATGCTCAAGGTGTTCGGCTGTTAGATGTTTGCACAGCCAGTCTCTGGCTGGGGCCAGGCAGGGCCGAGATCTTTCTTGAAGTTGTTTCAAGATGGAGAGTCCCAGCTAAAAATCCCCTGAATCTTCCAGGTGTCTCTGTTTATCTCCCTGCTTGACCCTTCCCTTTCGGGGCAGAGGCGATCCCTTTTTCTCTTCACAGGCACCTCGATTAGCATCTCTTTGTCTCAACTAGTTGTTTGCTCACTGCTGCTGGGAGACACCTCTATCTGTTCCCCCATCCATGAGCCTTGGAAAGCAGGTTACACGTTTGTTCATACACATCAAGTTGTAGGAAATGTATCATCACAGAAATCGTGTAGAATAGGTTATTAGCATCCATAAAGAAACATTGCATGGTGTAACTGGCAACAAATCATACAATTCCAGTGTGTAAGTGAAGAGGAAAATCATGTAGAACATAAGCCAGCGTGCATGGGGGAAGACGGTGTGGCACAGCAGGGATTGGGGAAATGTTGGGGGACGAGTGGCGAGATGGGGGCCAGGGGCAGTAGCTGGGATGGGGGATAGGTGTGTGGGGAGGCAGTAGGTGGGGTGGCGGGTAGGCGTGTGGAGAGCAGTAGCTGGGGTGGGGGGCAGTAGCTGCAGTGTGTGAGGGGGCCCTCCAGTTTAGGAGGGTGCTGGAGCCCACTGAATTATACTTCAACCACGGTGTGGCACATAAGCTCTGTGGGATGGGAACGGTATTTTCATTTGTTGGGAATGGTGTGTTCATTGCTACATAACCAGCCTGTAATCAAATACACAAGAAAATGGAATTGCTCTGTAACACAATGGTACCAAATTCCATGACACCAACATTTTAATTCCTTGTACAGATGCAACTCGGAATTGAAAACGTTGATGTGAAACGTAGCATCTGTCTTGTCTGGGCTTTGTGCGTTTGATTCTCCGTTATTTTAATCAGCACTTCTTGCTTTGGAAGCTGGCTTGGCTGCCTTCTTATTCTGTGTGATAATATTAAAAGTGCCCCAGGACTCCTTGTTTGCTTTGTGTGATGATAGTTCCTCTTGGTAGGCAGTAAGGAATGAACTGGTTCACCCTCTTTGAGTATTTCTTTTTCCTTGCACAGGTCTCTCAGGCAGCTGCAGAGCTTCAGCAGTACTGTATGCAGAACGCCTGCAAAGATGCCCTACTTATAGGAGTTCCTGCTGGGAGCAACCCCTTCCGGGAACCTCGATCCTGTGCTTTACTCTGAAGTCAGGTATGATAGCTACAGAAGTCACATGCTTTGTACCACGGGTGGACAAAATTGGCTCACAGCTAGGCACCAAGAATTTTACTTTTGATCACCAGAGGGTGCTTCTCCTGTACATTTTTGCTGTGGAGCTAGGCAACAGGCTACTAAAAGTAGTCACCATGGCAAGCAGAAACATGGCTTTGTAGAGGTCTGCAACGTGTATACCCCAAGTTCTTGAAGTGGCCAGTTTCCATTGGGTTGTCTTCCTGTCTTTGACTGCGTCTCATACATGCCACAGTTACTATTCTGTAGCCGAACGCCTGCTATGTTTCTACTCTCTCCCTCCAGAAAGGTGTCAGCCCATCTGGGCTCTAGTATTACGACGTACTTCTCTCACCAGATATCCCCCCTTTCTTCTTTTGCATGTTGGCAGGTATGGTCTCTGTAGCTAATTTTAAAATGAGTCTTCAGCTACAGTAAGCTGTTGGGTGCATGATCTGTTGGGTACTCTGCCCTTCAGATAAGATCCGTCTGCATTTTGAAGCCCAGGATGGGTTTAGAGATCAAAGGCAGCAGGCTTCGATGGCACGCTTCCAAGTTAGTGTTTATCTTCTCCCGCTGTAACTGTTGATTGATTCTGCCCAGCAGTGCTCAGATCTCCCATTCCTCCAATAGCGGGCAGAGCAGCAAAAAGGTAGCTATCTCCACCTGAGTGTGGGAAACTGTCCCTCCATATGGTCACGTGATAATTAAATTTGTTAGTCTTTAGAAGCGCCATCAGACTCCTTATTTGTTTTGCTGAACTAGACTAACGCTGCTGCGGCTTTGGAAGTTAATCCTTTCACGGGAAACTGTGTGCTGCCTAAGAAGGACCTCACTGCCTACAGTCTCTTGTTCCCCCAAAATGGAGTAATGGCCCAATGCTTGCATCTCCAGATAGCCTTAACATTAATATTCAAAATGGTTTAGGAATGAATATTATCCAGGACGTGGTTTCAGGGGTGATAAATAAAGTAGGGAGGGTGACAGGAGGAACTATGAGAGTCCTGTTTACTTGCTCTTTGTTAGAGGACACAGTTAACTTGAAACAGAGGCGTCTCTCTGGCCCGGGGAGGGACCCAGGGCACGGGCCCAGGCCCGCAGGCCCTGCCCCTTGGCTGGGAACAGGGCCAGAAGCTGCCGTGGGCGGCTGGGGCCCAGATCCCCGGCCAAGGATGGGGCTGCCGTGGCCGTGGGCAGCCGGACCCCAGATCCCTGGCCGGGGACAGGGCCGTCACGACCGCCGGTGGCTGGGCCCCGGATCTCTGGCCCGATTGGGCTGGAGACCAGGGCTACCAGATCCGGGGCACCGGCGCTGGGAATCGGGGCACGTGCCCGGGTGCACAGCGCCAGCAATGCCTCTGACTTGAAATAGATTCCCTGTTTAAAAGATGCTTTTATCCCCCTGCTAAATTTTGTGGGTTTAAAAATCACATTTTCTTCCTTTTTTAATGTTTTTCTCCCCTCTCCTGGAGCTGTGTCAAAGTTCCTGGAGCCTGGGGCTCCTCGGGCTAACAGCGTTAAGGCATGCCTGTTTCATAGCCAGTGGTCCACAAGAGAGTGATGTGCCCAGCATCACGTCCAACCAGCTTTGGCTACCCTAGCGCAGTGGATCAGGTACCATTTTGCAGGTGTGACTGAACTGGAGATAGCTTTTCTGTTTGACTGAATGTGCATGATTCTCACCCATCACTGTCAACATTCAGCCAGGGCACCAGTAGCTGCGTGAAAGAGGGGCATTGATTCCTGGCTGGGTGAAAGCATGCCCGATTGCTCAAAATGCTGTGAAAAGCACAATCAGAGAAACAGTTTTTCTCTTCTCTCTGTTACAGTAATCTTGGGGGCTGTCTTTAACTGTGGTAGATAAAAGGTCCTGGCAAATGGGTATCTAGGATGACATTGATTCTTCAGTGTTTGGTTTGTTGTATGAAGCTGTTGTTCGACTTGTTGTATGTGTTCATAGGGCTTATCTCTGTGTGCGTTTTGAATTAAAGGATCACATTGGCTTATCAAGATGCAGGATTTTTCTCCTGTTTAAAGATTAGAAGTCTGGTAGCTGATCTCTTGCACACATTTCAGAAGTATATGAATTAGTACTTGGTTTTATCCTTTTCTTCTTTTGCTAATAACCAATATTTTCATAGTAGATTTGTTCCACTTCATGAGGGTAAAATGGTGGAGAAAATTTTACAGTATATTGAGATGTCAGCATGTGTAACCCATAGTGAAGATGCTAAGATGTTTATAGCTTGTGAGAAGAATTTCTTAAAGAAGAAGGTGAAGACAACCTTTAATAAAACTATTTTCCTTTTATAGGGAAGGTCGGTGGAGAGTTCTCTTCAAGCATGAAATGAATAACAGCAGCTGCCTCTCCTCAAGGAAACACTCTGTGCCCTGCTTTTCTTGTGGCCAAAATGATCTAGATTTTATCAGTCTGTTCTAGTGTGTCACTGGCTGATTAGATCTTTCGCTAATATTTCTGACGTATTTTATATGAGGAAGCATTCTTTTAATAACTTACCAAGCAAGGCAGCTGGTGGCAGTTATAAAGACTAACAAGTTTGTTTACTGCATGAGGTTTCATGGGTAGAAAATCCAATGGAAGCTCATGTGATAAATAAATGTTAGTCTTTATAAGTGCCCCCCAGACTCCTTGTTTGTTTTGCTGAACTAAACTAACATGGCTACCCCTTTGGAACTTTAAAAAAATGAGTTAACCTTGTTTTCACACTTACTGCACAAGGTTATTTAACTATGAGGTGTTTACATTCCAGAAAGGAGAAATGTTTTCATTTTACCAAACAACTTTTTACCTTAGTAATTGTGGGCCCTGGATTAAGGACTTTTCTACATACTTAAACTGCTGCTTCTTTCTATTCATGGTTTGTATTTACATTTTCTAAATAGACATACACAAAGTGCTTGTTAAAATTCACAAGGCACCAGTTCCAGTAAGAGACGAATGTTGCTAAGTTGAAAGGTATTTTTACTTTTTATTTTTAAGACTTGGAAGCTAATGCAGACTACTTTTCAGTGGCCTTTAAATCCATTTATATAGAAATTGCCTGACTGTGTAGCACAGACTTGAGTCTTATGACACATTCACTACAGAGTGTCCAACCTGTTTATTCTCTTTCTTATTTGAGCTCTTCAAGATACTGCTTTGTTGGAATTTTCTTAACAGATGTTTAAAATGTGATCAGCAATATTCACAGAACACTAAAATACATGAATGAGTTCACACACAGAATTATCAAGGCTCAAAATATACAACTCATTAAGCCTTTATGAGCATATAACATTGGGTGTGTGCTTTGTTTTTTATGGAGAACTTTTAAAAGAACACTTTTTTTAAAAATAGCTTTTCATTTTGTTTACTATCTAGTGTTTGTATGACTCTTTTAGAAGCTTGGAAATAAAACTTCTTTCCCTACTGCCTTTTGACCTCTTTGTTTTATTATAAGGAGGAGAACTGTTTGCAGCCCACTTCTTAGGAGGGATTTAGATGTGGGCTCTTGGGCTGCATGACTTTCAGAGCTGCATTGGTTACTGGAGGAATCCAGTACAGTTTATCTCCTGTTAATAGCCAAGCAGTAGTTACAGACATTTAATTTAACTTCTTTGTGTGAATAAGGGAAGGCACCATAACTAGGCTTACAGGAAGAAACATGCACAGAAATTTTCATGTGAAAGGTGTAAATGATGTGCTAAGGTGAAACTTTCTGTGGGGACTAGGGGATTTGAGCCCTTGTTTCCCATTAATGTGAGTGGGAACCGGTCATCCAATCCCATGGGCAGCTGTGAAAATCTCACGCTGAATTTTTCCCAAATACCTTCATTTGTGATGTCCACTGCTGAGGTACAGAAGAGGAGTGTATTAGTTCAGTGGTTTTCAAACTTAGGGTTGGGACCACGTATTGGGTCACAGACCCTCAGGCACTGAGTCGTGGCACCTCCTGCTGCCACCATCAAAAGACTGGGATGCATTGCTCAAAGATGTAATTGTTGGGTTGCAGGTTTTGATTTTAAATGATTTTTTTTCAACTGGGTCCTGAGGAAAAAAGTTTGACAACGACTGTAGTAGTTAATGCCCTGCCAATGTGACCTCTGCCTCCCTACAGAAAAGAAGTTGTGTCCTTCCTGGGCATCCTTCTTTCCAGTCACAACTACCATGCTTCTTTCCTGAGCATCTCACAGCTATCAATGTCTGTACTGCTGCCATGTGGGGAAATTCTGTCTTCCCTGTTGTGCAGCGGGATATCTGAGGTCCAGAGGAAATCAGTGACTTGCCTAAACTTAGGGTATTTGTGATCAAGCAGATCACATTTCTAAAGTCCCAGTTTACCACCTTAATCACAAGGCCATCCTTCCTCCTCAGTGCCTCCCTTTTGTAAGGCATAACTGAACAGTGTGGAGAAATATAGGAAATTTGCCAGTCCTCGGCTGTCATCCACCTGGGAAGAATGCCATTTACAAATAAGTTGTTCTGTTGTTTAGCCATGACCAGTTGACTTGGTTGAAGATGTTTGTGACTCATTGAATTGATTTGATGGCCGCCCCTCCCGGGCCATCACTTAGGTATGTAAAGAATGTAAGAGGAGCAGATGGCCCCCTCAACTTAACTAGATGGCCGTTGTCACCCCATTGTCTCCATTGGGCTTGGCGTAGGTGGGCCCTGCCTAACTGCAGGGTCCTTTGTAATACTGAAGGCATGACTCACATTACCTTTGTTCCCCACATTCCCTGTGATCAGGGAACTGGCAGGAAAAACAGCTTAAAAACCCTGAGTTTGGGGTGATCAGGCAGGACGGTTCCTGACACCCTGCCTGGCCTGATCGCCCAGACACTGACCTCCTCTGCTCACGAGCTCTTCCCCGAGCGTACCACGTTTGAACTGCCAGCCGAGTAACGAGTCTCTCTCTCCTGCTTCTAATGCTGCTGCTGGTGGTATTGGTAAGGTCCTGCCCCTGCAGCTTTCCCTAATAAAGTTGTTTCATTTTGTGCTGCTACTTTGACACTGCTCTCCCTTAGCTTCTCCAAGCCAACGCTCCTAAGAGCAAGCTTGTTCGCTTTCCTTTTTACTTATCTTAAATTACTGCCTTCTTTTTTTGCCATTTAAGAAAGTTCTTGGGTCTTCAGTTGTGTGTCACTGCCTTATATTGATTGCTATACCTCTCTTCTCTAGTTGTTTTAAGTACCATTGTAAGTTGCAACACTGTTCGTAAGTCTTAGGAGTATTAAGTTAGTGTATAACATTGTATCGCTTAGTTATTACCATTAGAGCTGGTTTGCTAAGTACTTTTTACCCCTCTCCCCTGTGATTCCCCTGTACCAAATAAATTGCTTCCTCAAACTTTCCCTGGTCCCTCTTTGCCTCAGCTTCCCCAGCCGCCACTTTCTCCGCGGCTTTCCCCCTTTTTGCCTCAGCTTCCCCAGCTGCCGCTTTCTTCTGCGGCTTTCCCCTTGCTTCAGCCTCCCCAGCTGCCACTTTCTCCGTGGCTTTCCCCATTTTTTGCCTCAGCCTCCCCAGCCGCCACTTTTTTCCACAGCTTCCCCTTGCCTCAGCCTCCCCAGCCACCCCTTTCCTCCGTTACTTCCCCTTGCCTCAGCCTCCCCAGCCGCCCCTTTCCTCTGCGGCTTCTCCTTGCCTCAGCCTCCCCAGCCGCCGCTTTCCTCTGCGGCTTCCCCTTGCCTCAGCCTCCCCAGCCGCCCCTTTCCTCTGCGGCTTCCCCTTGCCTCAGCTTCCCCAGCCGCCGCTTTCCTCTGCGGCTTCCCCTTGCCTCAGCTTCCCCAGCTGCCGTTTTCTCCGTGGCTTTCCCCCTTTTTGCCTCAGCTTCCCCAGCTGCCGCTTTCCCCGCAGCTTTCCCCCTTTTTTGCCTCAGCTTCCCCAGCCGCCCCTTTCTCCGCAGCTTTCCCCTTGCCTCAGCTTCCCTAGCCGCCGCTTTTCCCTGTGACTCCCCTCTTTAAACTTCGCGCCCCCCCCCCCCGCTTGCTGTCACCAACCCTAACCCCTTCTTGTCCTTCCATAGTGTTGAGGCACCTTCTAGGTCACTGGAAGTTAGTTAAGCTAGCGGAGGGCCCCCATCGCCTCCCAACTCGTCGCACCCCACGAAGTTGAGCACCTCCCGCAGAACCCCCATTACAGAAACACTGTGACAAGCTTCACACATACATGCCACACGCACACACCATAGCTCACCTTGCACCTATACCCGTTTTTTCAATAAAGGTTACCCCGTACCCCACTGGTGTGGTAATTGCCCCCCAAGGTCCCCAAATTTTTGAACCTGCTGGCGGGGTCAGAGGATTGGTGGTGTTGGCTGGAAGGTGATGTTCTCAGACAAACAGAATGTAGTGTGGGAGCTTGAGGAAGGTGTTTTCTGCAGGAGAGGAAAATAGGGACACAGTTATGAAGGATGGTCTCCCCCCACCAGTAGTGAATTCTGTGTTGACACTCGGGGGATTTTATTAATGTAGCTATTTTAGAAGTTAAAAGTATTTCAGCTAATGCAGTACCAATTTTTCTGAATATTAAATTGATGTGGGAAATCTGGTCTGAGAAATTGCCTCTGTGTGCATATTAGTACATGGGCAGGAGAGAAAGAGAGCTAAAGGCAAATAGTGTAACATTGCATGTTGGGGTTTTTCCTTTTTCTTTAAGATGTAGCTGCCAACTTTGTAATTGCCTTTTCTTCTGGACCAGCAAAGGGTGTGTATAGACAGCAGGTTGCACTCTCTTCACAACTAGCCTGCTGAAGGTAGTGCATGCCTGTAACTTTTTAAAGTTATCCATTTTAGGTTCTCTACCACAGTGGTTTTCAACCAGGATGCCTCAGCACACTAGTGTGTCATGAGAACTGTTGATGTGTGCCATGGAACTTTGTACAATGCAATGTAAAACACACATTGTTTTATCTTAAACAGTATTCTCGCCAACCAATATCACAAGTCATAAAACTCATGAAAATTAAATTTAAAATGAGGTATCGGTCTTTTGATTCTGAAACGTGAACATTCTAAATGCAGGTGGCCAAAGGACAAAATTCAGATGATGTGGTTTGTTTTTTTTTCCAGTGGTCTTCAGATGTTAATGGATTTGATCCTCCTTTAGCTTGTTGTGTGCGCTGTGTTGCAAAGCTGTCTAGTAGGACTGTAGCCATAGTAAATGTAAGTAAATGTGATGTTTATGAGCAATCAAGTCAGCTGAAAAAATTGGGTGTGCTGTGGAATTGTTTCTCTCATTGAAGTGTGCCATGTTACTGAAAAGGTTGGGAACCACTACTTTACTGTTTAATTTTTCTTGTCTGGTCACATTCAGGTTAGGATCTAAGCCTTTGTATGTGTGCAAGGACTGCATATAGAGTTGGGAGTGCAGTATTTTCTTCTCCTGTGGCTAGCTACAACAGTTTTTGCAGAGATGTCTTCTGCCACTGACTGAACCAGTGCATTCTTGAGCTAAGCACTTTGGGAGAGAGTTTTCAAAAACACTGCCAGCTGCATGACGCAAATAGAAAGTGGTTTGGTCAAGTGACCACAAAAATGGGCAAGAAATAGTGACTGTTCTCCAGTCTATTTATAGCCATCTCCTATTCTGGGTAAAGTAGGGGGAAGGTGCTTTGTTTGCAGTTCTGCAGGAGATAATGATTTCTGAATGTTGCATATGAAAGCTGTTTTCTAAAACCTTCTTCCGCAGTAACTTGCATAACAACAATTTGGGATCCTATTTTTAAGTTAAAAGCTGCTGGTAGTGTTTGTCAGTTTAATGGCAGGACTTGGGAGAGGGGAAAACATTTAGCATATTTACTTTTAGGAGCTCTCACTTTGGAGCCAGGATCATATTTTCCTCTTGAAAGCAAAACTGCTGTCTCTGGTGGTCTGTTCAGTTTGCCCAGATACAGAATATGCACTCAGTGAAAGCTTAACATCAAGATGATCTTTACTTGGAACTATATGCTTCCTCTGACATGTTTCTCCTCTCCTCCACCCCCTCTGAGTATTACTTTAAACATTTTAGGGTATGAAAAATTAAATCATCAAAAGCAAGAGGCCACGGAAGAACTGGCATTTTGGAGCTGACATAACGTTCCTGTGCAAACCACACACTGCTACACCCATGCCTGCAGAAGGGAAGGACATCACAGAGCTTGATTTGTAGATCTATCCTGTATCATGGCTTTCTTAACCACCATGGCTGTTTTAACTATTGTAGCTGTTTTAAATATATTTGCAGATTCTAAGGCCAGAGGGGGCCATTGTGACTCTCAGATCTGACTTCCTGTATAGCACAGACCAGAGAACTTTCCCCAAATAATCACTTTTAGAAATGGAGCAGATTGATTTAGAAAAACAAACCATTGTGATTTCAAAATTGCCAGTGATGGAGAATCCACTGGGAGCCACCCAAAATACTAGGAGACTGACACCTATGGGTCCTGAAGAATGGATCTTAGTGACTGTCAAGGACTATGGAAAATGTCAATTTTTTTTTTAAAATAAGCAAAACATTTTGCTCACAGTTGGTTTATATTTTGCAGACTCTTTCCAAAATGAAAACTGGGATTTAGTCTTGACAAGTAAAGTAATAAAATACCTGTGAAATTTCACAGCTTAATCACTTTTTTATTTCATCTTTCTTTCATAATTTAATAATCCATTTAGATTTGCAATTCCTTGGCACAGGGAGATGTTGTCTTGCATAGCGTTTGAAGGTACATTTGATGTTATAATATTTTACTATTTGTTTAGCACTTACCTGGGGCTGAGTGCTAAAGAGTCTACAAAAATAAGAGCAGTCCTTGCTCCAGAGAGTGGACAATGCAAGCCCTGGCATAGAGGGATGTACACCAGTAGGAAAAAGGGACGAAAAGGGGTCTGATGTTATACCCACAGGCTTTGGTGTTGAGCCAGGTCCAGCATGACCCCTTGATTAATTCCTAGTAAAAGGAATAAATATGTAAATATAATGTATTGGTGATATGAAAGAGATTTTCTGGGAATAACTAAAGGAAATATAGAAACAACACAACGTGATCTAAAGGTATTAGAAACCTGAACAGAAAAAAAAATGAGTATAAAACTGTAGCTGATTAGAAGTTAAAATATTGGATGTGAGAGGACTGTCTGATGGAAAACCTTGCCACACAAGTAATGCAGGAAATAATTTGTGGTACTAAGATTGATCAGGGATATGACCAATTTAAAAATAATCACAGCACTATTGTATTTACGCTTTGGGCCTGGAAAGTCCTTCCATTATTTGCACTGGACTTTGGATCAGGCCGTCTGTTTGTATATCCCTTTACCTTCTCCTTTGGCTAACTTGTCTGTTTAGAGTATGAGGGACTCTACCCAGTAGAGTCTTGACTGGTTAACAGGCATGACCATAATACAAATCAGAAAAATACAAGAATTTGTAATGTCGGGGCAGAAGACTAATCAATGCAATTTTGGTCTCTGTATGCAGAGGCAGTAATAATAGCAAGCCTTTCTATGGCTTTCGACTACTTGCCCCTGGAATACTGCATTCATGCTTATTAGAAAGAGACCAGCTGGACGAAGTCTGGAAAAGAAATGCCCAAGAAGAAATCAGAGGGTTGTGACAGCCTACAAATAGCTAACAGGTGCAGACTCTTAAGAGGAGACACATTCTGCACAGGATGGTGTATGTGGGCATTGCTAGGTGCAGTGAGACGAAACTGAGAAAGCAGAAGTTAGGCTAAAGATGAGGGGGAAAAACCCCTTCCTGGAAGTGACGTTTTAGGCAGGAAAGTAGGAGAAGGTAAAAAACCCATTGCTTGGTTCACTAACAGTTTTGATTTCCCTGTGCTGTGAACTGAGAGTCTGTCTCTTTCCTCTTGCCTTCCCTCAGCTCCAAGGAAGCAAAGGCAGTTGTTGCTACTCCTGAGAATCTCTGTCCTTACTACTCAGATGATCTCCATCCACTCTGGGAATTTATTAAGTTGACTTAATAACACCACCTCTTAAGGTTGACTTAAGGCTTAAGTTGACTTTATTCAGTCGACTTAAGCCAGTGTAGATGGGGCATAGCCCTTAAGTTGACTGAATAAGGTCGACTTAAGTGGTAAGTTGACCTAGCAGCTGCCAATGTGGATGTGGGCAGTCTACAGGAGTTTGGAATGTGGATGCTCTAAGTTGACTTTGACTTTAAGTTCACTTAAAGTGAATGTTGTTGTCGACTTAACGGAGCCTCCAGTGTAGACATACCCAAGGATCCCAAACCAGCAAACAGTTCAAGCTCATGCTTAGAGACTTAAAGGCATGGTCCCATGCTTTTATGGCTCAGGACTCCGAAGAGCTACAGAAAGCTGGTGGGGTGGGAAGGGGTCATATAGCTATCAGATGGTTTAGATTAAGAACTAGGTAGAAGTTAGGTTTTGGGCTGAAGTCAGCCTATGTGTGAGAAAAGTCAAAGATCCTTTGTAGAGAGCATGCTATGGGAAAGTAAGAATTAACAAGGACATATGGTAAGTCAGGGTCATGGTACTGTTATGGTTTGGTTATAACCAGTTTCAACAAGGTTTTAAATTAGTGTTTTTTTGAGAATCATGAATGTTTAAAATGTTATCTATATTGACATACTGTGCAAATCTGTGCTGGAGATGTTAATTTAAATAATGTGTAATGTAAACAGCCAAAAAGGAGGCGGTGGAACTATAATTATGATAAAGAATAGTTTAATATTAAATTACTATTATGATGGAGTACAAAAGAGGTTTTGCTAAACAAGGGAAACTTCAGTTAAAATACAGAAGTTTCTGTTAGATCTCAGGTTTCACGTTACTCTGTTGTCAGTCGACTGACCACTCATTGGGTATGTCTACGCTATAAAAGCAAAGTCGACTTTATTAAGTTGACTTAATAAAGTCTACTTAAAGTCAACTTTAAGTAGACCTTATTAAGTCGACTTAGTAAGGCTACACTACATTAAGTTGACTTTATAAAGTCGACTTTAAATGGGTGCCCTGGCTTAATTTGACTTTATAAAGTTGTCTTAATGGCCCCACTGCACTGTCGACTTTATTAAGCTGACTTAGTAACTCCACATTGCCTTAAGCTGACTTAACTGTAAAGTCGACTTTATAAGCGGAAGTAATAACATTGACTTTACCTGATGCTAAAGTCGACTTTATTGCCCTGCAGTGTAGACAGAGCTTTGGTTAAGTCGACTTAAGGACCCTTAAGTCGACTTAAACACACAGTGTAGATGTACCTATTGATACACCGCTCCATCTTTGAGTATCAGTGTTAACTATAGTATGGAGTAATTGCACACCTATTTGCTTAACTAATCATATTTTTAATAGTTTGTCATTTCAAGTGTCACATAGCCATCCTCTAGAACTCTTTCTGTAACCAGCCTAGAGGCTTGACCCTGAAAACTAAGTTGGATTGTGTTGTACCCTGAACTTTAACAATGTAATATAAAATAGGAACATTTCAACCTAACAGCTGCAGCTCTAGCAATTTTGGTGCATCTAACACCTGGGACAAGGACTGCCAGCCACAGCTTCTGCTCAAAGGGTTGGCTAAGCTTTGGATTGGCTGCCTTTGCAGCGCTGAGAGGGCTCAAGGGGAAATTTCCTTGGAGTCTTGCAGATCATTCCAAACCTGGTGCTGCTTGCTTACTTTTAAAACACAGATGTATGGGCTACTACTCCAGTCCAATGATTCTGGACCACAGCAGCTAACTGGGAAACATCTGCCTGGAATAATGTATTGCAATGAGGTCTTTACAATTAGATGTAAGCCCCACTACGAGTACAATGTGTGTTTAGGAGAAATTCTAGAGAGGCAGTATGTGTAAGTGGAAATGTTTTTATTTTATATTTACATCCAAGAATAGCCATTTTCTCCTAGTAATTCTCCAGAAACTAATTTAACTGGTAAAATATTAAAAAAACCTCTTTTTAATAAACATACACAAACTTTCTTAAACCAATAACTTCTCAATGTATGAAAATGACCAGAGAAAGTGGGTTGAAAATACTTATAAAGTTTAAAATGGCTCCACTGAAATATTTCACACATTGAAAAAATATCTGTAGTGTGAATCTCCATTTAATTCAAAAGAATTTAAGACGAGTTTGCCCATCACTTCTCCCAGGTGCTTTTTCAAATGTTAGTCGTCTTTTTTTGAGCTGTGGTCCTTGTACAAACCCTAAACCTATTAAAGAAGGGGGGAGGGAGGAGAAAAAGGAGTGATTAATTACAAAACAGTGCCATAATTGTACAGACTTGGCAATGTTGTTCTCAGTAGCAACAACAGACCGTAGCTTTTCAGTGTACAGCTATAGAAAGAAAGCCAAGATTGTGCAAGACTGAAATCTGTACAGATTACTATTTTTAGAATAAATGCCAGTAATACAAATATCTGCATAAATATCTTGTGACTTAAATGGAAATTAATTTACAAAATCTATCAATCTGTGATGTACTTAAGCACTCTAACATTTGTAAAGCTTTTAATCTTTCTTTTTATTAGATAGGTGATACATTAGGGATTCTCCAATAAATGTGAAATTAGAAATTTTTCATCAGAGAGAAGCTGGTAGCATTCTCAGGTAAGTTAAGCATGTCTGTACTTAAAAATTATAAATATGCTTTAAAGCAAAATATTTCAAAATTTGTTCCCTCATTTCATCTTGCACACATCCTGCATGCAGGATTCTGTTTTTCCCTTGCAACATGTAATATGGAGAATCATAAAACTTACTTAGGACTGTCATTAGTTACAGATGAAAAACTAACTTGGTGTGTTGGCCCTAAGTATTTGAGGATTTAATAAAACTTTCTCCTCTTAATGATTTTAAGGCCTATTCTGAATTTCTAGAAGTTTCTGGAACATGAAAGTTGCATGAAACTTTCCTTTAATTAATGCTGTGCTTTGTGAACATGCATGAGAGCCTTGTACCTGGGCTCGGTTTTCTTAAGGTCACAAATAGTAAATTAAAATGAGATATTTTTGCCAGAAGCCAAGACAAAATCACCACTCATCAATACCTCTTGCTTTAATCCAACTTCATCATTTTAAGTATGGATTAGCTATGCTAGGTCTTGGAATTACAGAAGTCTGTTCAACTGGAGATCTCAGTGCTTCTCAGTAGAGTGGGGTAGCTGGTAGCAGGTTACTGGTTCCTACAGAACTTGTTTACTGGCGTTAAAACATGCTTTTCCTACTAGACAATTTCATTTACAGTTAATGAAGGACCGCTAACCACCAACCTGCACATCAGACTTAGCCCGTAAGGAAAAGGGTAGCAGCAGGTTTGCTTACAACTTCGGGCTTGTCTATACTGAAGTTGTTGCACTGGTTTCCACGGACTGACATAGACAGTTCGAATGAGCTGCCAGTGGAGACCTGCTCAATGAATCTCTGAAGTGCTCACCATTCAGTGCAGTAACTCGCCCCCCCCCCCCCCGAAAAAAGCAATGCTGCATCAAGCAGAGAGCATTTCCCTTCAGAGCAGCCCAGTGAAGATGCTCCAGTAAGGAGGGTAGGTAAGTTGACAGAAGATGCATGTTCTATGGTACATAGCTTGGATCTCTCCCATCAACCCAGTGTGGCTATACAGACCAGTGAAAAAACAACAAGGAGTTGTGTGGCACTTTAAGACTAACAGATTTATTTTTATATATGCTATGCTATTTATAGATTTATATGCTATTTATATAGACCAGGCCTTCCTTATAATCACCTTAATCCCCAAAGGTTGAAAATTAAAAGCACTGCACCACATTTCAAGTAACTTTCCCCTTGTTCACCGTCAGCTTGCCTCAAACAGTCCATAAAACAAGTTATCAAGTAATTACTTGTTTTCAAAGTTGATTTTGGTGCAATGACTTAGGTGTTTCAGCATCACTGCACATTGAAGAGATCAAAATGTAAAAACTGCAAATCAGTTATTACATTTGTGTATGTTGTTGGACCAATCCTATCCCCTCTCTGACAGTATCAGAAATATGGTTGGGACTAAAATGTCACACATTAAAGATTTGCATGCATGTGTACATCCTATTTAAGCACACAAAGGTCTCATTTGCACGCACAGCTGTCAATTCACAAGAAAACTTACTTAGCTAGTAATTAGTTTGCATAAGGATTTAACCAGGTTTTTTCAGCGCTCTCAGCTTTACATTTTTAAAAAATTTGGCCCATAGTATCAAACTAGTAAATTGTAATTATTGTTAATGGACAGATTTTGCCACTTTTCCTACTTGGGGCTTGCTTTTTAAGTCTTATTAATTTCACTCTCTGAGGGTAGGTCTACATTGCTTTCCCTTTTTGGTGGCAGTCGAACGAAGGTACAGAAGCTACTTAAAAGTGCCACAGGACTCCTCCTGTGGCTTTTTTTTGAGAGACTAACAAGTTTATTTATCTCATGAGTTTTCATGGGAGAAAATCCTACTTCATTAGATTTTATCCCATGAAAGCCTTTGTGATAAATAAATGTGTTTGTCATTAAAAGTGCCACAGGACTCCTTGTTTGTTTTAGTAAACTAGACTAACATGACTACTCATTTGGAACTTAAAATAACTTTCATATCTGCATTCAATTTCCCTGTTCTCAGCACAGCCATTGCAGTGTTGAAGGGAAGGGCCTCCCTTCGACTCAGCACTATCCCAGTTGCTGGGCTGGTGTTCAGAGGCTGGCTTTCTGATCAACTGAGCAGGTCTTCACAGAACCAAGCAGCTGATTGGGAAGTTCAAACTGACTGGTAAATTTGCTGCTGTTAATGAAGATGAGCTATGAGTAAGGGTGGTAGAATGTAGCCTAAGACATTGCAAATACCAGAAGAAAAGCATGAGTTTTAAAAGATTCTGTGGCATGTGGTATAACAAGAGCCTTACTGATAGGGATCAGCAATTATTATTATTTGTTACTACTTAAATGCCATAAATAAACATTACATGTTACCAAAGACCAAGATCATATTTCAAAGAGCTTCCCATCTAAAGACAAAAAACAGAAGGACATGCACATGCAGGGAAGGGAAGGAACAGGGTGAAGACAATAAGGACATGAAGTGTCTTTTGTGCGTAAGGCAGTGTGTGTTCAGGATTCACAGGGTATTTTAATATTAATACATACATTTCATGGAAGAAGTGGTCTTTGAAAAGGATGCACAAGCAAAGAGAATAAGTGTAGGAGGCAGAACTATGAAGGGGGCTTAAGACATAGGAGGCAGGGCTAGCCCAACCAATGAGCAAATGAGGCAGTGGCTTTGGGCACCACTGCCTTAGGGGCAGCTGCGGTGCCATGTGGGGGGGACAGGGCGGGCCGGCTCAGAAGCCCAAACTGCGCTCTTGCTCCTCCCCGAGCCAGCCACTCCACCCCAGGGGCAGAGCAGGTCAGTCCATGTGGTGGGCTCTACTTTCTTGCTCCACCTCGGGCCTGGCCCTCCCCGCCCCTAGGGAGGAACACCGCCCCAGGGCAGGGGCAGGATTGGGGAGCCACACCTCTGGGCTGGCCCTCTCCTCCCCAGGGAGGCTGTTCTCTGCCCTGGGGGGTGGGAGCGAGCTGGCTGGAGTGGAGGCTGGGTCCCCACCCCCATGGGGGGGTGCAAACCCAAAAGCCAGCTCGGGGTGCCACAGACTTTAACAGACTCATGATTTTTGTCTTTTATGGCTGCTGAACCCAGTCCTGCTGGGGAAGACAATTTCAGACCATGGTTGCCTTTATTGTAGGTTTATGTTCATTAAACCTATTTGTCAACATTTCTAAAAATAATTCTGGTGTGAAAATTAATTTCAAGAGCAGGTTGTGGGAGGATGTAGAAGTTTTGTGAAATTGTGCACTACTGCTTTTTCAATATTTTGTCAAAAGATAAAATAGCCATGACAATAAAAAAAAAAATCCCTAACATGCACGTATTTAAAATGCTAAGAAGGCCTGCTTGCATGAAAATACAAATGCTCAGTGTTTTAGAATTTTCTACAAATCAGCCAATTCAAATTAAAGTGCACCTGCTTTGTTGATTTAAAAATGATTTTTAAGAACCTAATTGTTCAGCTAGTCCAAATTTTAGTTTAGAGACTAATCTCAGCACTTTTATGTGTGATTTTTGTCATACCTGTTAGCATATCTTGTTCATTTAAGTTTGATAATGATGCACTCGGTGCTCCCTTTCCTGAAAACTCTCCAGATGTCTGGTGAAAACTCAGACTACTGTATTCATCTGGAGTTGCAACTGAATCACAGAGTCTAAAGTCAGGTGTAAACAATTCCAATGCAGGGCTGGATGGATGTTCACTCCAGAGTAGCTCCTCAACCTGAGTGTCTGGAGAGGTAAATGACAAGCCTCCAAATTCTCCTTGAAAATTCTTAGAGCTTTGCTGGAATAGGAAATCCATTAAAGGTTGCGCAAAAAAAAAAAAGAAAAAAAAGTCCTTTTTAGATTTAAGATACCACACATATTTGGAACTTGCTCACAGTTATAATGCAACATGAAAGGTGGTCTTTTTATAGGTAAATTCTTCTTACTACCTTGATGCAGGGGTTCTCAAATTGTTTTTTTATGGGACCCCTCTAAAATATGTCAGGTTGGGACTGCTCCCCAATAAGTGGCAACCTTCTCATATCATGCCACCCTTACTTCTGTATTGCTTCACATCCGGGTACCTGGCCAGCAGCTGCTGCTCTTCAGCTGCAAAGCTCAGATGGTAGTGCAGAAGTAAGGGCCGCAATGCTGTACCCGGCTGCAATAGGCTTGTGACCCCTTTTAAGGTCAGCCCCCCCACCCCGGTCTGAGAAACACGGCATTGGAGTCTAGGCACTGCACCTTCCTCTCCAAAGACAATGAATCATCCTACAGGCTCATGTTTCTCTATGTACATCTTCATGTTCCCTTCAGGCACTAAAGCTGCGCCTCGAACCTACTACTCTACCGACTGCATCAGGATCGGAATCAGCCCCTCAATCCCTGAGAGTTCACTGTAATTGAGCACCTGAGGCTGCAAAATGTAAAATAAACATATGTACCTTCTGAATGAGGATTTAACTGTGTCTTTTCAGTGATCAGCTGTAACTTTTTTTGAGCAAAGTCACCTTAATTGAGCAATAAATCTAGATTTCATTTGCAATTTCATTAAAGTTCATTCAAATAGTATAACTAATTGATTGATTGATTTTGATCTTCTTTTTAGAATGTATCCTTAATTCCATCCAGTTTCTCGTAAACATCTGGCCCTATAATATTCCTTCAAAATCATTTTATCAAGGACACTCTTGTTACCTTGAGAATAACCCCAGCTTTTTCAAATTGTTCTTCTTGGCCCTGGAGTTCCTGACAACATGATTCTACTGATGAGATCTTGTAACACATTTTGGTATCCCTTGTCTTGTCTTGGAGCCTTTCTGGAGGATATTCAGTTTCCAGCTGGCCTGCATAAATAACAGGATATTTCAAACTAATTTAAGATTTTCAGCTTGTTAAACTCACCCAAAATGCAGCAAAGTCAGAGGAGAAAGAAGTAATATTTTATTTTAGTTGCTTAGTTAAGAATGTTATATATTCTCTGGATCAAGCTGTTTGGGTCATTTGGATCAAGGCTTCTCCTTTACAGGGACTTTTGATGAGGGCTCTGACTACTTAGGAAGTCTGTTGAGAGCAACTGGGATGTTCTTTATTCTTTTGTGCTGCAAGGGTTAACTAAGTGTTGCTAATAAGTAGTGACTTTACTGCTACATTAGTTTTTTTTTTTTTTTAAGCTTGTTTTAAAAAACACCAGGGACCAGATCCAGAACTCACTGAAGTCAGTGGAAATGCTTCTATTGAGTTCAATATAGTTTGGATGTGGACACTACAGCACATTGTTGTGCTATTGTACATTTTAATAAGATAAAGAATTTCTAGATCTGGACAGACAGTTAATGGAGTCAACTTTGTTAAGGATTTTAGTGCTTACATTTATATTTGCTGAATAAATTGAGTCTGTTAAGTTCTACTACAGGAACTAATGAAAAGTCAGAAACAGAAGAGATATGATACATCATCTCCATTATACCTCTCTGCACTTACCAGCTATCTTTTTTATACAATGGAAGCCATCTTAAATGACCAATTAAAGATGGTTGCCTAATAGGGGTGGCTTTCAATTATTGGCCAAATAAAACTGACCTGGAAAACAGGCATCTTTCAAGGACAGGAAGTTGCCCATTGAGAGGGTCTTTGTTACTGGTTTCAAGTTCGTTCTTCTTGTAACTCCAGTGAAATCAATCGACTTCAGTAATTTCTACATGGAAGTCAAAGGGTCTGATTTGTTCCCACTAGAGCGATTTTGTTTGTGGGACCCTGATAGCAATGGACCGGCCAAGAAGGGAGTTGCAGAAAGCAACCTACAAAATATGCAGGACCAGCTCAAAAGCGTGTGCACTGATTCAACACCTCTCCCAGGGAGCCTCAGCTGAGCCTCTGGCTGGGTCTTCAGGCTGCTTTTCTTAGTGTAACCCCCAGAATGAGGTCTGGGATCACATTCACATCTGCCTCCAACAGCATGGCTAACCCAACAGCTTAAACTGCAAACCAGTGGAATCTTGCCCAGTGAATCAACTGGCATCAACAAACTAATGCATGGTCTTTCAAGGCTTTTCATAGTGCCACTTACCATGGTATCTAAGCACACAAAGTAATCAGACCCTACTATATATTCCTCATACATACAAATTGAAATACAAGCCCACTTAAGTATGGTCACACGCATTTTCTGCTTACCCCTACTGACCCTCAGACAACAGCCGTTCCTCTTATTTGGCTCTACCATTCTCTTACATGTCACAGAGTAAGTTTTCAGTCACAAATACCACATCCATTACGACACTAGGAAGCCCTAGAATCTCTAATCTTGCTTTTCCACCAATCACATCTGATATGGATACAATGAAACATTGCAGACAAGAATGTTCAGCATTACTTTTTTCATTAAGATTAAATATGTGATCATTTTCCATAATGAAGAAGCGACTTTCCTGGATTTTCTTTGTCTTTGATCCATATTTTTGTTGCTTTCAGTGTTTCATAGGGGTTCCCAGTAAGTTCAATGGCTGATGCAGGTGTTTTTATTCTCTGTTTCAGCTTGTCTGAGCATGACTGAAAGAAGTTACTTTGTGCAGTAATGATGTTTCTTTGAGCTGTGTCCTTCTAGGTGTTCTACTGTAGGTGTATCTGCATGCCTGCACTGTTGAGCTGGCAGGAGTGTCGGGTATGTTGTGTTGTGTAGTGTTTCACAGATGCATTGCTGCTCTACAGATCTCTGAGACAGATATGATTTTAAGGAAGGCAAAAGATGAGGAGATCAGTTTTGTGGCATGCATATGGATCAAACCGAAGGAGTCATATTATAGATCTGATAGCATTGTCTAATGCAGTTCAAGAGTCACTTGGACAGCCTTTGAGCTGACATCTTTCTGCAATGAAAAGAATAGCTTAGAGCACCGGTTCTCAGCCATGGTGTTGGGACACATTACTGTGTCACTATACAGTGGAAAGTGTGTTGCAGAGAGCTGGGGAGATAGCTGGATTTGCCCTGGGGGTTAGGGCTGGGCTGATGTGTCCTGTAGGGTCATGATATGCCATGAAGTGTGTTGCGATGGAATGCAACCTGCAAATGGTTGAGAACCACTGGTCTAGAAGACTTCCTGAAGGGTTTAGTCCTATCAAGGTAGAATACCAGGACTCTCCTGATGTCTAGTGTCTGTACAATAGTCTCCATATTGTCTCAGTGAGATTCAGGGTAAAAGACTGAAAGATGAATGGACTGATTCATATGGCACGGTGAGGTGACTTTAGGAATGAACTTTGGGTGAGGTCTAAGCGTGACCTTATCTGGGAAGGATGTTGTACATGAGGACGTGTCATTGGGGCTGCTATTTCCCCAATTTTCATAGCTGAGGTGGTCACAATTAAGAAGGCTCTTTTCATTGATAGAGGTGATGCTGATTTGATGACCACAGATTTGAAAGGTGGTCTCATAAGCCCTTTCAGCATCTGATTTAAGTCCCAAGAAGGAGCTGAAAGTCAAAGCTGCGGGAAGAGGTTTATTATCCCCTTTAGGAACCTTTTAGTGGTTAAGTACCCTTCTACAGGTTGGTGATATGCCATAATGGCTGCTAAGTGAACTTTGAGGGAGCTCAGAGATGACCAGACTTCTTGAGAACCAAAGAGTAGCTAAAAATATGAGAAAGAGATGCTGAGTCCAGAGAGATTTACATGGATGAGCACGAAACCTGGAACGTAAACTATTTCTGCAGCTTAGTGCATCGTGTGGAGGGCTTTCTGCTGTGTCACGTGATCTCCTAGACCACTTTTGAACATACTAATTCTAAATTTTGGAACCATGTAAGAGCCAAGCCTTGAAGTGGAGGATTCCCAGGTTGAAATGCATGGTGTACCTCTTGTCCTGAGTGAGACAGGATGGCATGGTCAGAAGGGAGACTGGTGGGCATGTCACTTGCTGCCAGAGCTGTCTTTAGGTGATGGTGAACTGGGGAGACCACCTTGAGCTTTCTGCTTTGGGTGGAGGGGTCCCGCTGTTTTGGCTAGGACTGTCTAGGAGGCAGGTGGCAGCAGCCCACCTCTTGGATAGGAGTAGGAATCAGGCAGGTGGCTGCAACACACCTCCCAACAATGCACCAGGACTAGGTGGGAGGCAGGCAGCTGCCACCAGGGTCCTGGCTTCACTCTGGACCCCATACCTTCCTAGGGATGGCCCTCCTACCTGCATTAGTAAGGGTACCAGGTTTATCTCGCCCACATGAGAAGAATGAGGATCACAAAATGGGCATTGTCTTTTATCTTGAACAGGACCTATAGTAGCACAAGAAATGGGAAAGGCATAGAGAAAGCATCACTTAGAGAGTTCTGGCTGATCCCAGAGCATCACTGCCCTGGGGAAGGACAAAAGGCATGGGCCCCGGCCCCACCCCCCCAGTCATGAGCCATGCCCCTGGCCCCGATTCTGTGCTTGGGCCTGACCCGGCCTTGGGTGCCTGCTGCCACCACCAGCCTGGCCCCAGATCCCCGGCCAAGGACAGGGCAGGGAGTGGCAAACACAGCCACGGGCAGCCCAGCCTAGGATGGGGCCAGAAGCAGCCACCGCTGCCACCGCCATGGGTGGCCGGGCCCCAGATCTCCAGCCCAAAACCAGGAGAGGCAGGGGCTGTGCCAGGACTCAAGGCATTGGTGCTGGGATTCTGGGCACGAGCCCCGTGTGCCAGGCACCAGTGACACTCCTGGCTGATCCTGCTCTGGAGCAGTACACCTTACACTTCCTGTTCTGGTCAGTGGTGAACAGTTCCATGGATGGTATTCCCCATTGTGAAAACATGTTATAAAGTAGCGGTGGGAGCATCTCCCATTCACGGTTGTAGGAACTTACGGCTCAGACTGTCTACTACAGAGTTCTGTGCACTGGGGATGTAAGCGGCAGATGGAGTGACGTGCGTGAGGCACCAGTTCCACAGTTTCATTGCTTCCAAGTACAGGCAGAGTGATCCAGCTCCCCCCTGCTAATTGATGTAATACATGCAGGCTATGTTGTCCATAAGGATCTTTATATGAGATCCTGCTATGCATGGCAGATAATCAGTGCACGCATTCCTGACTGAAGCAGGCCCAAGGTATTTTGGCACCCCAGGCACTTGAGATTTTGGCATTTCCTTGCCCCCTGCCCCCAAGCCAGCCCAATGGCTGGCAGGTGCTGCGCAGCCTGCTGGCCTGAATTGTGGCAATAGCACCACTCCCCCAGTGGGTCTGGCTTCCTGCCCATGGCCCGATGCTGCTGGCAGCATCACTCCCCTACCCAGAGCCAAATGGTGGCAGCAGTGCCCCTCCACAGCTGGGGCATTGCTCTGTCCTAGGGCCTAGCTCAGGCTGCTGCAGAGAAGGGCAGGAGGGGCTTGATGGCTCCAACCCAGCCCAGTGGCACGCCCTAGATGTTGGTACCCTAGACTACCACCTAGGCTGCCTCTATGGATGGAATGGCCCTGTTCCTGACTGCTCTCAGCTTGAGGAGATATGTAAGCATGTTTCTGAAGGTCATTGGTTTTTTTTGTATTCTCAGATTGTTTACATGTTCCCCCAGTTCCACAAGGGATGTGTTGGTAGTGAGGCATGTTGCAAGCAGCATCTGGAGAAAAGAAATTCTTTTGCCAATGTTGGCCATGTTCCTCCACTAGCTCACTTAGCCTTTGACCTTGGGGATAGCAACAATGGCTTTTGTAGAACTTCTTTTTCTGGCTTCTATACGGAACTGAACCATATCTGTAAGCATCACATGTGAAATCTGCCATGTGGGACCACTGTAGTGCTGGCTGCCATATTTCACAGGAATTGGAGGCAGATTCTGGCTGATACTTGTGGGCTGCACTGAGCCGTGTCTATGAGAAATACTAAGGAGAGAAATCTGTCCTGAGGGAGGAAAGCCTTGACCTGTAGAGCATCCAGAGGAGCCCTCATGAAGTCCAGATATTGAACCAGTGTAAGGGTTGACTTCTGGGAATTGATTTGTAGGTCTAGATCCATGAATACACAGATCATTTCCTTGATGACTTGACAACCTTCCTTTAGATACTGAGCCCATAATCGTCTAGGTAGAGAGAGATCATAATCCCTCAAGATTGTAGGTGAGCAGTTACAACTAAGAGGATTTTGGATTGTCAGAGGCTGGGGACAGACTGAAGTGGAGGACTCTGTACTAGTCAAGACAGCTACCTAAGGAAGTGTCTGCGTGCTGGCAATACTGCTATGTGAAAGTAGGCATCCAGTAGGTCAAGGGCCAAAAATCAGTCTCCCTGCTCCCATAAGGGAATGATCATTGGCCACCCTGAATTTCTGAGATTTCATAAACTTGTTAAGGGATCTGAGGTCTAGGATAGGTCTCCAATCTCCTTTTCTTTTTGATATGAGGAAACAGTGAGAGTAGAACTCCTTGCCTCACAGATGCTGGGATACTGGTTCTGTGGCTCCTGAATATAGGAGGCAGTTTATCTCCTGCCATAGCAAACTCTCATGAGAAGCGTCCCTGAAGAGGGATGGGGAAAGGAGTTAGGGAGGTGAAGTGGATGGAATAACCAAGGTTAATGATTTTTGAGAACCAATTTCTGGAAATTGTTATGCACTACCAGACACTGCAAACACAGCCAGCCAGTGGCCAAATCAGGCAGAAGGTGATTTGGATTGGTCTCATGGTGCCACCCTCAACCTGCTCACCAGAAGTGTTTCAGAGCAGGTGGTTGGGTAGAGGGTGGGGCCCCAGAGGGCTTGTATCTAGAGAATTTATTTCTCTTTCTCTGTGGCTCATAACTGAGGTGTGAAATGAGCTGAGTGTGGTCTCTGATGGTGCTGATCACTAAACATCTTTTGTCCCTGGTTATAGATACTCAGAATGCAGATGCACTGCATTCTTTCAGCGAGTAGAGCAAAGCATCAGTGTTCTCCACAAAGATTCATACCTTCAAAGGGAAGGTCTTCAACTGTAGTCTGTACGTCCACCCAGAATCCTGAGAGGTGTAGCCATGAAGCTTGTCTCATCACCACAACCATGGAGATGGATGTGGCTGCTGTGTCAGCCCCAGCAAGGACTGACTGTAGGGCTGTCTTTGCCGCCAACTGACCCTCATGGGCAATAGCCTTGAAAGCCATTGGCCTGAAAAAGTTTTTGACAATTTCTCAAAATAATCATTGAGTTTATTATTATTGATGTAGTCATATTTGGCCAGTAATTCCTGGTAGTTCACAATTCTAAACTGCAGGAGGGCTGATAAATATGTCTTCCTGCCAAAAAGGTTTAGGCATTTCCAGTCTTTATTCTATAGCATATTTCTTGAGGGGTGTTGCTGGCCTTGAGAATTAACTGCATTCATCACAATGGAGTTGGGTGGTGGGTTGGTTGGTGAAGAGAAACTCAGAGTTCTTGGTAGGGACATAATATTTGTTGTCCATCTGCTTATATTTTGGGGGTACCAATGTTGGGCCCAAGACAGCAGGGCAATATTGGAGGTATATGAGCCATGAAGAATGTCTACTAGCTCCTCAAGGGTGTATTTTACCTCATGTGATGATCTATGGAGAATGCCAGCTATCCTCTTTGCCAGTTCCTGGGACTGCTGAAAATCACCCATCACAATTGGTGGTGATGGCATAACTTCCTCATCCCCTGATAATGCAGATATGGTTCCATTACAGCTTCTTGTTCTACTTCCCCTTCTTGCTGCTCTGTCACAAGGATTCAGACTCATGATACTGTTGGTGAGGGAGCACGTCGGGGAGACTCTTGGGTCACACATAGTGCTCCTGAAGCTGATTGCCACTGCACTGTCCAGGAATCTCAGTATTGCTATTGTGGACGCATAGGGCCTGGTGGAGGTATATGGTTGAACATACCAGGATAGTGGCAGAGTTGTCTGGCAGTACATCCACGGATCTTGGTGGTAATAGGTTCCGTGTGCAGCCTGGGTGGACAATACAGACTCTCTACCTGGCTCACTTTCTGATTTCTCATTTGACAGTGCTGGGGAAGGATATGGCTATGGGGACTGTCCCTTGAGCAGCTGTGGCATGGGTCTGGAACTTTGGTACCAGGATGCAGAAAACCAAGGTTCTCTAAGTCTGATTTTTGAACTGTTGGAACTGCATTGGAATAGATTGCCCCAGCATCAGCAGTTGTGCTGGTGATAAGGATCTTGCCTGTGCTGACCCCTTCAGGGCTGAATAGGCCATTGTCACTGGTGGTATCGAGACTGAGTTGTGCACTGGGAGTTTCTTAGTGCATTTGCCCTTGTCTTTGCATGCCATGCCTGTGGTCAAAAGATCTGTGGGCTTATCAGTGGTACCAGACGATGTGCAGACCTGGGTACTGGATAGTCTCGGAGTCAGTGGTGCTGAGGACACCAAGAGGTGGGGATCACTTTTGGTTGTTCATCGGCTTACTGAGAGGGCTCTGAACTCCTTCATTGATTTATGAGATGTCTGCCAAGTGCCAACTGTCTTTTCGATCCACTATCCTTCTGCGTAGAAGTTTGTGGGAAAAACTCATGCGCACCTGACAGGGCTGGCTCAAGGGGCTTTGGCACCCTGAGCCGGATTTCGATTCTGCGTACTCCCCACCCCCCGCGTGGGGGGGGAGCAGAAGCTGGCCTCTGCTCCAGGCCAGCTTGCCCTGCCCCCAGGATGGGGAACAGCTGGCCTGG
Source organism: Podocnemis expansa (assembly GCA_007922195.1). NCBI lineage: Eukaryota > Metazoa > Chordata > Testudines > Podocnemididae > Podocnemis > Podocnemis expansa. The sequence continues at coordinate 19,604,500 of ML681995.1, read as the reverse complement.
GGCAGAGCAGGCCAGCCCAGAGGCCAGGCCCCGCGCTCTCGGCCTGCCTCTGGGCTGGCTGTTCCTTCTTAGGGGCAGCGCAGACTGGCCCAGAGGTGGAGCAAGAGAGCAGAGTCCGCCCCATGGGCCAGCCCACTCTGCCTCCAGGGGAGAGTGCCTGGTTTGGGGAGGGGCAAGAGTGGCAGGGTCCAGATTTTGGGCCAGTCCGCCACACCCTCCTGGTGTGACGCGCAGCCACTCTTAAATGAATGACACCCTGAGCCAGGGCCTCATTTGCTTATGGGTCAAGCCAGCCCTGCCACCTGAGGGCTAAGGTAAAAGCGCCAGCTCCATAAAGATGGTGAAGCTCTCTGTCTTTACAGGATCTCAGTCTAAGTTGCTGGCAGAGGAAGCACTGGCTGTCGAGTTGGCTTTTTCCTAGAGAGTGAATGATGCAGTGAATGCTTGTCTAAGGCTGGGATTGCTTCATTGCACGTGTGACACTTTTTGAAGCCTAGTATGACAAACAAGGAATTTTTTTTGTGGTTATTTGATTATGAGAAGCACACGTTTTATGGTTTCACCTTACATAACAGATATTTATTGAGCAAGAATAATTTTCAGAACCTTACTCACCCCCATGCTCCTTACATACCCAAATTGCTCTTTCTGTTGTATTCTACATATTTTCCCAGATTGCTTTTTGCTGAATCAAACTTGCTCGGGAAAGCATGGAAAAAGAAAGATTTGAATTAGTTCACAGCCAACTATGTATCAAACCACTTCAAATGAACAGAGTCTCTCTCTCTCTCTCTCTCTCTCTCGATTTCTGTTACATAGGTAATTTTAGTCAGCCCCCTTTCACAAAGAGCCAAATGCTAGTTTCTTTTGCCATGCCTGATTTCAGTGCTTTGTACATCTGTGTAACAATACAAAAAAGGAAGGAAAAATTAAACATATTATTATATTGCATATATAAATAGTACATAACGTACTACACACACACACACACACACACACGTATGTATGTATATACCCAGTGAGCATGTGCAAACAAAGATTTTTCAAAGGTTTATAGTTTATCAAACATGGACAGATTTTCCACAAGGATGGTAAAAGGCAGAGCTGTGACAGAAAAGCCACTTCCCTGCCAAATTTCAAATCCTTGCGCCAAAGCCTGGGAGGACTAGAACTTGACAAAGAAAAAGTCACCCACATTTTCTTAAAATTGAAAAGCAAAGTGTTTCCCCCCTAACCTAGTTCTTGGAAATGGCCCAACTACTTTGACTGATATTTTCCAAAAGGAAAAATTCAACTTGAGACAGACAGCCATCATGGAAAACTTCTGCCTGAATGGTTGACTGGCTAAGTTGCAAGTGTGTCTTACAATGGGAAATGTTAGGCATCTTTAAGAGGTTGCACTACTAGCCCCACCTATATACATACACACATGGGTGTGCACATACACACACACATTCATATATAATGCTTAGCACTTATATATAGTGGAACTTCTACAAATTCCTGTTTAAAAATATTTATGTGAACTGATGCCTGTTCTTTCAACTATATTGATCAAACTGATACACCTGCACCCACACACAAATGTTTCATTTAAAAAATAATGGGGGATTTCTTTTGGGGAAAGGAGAAATAAAAACATCAACATATACTCACACTACACATTTAATTTAACACAATGCTGAATGACATTGTCCCCTTCACATTAGAAGAATCAATACAACAAAGAACAAGGAGCAAACATAGATCATCAGAACATCAAATAACATTCTCTGGTTATGTCATCCACTTCAGGAAGCTGTTATTTACGCCAACCTGAATCGTGTCCTATGTGGGATAAACAAATAGCATATCCAGGGAATATGTTTGGTTGAATCATGCAGGCCCAAATTTATGCTGGTACAATTTTATTGATTTCAGTGGATTTGCACCAGAGATTATTTTGGCAGGGAAAAACTACCAGCAATTGGACAAGCTCTCACCTAACTGAAGTGGTAGAGGCTGTATTTTTAGAGATGAAGTTCATCTTAAATAATATCAATAATTTATGCCAATTATTTATTTTTTGAACACCAAATGTTGTTATCTAGATAGGCCCCAATTTTGAAAGATGCTGATCCAATCCAAATGTTTTCCCAGGCCCTCATTTCTCTCTTTTTTTAAAAAAAGCACATGATTTATTTAGGAATTTTTAATAAGTTTACAAATCCTTGCCACACTAATATCAGAAACAAAACAATCATTACAATAGTTAACTTTTGTTTAAAGATAGACTATCTAGGAATATAGTCATCAGCTCTTTCTATTTCTAGTTTTCTAGGATGTTACCATATTACAGAGAGAGCATCATTACAACACCTATGGAGTTTCTAATGATTGTATTAAATTGAATGCAATCTCTATATGCACAGATGAGTGATGGCCATCAACTCTTAAGATCTAAAAAATATTGTACAGGTGTGCTTTTTTGGGTTTTGTTTTATTGCAGCTGAGTTTACTTTGTCTGAGTACTGCACAAAAGGAGTCCAAATATCTACTATCATCTGTTCTCTGTCTATTGTGTGAGGTATGTAACTGGTGTGTTCACTTTTCCATAACCACAACCTCTCATATTTTATGAACCATTCCTCAATGGCTGGGCTATTATTCTTTTTCCAGTGAGAGGTTACTAATAGTCAAGCAGCTGCTAGCAGATGAGAGTAATTTTTCATTTACTTTTGTGTGGTCATTTCAAATAGGAAGCCTCAAGATGGGTACCAAAGGAACATCTGGTACTAAATATACAACAGTTGCACCCCAATACTCTCTAGCTACCATATATGCTTAAAAATCTTCTCTTTAACCACAATTTCTCCAACATTCATTCCCATGTATTTTGTAACAACTGGTGTGAGGGACTATTGAAACACAGAGACTGTTACTCCTGTTTTCCAGATTAAACATCATTCCTCTCACATAAGATTTCTATCCACATCTTTTCCCTAGTGAGTCACATAGGGCCACATTTCTGTTAGGAAAGATGTCTGCAAAGATTGATGACAGTTAATTACGTTTTTGTTTCCTAACTGGCCAGATGCCATCATTTCTATTAAAGTTAGCTTTCTGTATAAAACACACTTCCTAGGAAGTGAAGAAACACTTAAAATTATTGATCCCAGAGGAGAGCGAGCCAGTTAGGGTTAGTTTTGATACCTAATTAAGTTAGAAAAGTTTATTTTCTGAATAATTAACCAACCATTTGTATTCCATGGCTCACCCAATTTTTGAAGCTTTTTGGTTTAAAATCCAGATTATTTGCAATGGGAGTCATTGATTAGGGAAAAAAATAGATCTTTTCTATACCAAGCCTATAGAGTAGCTTTTGCTAAATGATGTGTGTAACTTTCTGGTGGGTGTGATTTTTTTTTTTTTTTAAATTAATCCATGGTAGCCTAGTACTGTTACGCTGCCACAGTCTTCTTGTTCAGTAAAGACCCAGTGTTTGACTGGTTTAGCACAGCCCCAATCCACTATTTCTATGAGCTGCATGCTTGACAGTACCTGAAGAATAGGCTCTGCAGAATCCTTTTGGAAGAGAGCGAAATTCTGCTTTTGTCCCAGCACTGCCTTTGAAGGAAGCATCCCATTTTGCAGGTAACTTGCAAAGTCAGTGTATGTGGAAACTTGGCTACAATACAGTGGTGAGGTTCCCAGTTCACAATTCACATGGTTTGATTCCCAGGAAAATACATCTGAACCTCTTCTTTTTAAGAATGAGAAACTAGGTGCTCTCTCTCTTCTCACATTTTTCAGAAAAGGAAGGTACTGCTGTCCATTTACGTTATGATCGTTCTCATCAAAGCAACTGACCTGTCCACAATAAGACAGTGAAGATCTTAACATGCTCTGTCTCTCATTTGATCTTAAAGGAGAACAAGACTCATTTTTATAATAATTTAAGGACTGACTTGTGCCATTCTGTATATTATCAAGCAATTCTGAATATTGATAATTCTGGTCACCTCCCTGAATTCTGGAGAGCAAAGACTTGGAAAACGAAGCCCGAGGAAAGGTAGTGTTGAAGCAGTTCCGTTGTTCTTGTGATGATATGGTTTTCATGGATGATTTTGGAGGAGTGGAAGAATTTAGGCTGTACAAAGAAGTGATGTCACTAAAATGCTGAAATGGAAGAAACAGACTTAAAAATGTTTATGGTATAATGCTATACTTTGAAATCCAAATATGAAACAAGTTAAATTAGTTTTCAATTTCCTAAACTTTGGATATATTTTTCTGTTTGCCAAAAAGAAAAAAGTCACTGTAATTGACATTGCTTGGGTGGCCTTTAGTACTAAATGGGAGCATGGAGCATTTGGAGGGGGAGAACCAGATGAACAGAAGAAAATTTAAAAGAAAAAAGTGTGGAAACATTTCATTGTGAAAAGCCTCCAAATTAAGATTAATGTTAAAGTAAACATAGGCTCTGGATCAGTGGTTGTCAAATTTAGGGTTGGGACCCTGTGCTGGGTCATAGACCCTCAAGCACTGGGTCGTGGCACCCCTTGCTGCCACTGCCAGAAGACTGGAATGTATTCCTCAAAGATGTAATTGCTGGGTTGCGAGCATAGATGATTTTTTTCCAATGGGGTCCCAAGGAAAAAGATTTGAGAACCACTGCTTTAGATGATAAGAGACATGTGGTGCTGAATGTTCTATAAAGAGACTGGCTAGGGCATCCATCATGCTGCCTCTCATAAGCACAAATAGTTGCTCACCTGTAGTAACTCTGGTTCTTCGAGATGTGTGTTCCGTGCTGCTCCATCTTAGGTGCTGTGGTGTCCCTGCACTGCTCCATGGAGCTTTCCAAAGCAGTAGTGTTGGGGAAGCGCTTGTGCAGAAGCTGCCTCACGCCCGTCTCAGCGCAGCTTCGGCACTAGCATGCCCCACCCCCCTCAGTTTCTTTCTCCATTTACGGCATTTGAAAAAGACAACTGGAAGAGAGGAAAGGATGGAAAGGTGGTGGAGCAGCAGGTGACACGCAGCTCAAAGAACCAGAGTTACTACAGGTGAGCAACTATTTGTTCTTCTTTGAGTGGTGTCCTGTGGTGCTCCACCTTAGGTGACTGAGTAGCAATTACTAGATGAAGGTGGTGAGCTTTCTTGGACAGTTGACAATACTGCCTTTCCTGTTTTGGCATCATTAGCACAGGCTAGGTCAATGGCATAATGAAGCGTAAAAGTGTGAGGAGTCGACCATGTTGCTGCTTTACATATATCCGCAATTGCGATGTGCTTAAGGAAGGCTATGGAGGAAGCCATGGCTCTTTTGAATGTGTGCGAACACTGGAGGAGACCTTCTGATTGGCTCGAGTATAGCAGGTATGTATACAGTCTTTTATCCATTTAGATAATCTTTGATTTGACATAAGTGAGCCTTTAGAGTGTTCAGCAATCGAGACAAAAATTCTATTTGATTTTCTGAAAGAGTTAGCTCTGTCAAGGTAAAAGGCCAGAGCACGTCTAACGTCCAAAGCATGGAAGCATGCCTCTTGCGGTGTATCATGTGGTTTTGGGTAAAAAGTAGGTAAGTGAACTGGTTGTTTTACATGAAAATCAGAAATGACTTTTGGGAGGAATGAAGCATCTGGATGGAGTGTCACCTTGTCTTTGTCAAAAGTGGTATACGGAAGATCAAATCTCAAAACATTTATCTCATTCACTCATCTTACAGACGTGATGGCAATAAGAAATGAAACTTTAATTGACAACATATACAATGAACAGGAAGCCATGGGTCTGGAGGGCTCTTTCATTAAAGAGTGAAGGACTAAATTCAGATTCCATGGCATGGGGTAGAGTTTTTGTAGTCCTGTAAGGAAACACTTAACTGTAGAATGGCTGAAAAGGGAAGATTGCTGACGTGGGTTGTGAAAAGTAGCAATCGCAGCCATGTGGACTCTTACTGAATTGTTGGAGAGTGATGAGTGCTTCAGATCCCAAAGATAGTCTAATATTTCAGGTATGGAAGAAGATGCAAGGGACAATTTCTTATTGAGGCACCAGTAACAAAACCTTTTCCATTTTTGAATATATGATCTTCTTATAGCGGGTTTCCGGCTGTTTAATAGAATGTATTGGACTGGTTCGGAGCACTGTAAGTCTGTCATTGTGAACCATGGGTACCATGCTGTCAAAGGTAGCTTTTGAATCTGAGGATGATGGGATCCTATATTGTGTTGGTACAGTAGGTTTTGCACCTGTGGTAGGCGTAATGGCTTGTATTTGGATAGTTTGCACAGGTGAGAAAAGCAGGGTTGCCTGGGCCAGGCTGGTGCTATCAGAATGATGGTGGCTTGGTCCACTCTCAGTTTCTGGATGACCTTTTGTATGAGTGGGATTGGTGGAAACACATAGAGAAGGTGTTTTGACCAATCTAGGAGAAAGACATCACCTAGAGATCCATGGTCGGTTCCCATTCTGGAGCAAAATTTTTCACATTTTTTGTTGTCTGGTGTGGCAAACAGCTCTATTGAGGGGAAACCTCATCTTTGGAATATTTTTATCAGAATTTTGTTGTTCATCTGCCACTCGTGGGCAACAGGAAACTCTCTGCTTAAGTTGTCCGCAATCACATTCTGTTTGCCAGGAAGTTAAAAGGCAGACATCATGACTGAATGGTGGACACACCAATTCCAAAGCCAGACAGCCTTGGCACAGAAGAATGGAGACCTTGGTCTGCCTTGACGGTTTATATAGAACATGCATGTGATGTTGTCTGTTATGATTCTTACAGACTTTCCTTGTATTGTGGAAAGGAAGTGTTGGCATGTGCATCTGACAGCTCTGAGCTCTAAAAGACTGATGTGTAGGGATACTTCTGACCTCGTCCATTTGTCCTGCATGGTGGAACTGCCTAGATGGGTTCCCCAACCCATTAGAGATGCATCTATAGTTATTACAACTGAAGGTTGAGGATGTAGGAAAGGTATGCCTCAAAGTGAATTTCTTGGGTCTTTCCACCAGTTTAGAGCTGTTTTGATTTGTGTAGGTACCATAAGGCATTTGTTTAAACGATGGATGCGAGGTTTGTAAACCATTACAAATCATATTTGTAGAGCTTGCATTCTCAGCCTTGCACGTGGAACAATAGATGTGAATGTGGCCATGTTACCCAATAACTGTAATGTTGACCTTGCTTTGACAGTCGGAGCTAGCTGGATGAGCTCTACGAGGTCTTTTATCATTGCACAACACGGATTGGGTAAGTATGCTCTGCCTGAGATGGAGTCCAGAATTGCACCGATGAATTCGACTTTCTGAGTAGGTTCTATGATGGATTTTTCAGAGTTTATCTTGAGATCCAATTGCTTGAAGAGCTTCAGAGTAAGGCTGGTGGCATGGACTGCATCGTCCAGGGAGGAGACCATTATAAGACAGTCATTGAGATATGGACAGATTGAGACTCCTTGTTTTTGGAGATGCGCAGTAATGACTGATAGAACTTTTGATAAAACTCGGGGCTCCGTAGAGAGGCTGAAAAGGAGTACTTTATATTGATGGTGGTGGTTGCCAATCACGGATCTGAGGAAGTGCCTGTGGGAAGGACATATGGTTATATGAAAATAAGCATTTTTAAGGTTGAGGGCTGAAAACCACACCCCTTTTGCACCATAGTTATTATAGAATTAAGTGTTACCATCTTGAATTTTTGATGTCTAATAAATTTATTCAGTGATCTTAAGTCCAGTATTGGTGTCCACCCTCCAGATTTTTTCTCCACAACAGAGTAGTGGGAATAGAACCCTGAATGTTTAAATTCTTGTAGGACAGGTTCTATTGCACCGAAAGTAAATGGTGGGGTTTCTTCTGCCAACACTTGAACGTCAGTGGGATCCCTAAAAGGGATGAGGAAGAGGGTGGTGTGGTAGGGTAGAAGTAAAAGGAATAGCATAACCTTGCTCAACAATTTCTAGGACCCACTGGTCTGAGGTAATGGACCAAGAGGGGAAAAAAACTTCAATGACTGAATTCGAAGTTAAACTATGAGCAGGAAGATCTGCAAGGTACTGACAATTTTTCAGACCCTCAACCAACACATCAGAACCGAGATTTGGGATTTTGAGAGTTGACAGGTATTTGAGTCATCTATTTGGTTTTGAAAGACCTTTGCTCCCCTCTTTGTTGCTGGTCATAAGTCCTTGAATTGTATTGAGGTTGGTACTGAAAATGATATTGAGATTGATATCGAAGCTGATAGGATTGTGATTTAAATTGTTTTCTCTTAACAGTCAGGGTGTATATGCCAAGAGTATGCAAAGTAGTTCTAGAATCTTTCATGGAATGTAATACCTGGGTTGTCTTTTCAGAGAATAGTTGCTTTTTATCGAAAGGTAAAACTATTTTATTTTTCAGGTCTTTTGGAAGTGAGGCAGTCTAGAGCCAGGAAGCTCTTCACAAGCCTATCACGGTTGTTATGAATCTGGTTGCTGTGTCAGCCACATCAAGTGAAGCCTGTAAGGAAGTTCTGGCTACACATTGCCCTTCGGTGACTAATGATTTGTATTGATCTTTTTTTACTATCTGGTATATCAAGGATAAGTTTGTTGATATAGCTTGTTGAATAAAGAGTGGTTATAATTAGATAGGAGCATAGAATACTTAGCTATTCTCATCATCAGTGTGGAGGAAGAATACACTTTCTTTCCCAAGAGGTCTACATGCTTCCAGTTTTTATCAGGAGTAGACTTAAGGTTAGGTTGTTTATCTCTTTCGTTCGTTGCACTGATAACTAATGAATTAGGCGAAGGCTTGGGAAAAAGAAATTCCATTCCCTTAGGTGGTATATAGTATTTCTTGTCATTACATTTGCTGGTAGATTCTATTAATGCTGGGGTCTGCCAGATGACATTAGCAGGCTCTATTATGGCATCATCCATTGGTATCGCTATTCTGGAGGAAGCCGTAGAATGTAGTATTTTAAGCAACTTGTGTTGTGATTTGGAAACCTCCTCTAGAGGTAGTTCTAATTTTTGAGGAACCCTCTTGAAGAGGTCATTAAATGTCTGTAGTCATCAGGCGAGGTCGAGGTAGAGGGAATAAGAACACCATCGGGCAATGGTGACCCCTCATGGGACAAAGGATGAGTATCATGGGACCTCACCGATGCAGGAGAGGGAGCACATTCAGATGGTCTTGGAGATGCGGATGTGTGATTCAATTGGACTCTGATGTCTAGAATGACTTCTGTGGGGGGAGTGAGATCTTCTGTGATGCTCATGAGAGTGATGAGAGTATGGGTAGCGGCAGGGAGGTTTGTAATGGGAGTAATGCCTGTGAACAATGTACTGGCTTGTAAGATCTTCTATGCCTCACAGACCTAGTGGGGGATGCATGCACAGAATAAAAACTGGCATTGTCCCTGTCATTACAGTGATAATGTGATGAATGAGTGGAGGAATACATGCTAGGTGATCAAGGATTGTAGTTCCTTGATCGATCTGGAGATAATACGGGATGTAGTTTATGGCTCCTTTTATGGGGGGAAAGTGAAACTCGGTCCGCTTAGGTGAGGCTGCCTGGTAGCTCTTATCGGAGGAGAGCTTTAGTAAATGGCTCTCATTAGTTTTGGAAGGAATAGAAGTCCATGGTAGGTCAGAAGGTGTGGACCCAGATCTTGTCGAACTGGTTTATCAGCATTAGTATCAGCAAGAGGTGCTGAGTCAGGAGCTGGCTTTCTGCCCAGCTCGGTAGAGTGCTCTGTGGAGTGGCATTCTGGTTTAGAGGAAGCTGTATGCTTCAGTGGTGCCAATTTTTTAATGCTGGTAGCTCTTCTGTCATCCTGAGCTGTTTTCAAAGCTCAGGGAATTCTGGCACTAGCTTCACCAGAGGAACCTGAAGCCTCATGGGTGAGCTTTTGAGCACTCTTAGGTAGTGGTGTGGGACCCTCTTTGGGTGTTGCTGTGCCTTGGTTGGAGGAGTCATTCCTCTCCTGCCGCTTAGGTGTAATTTGTTTTGTTGGCAGTTAAGTACCTGTATCAGAGGCAGGCTGGAGGGATTTTTCTAGTAAATGGGTTTTCAGATGGTGCTCTCTGTCTTTTCGGGCTCTGACAGTTAAGATGGAGCAATGGTCATATTTCTGTGAGAGGTGAGACTCTCCGGGACAGCGAAGGCAATGCGAATGGCCATCTGAGGCAGACATTGCTTCTTTACATGATTAGCATCTCTTCACACCAGGAGATGATGACATATTTGTTTTGCCTGTCAGGTCTTCTGTGTTTCTTTTACTTGTAAATTAAGCTGAGTTGTCACTTACATATATTCAGTGAAGTGTTTTTTCTTTTTTCTTTTTAAATGAAATGAAGAAAAAACTGAGGTAAACCACAAGTAACTCTAAGAAAATAAACAGTTACAAGTCTGAGGAAAAGAGAGAGAAGCTGCTCCGATGTGCAGCCAGGGACGGTTGAAAGGAACCGAGGAGGGTAGGGCATGCTCATGCCAAAGCCGTGCTGACACCGGCGTGAAGCAGCTTCTGCGCAAGCGCTGCCCCAGCACTACTGCTTTGGAAAGCTCGGTGGAGCAGCGCAGGGATGGCAAGCACCTAAGATGTAGCACCACGGGACACCACTTGAAGAAGAAACAGTTTTAGAAGCCTCCATCACCGATGTCAAAGAGACCCAGCCCCAGGGCTAGCACAGGGTTTTCTGACGCCCTAGGCCAGGGGATTTTGGTGCCCCCCCCCCCCGACACGAGTATCGGGATCCGGCTGCGGGGAAGGGTCTGTCCTGGGCAGGGAGTGGTGCTGTTGAGGGCCGGTCTCTGCGCTTCCACCGCTCCCCTGAGCTGGCCACACTGCCTTGGGGGTGGAGCAGGCTGGTCTGGGGGCTGGGCTCAGCTCTCTCGTCCTGCCTCTGGGCTGGCCCTCCCTGCCCCCAGGGCAGAACAGCCGGTCCTGGGACAGGAGAGTGGAGTCCACCCTATGGGCTGGCCTGCTCCGCCCCTGGGCCAGCTGTTTCCCATTCTAAGGGTGGGCCAGACAGAGGCCAGGTTCCCCATTCTTGGCACCACCACCTCAGCTGCCTTCAGCTCTGTGCCAAAGGCAGCAGGGGGGTTGGGACAGCGCAGGGCCCAGCAAGACAGCGCAGGGCCCATGGAACTGCAGGGCTAGGGGCAATTGCCCCTCTCGCCCCCCAAGGGACGGCCTTGCTTGGCACCCCCTAGTTGCTGGTGCCCTAGATGACTGCCTAGGTTGCTCCTATGGAAGGACTGGCCCTGCCTAGCCCAATAATTAAGGATGAGTGGCTATGCCAAGTCAGATATACATAAAAGTATTTGAAAGCAATAAGGACTAATGTAGCTGGCAAGCCATAAAAAACATAGAAGAATTTAGTTATCTGGTTGGTTTTTTTAAAAAGGCTTTACAAAATATTAACATACAACCTCAGAAATCATTCTTTAAAGTCTTATTTATTGCACGGACATATGGAATGGTAGTAAAATATATAAATTCACTAAGCCCAACCTTTAACACTTTTTCTGGAACCTCTGGCAGGAGTTCCTGTAGTTGGTCATAAGTTGCCAACAGCAGCCACTGCAGTGATGACCCCTTCTTTAACAGAAGTTGAGCTACTAGAGAATTTATGCATGGAAAAGTGAGCAAGCACTTCTCTGCCTGGAAAAAAGAAAGCTCACTGTCAGTTTCGAGAATAATTGATTTGGGATATTCAGCTTGCTCTGTCATTAGTAGGCAAAGAGAATAGCATCTTTATGGAATCCCTGGGCACAGAATCTGTCACAAACCACAATTCTGGGCAGTAGGCCTTGTATCTAATGCACACACCAACTTAACATCTATAGCAGGGGTGGCCAAACTTATGGCGCTCAAGAGCCACACAAGCTGATTAGTTCCAAAGGGGCAGCCATGTTAGTCTAAAAAAGCAAGGAGTTTTGTGGCACTTAAAGACTACCAGATTTATTTATCGCATGAGCTTTCGTGGGAGATATCCCTCTTCGTTAGACGCTTAGAAGAGGGAGAACTTACAGAATTAGATTATTAAACCTTTGAGAGCTGCACTGAGGCATATAGCTATATTTTATCTACTCCACAATTACTAAGTTTAAAATTCATTGCACGCTTTAATTTTATAGTAAAAAGAGGGCAAATATTGATCCTACTAATGTCAGATTCTAATTATTACTTAAGGTTGCCATGAAAACTAGGCCTACAGTAAAAATGCCACCACTTCCTTGCCATCCCCAACCATGCTGCACTTCTCCCCACCGTCCTCAACCATGACACGCTTCTCTGCACCATACCTGAGTCCCCGACCATGCCACACTTCCCCACTGTCTCTGACCACGCCACTCTTCTCCTTGTCATCCGTGAGTCCCCAACCATGCTGCCGCTTCCCCACTGTCTCTGACCATGCTGCGCTTCCCCACTGTGTCTGACCATGCCGTGCTGCTCCGCACCATCCCTGACCATGCCGCACTCCTCCCTGCCATGCTCTTCTGTAAGCCACACTTTTTCTTTGAAGAACTGCATGGGGCTTACAAACTGCAGTTTGGCCATGCCTGATCTATAGAATATTTCTCTAGTGGGGGGACAATGGAGTGTTCACCCCACAATGGTAAAGAAAAAGTTAAGAGAGGCCTCATGAGCCTGCTACACCCTGTCACAGTTAGGTGCAGTGGAAGTGAGCCCTCCAAGCAGACTAGAGAGTCTCTGCAGAGAGCAATCAGTCAAAGGTAATCTGCACAGAGCAGCCAGTCAGGTCCCAGCAGGCTCACAAAGAAGGATCTGTAGGGCCAGAGGCAAGAGGTTCCTTTTTGGAACCCAAGGAAAGAGAACTGTGTAGTGCCTTGGACTGGGTAGTTGCTGGCTAAGACTGGGAGTGCAAGGGGGAGCTGGCTAGCTGACTGAAAGTGGGCTGGAACCCCTGAGAAAACTATGGAGAAGAGGCTGGGGCTTCAGGGAAGTGGCCCAGGGAATTGCAAAAGTATTGGTGGAGAAGTTGAGAGGCAACTGGAGGCTGCTACCTATAAGGGCCCTGGGCTGGGACCTGGAGTAGTAGCTGGGCCTGGATCTCCCCAGTTTGCCACTGGGGAAGTGACTGAACTAGAGACCTTGGAGTTACTTTCCCTCCCAGAAGGGGGAAAATACAGAGGGAGGGCTGAGACATGATGTCACTGGGGTTCCTAGAATGAGGTGGGTCTGTGAGTAGAGAAAGTGGTGGGACCAGCACCAACAGTAGAAGGTACACCAGTGGCAGATTTAATCCCTGTTATGGCCAACAGGCTGTGCCGCTGTGGTGGGTGGACACCATGATAGGGTAAATAAATTATGCACAATTCTATGGTAAGAAGGGTGTATAGGGAGCTGCAAGTAATAGCTCTATGATTACGGTTGGCAACGATGATCCATTTAATCTGCATCTTCAGCACATACTCCCCAGCTTTGCTCTGCCTGGTATGAGAAACAGATGGGGGAAGCTATCACCTAGCTCCTCTACCCATTATGTTCCCACTACATTACATGGTAGGGAGTCAGGTGATAGAGAAGTCCCACTTGGCTGCAGGACCTTGGCTCCCTTTCCAGCTAACTTCCCCATGTATATAGACTCATTCAGCATGTAAATATCTGATAAGCAAATAAACTTCTGCCATCTTGGACTCAGTACTGCAAGCAGGTGACTTGTCCCATTGACTTTAGTGGGATAAAACACATACTTATAGTTAAACCTGTGCTTAACTGCTATGCTGGATTGGAATTCAAGTGTTCAGCACCCTGCCGGATTGAGCCATGGTTTCATAATCTGTGCCGGTTTATTTGGCTTTTAGAATTTAGTGTGCAGGATTATGGTGTGACAGTAACACGATGAGTCTTTTCCAGCCAAGATATTCAGATTAATTTGCTTCCTTGGGATATTCTATTGGCTCTTATCAGTGAATCCCTCTTCGAGCACAACTGTTTCTGAAAGTAATGGGGAATACAGATTGTCTTTACTTGTGCCTGTGTGCGGGGCCATCCTTAAACAGGGGCGAGAGGGGCGATCGCCCTTTGTCCTGCAGTTCCCTGGGCCCCGTGCTTTCCTGCTGTGAGCAGGGCAGTGGGGGCCCCTGCATCACTGCCCCCCCATGGCCATCCTGCCCCCCCCCACCCTCCCCACTGCCTTCGGTGTGGTGCCGAAAGCAGCAGGAAAGGGGGGTGGTAGTGCAGAGCCAGCCTCTGCTCTGGGCCAGCTCTTCCCCATCCCCAGGGTGGGGCACAGACAGCCCAGGGGTGGAGTGGACCAGCCCAGAGGCCAAACTTCACTCTCTTGCGCCTCCCCCAGACTGGGTGTTCTGCCCTAGGGGCAGGGTGGGCCAACCCAGAGGCGGGATGGGAGAGGACAGCCGAGTCCCCTGACCGACCTGGTCTGCCCCCAGCTCAGGGGAGGGGGGAAGTGTGGGGCCAGTCCACATCCCCCAGCACAGGGGGCGGGGTCACAGGGCCCAGGGCCTCACACCTCCCCTGGGAATGACCCTGCCTTTGTGGATGATTCAGGCACATTGTGTTTATCGTTAACAAAAGTATACAACAGAAACAGTGAAAACAACTTAGAATTTTAAATATCTTACAAACAGTAAGAGAACTGCTACACTTAGCCCAAAAATAAAACAAACCTCAGATGGCAAGATAGAAAGCCAGGATTTGTCCAACCACTCATGAGGAGCTGTTTTAGAAGACATCAAAATGCTATCAGCAATCTGACGAATTAACAATGCTGTCTCTTCAGCCCCTGGTGTAAGAACAACCTAAGATAATTTAAAATGCTTTAGTTCAAAGGTTACACTTAGGAGTAAAAGGTTGCATTCACAATGGTCTGCAGCAGACAAGAAACTGAAAGCTTAAAGATGGTGCTGAAATCAAAGGCCTATACTTATTATTAAAACTGTTCCATGCAAGTAATATGGAGAGGCTGCAGCCTAAAACTTCATGCCTTGGTTCTGCATTATTCAAGCTTTATGTAGGTGAATGCATTTCATTGGATATGTTTTAGATATGATCAAGAACATAACTATAACCATATTCCCTTTAAATATACGTGAGCTTACATTTCGTATGTTATAGGAAAGGTGTAATGAGTTCCAGGAATTCAGGATAGTTAGCATTTAAGAATGCTTAGGTAATTTTCTAGTGAACTACTAAACACACACACACTTTGAACCATACAAGGATTGACTTTTAGATATGCCATCTTCCAGTGGCTAAGTTGACCAGGATAACTTTGTAAATAATTTTAATGTATATGTGATAATAAATCACCTTGGCTATGTCTACATCTAAAATGTTAATGCAGACTTGGTTAGTCCAAACTAAGTAGTTCGAAAGCTAGTTCAAACTGATAGCGAATTTTAGTTCAAACTAACTTTTAGTTTGAACTAGCCACACTTTTTTTAGTTCAGACTAACTTTTTAGTTCAAACTAAAAAAGCACAGCTAATTCAAACTAAGAAGTTAGTTCAAACTAAAAACACACATGTAGTTTAAACTAACTGCTAGTTCGAACTTACATAGTTATATGTATTATATTTAGTTCAACCTAACCAGCTGAGCTAACTAGTTCGAACTAAGCTTTGCTTAGTTCAAACTAAAAAATTTTTTAGTTCGAACTAGGCAAAGCCTAGTGTAGACAGGGTTCAAATTAGTTCGCATTAAGGCTCCTTAATTCAAACTATTTGGTAGTGTAGACATAGCCCGCAGCTTTGCAAATTATTTGATGAGTATGTATCAACTAGTTACACATAGTAACTTGATGAATCCTACAAACTGCCCGTCTTCTTAAAATTTCTACTATTCCAAATATTGGTACCTTTACATTTATAAAAAATGTTTCTCCAATAAAATTTTCTTCTTGGAATGTGATAGAAACCCCTCCCCCAATTATACATTTAGGTAGTGAAATGACACCAGTGGAGAAAACTAACCATTTCTTTTCTCTTTTGAAATCATAGATTTGTTTCTGAGAAAGATGGTTACCTACCTTTCTGTAACTGTCGTTCTTTGAGATGTGTGCTCATGTCTGCTCCAATTAGGTGTGCATGACTGTTGGCAGATTTTTCCCCTAGTGGTTAAACAGAGCCCCCTTGGAGTCGCACACTCACAGTGCTGCGTATAAGGGCTCACTGCCTGTCCCCCCCCCCCCATCAGTTCCTTTTTATCAAATCCGACAGAGGGAAGCTGGGTGAGCTTAGAGTAGATGTGACCACACATCTCAAAAAACAACAGTTACAGAAAGGTAGGTGACTTGTCATTCTCCTTCAAGTGATGCTCACGTCAACTTCAATTAGGTGATTCCCAAGCACTTACTGGAGGTGGGGTCAGAAGTCACGCGGACGCTGCACCTAGCACAGCCCTGCCCACAGCAGCATCTTGCATCGCTTGTTGAGTGATTGCATAGTGGGCTGTGAAGGTGTGAATAGAAGACCACGTTGCTGCTTTACAGATGTCCACGATAGATACACTAGCACTGAATGCCACAGATGCAGCATGGATTCTTGTAGAGTGGGCTATAATGTCTGCAGCAGGCTTGTGTGCAAGGGAATAGCACATTTTAATACAAGCTTTAATCCATGAAGATATCGTCTGTAAGGACACAGGGTGGCCTTAACCCTGGTTGCAACTGCCACAAACAGCTGCAAGGTTTTCCTGACTGGTTTAGTTCTAGCCAGGTAGAAAGCCAGGGACCGACACACATCCAAAGAATGTAAGATCCTCTGATGATCAAAAGAGCATGGCTTTGGATAGAAAACAGGTAGGAAGCTATCCTAAGTCATATGGAAGTGCAAACCACCTTAGGAAGAAAGGTTGGGTGAAGACAGAGGTGTACCTTATCCCTGAAGAACACAAAACATGGAGGGTCCATGGTAAGAGTATGCAGCTCAGAGAAACTTCTGGCAGAGGTGACTGCAGCTAGGAAAGCCACCTTCCATGATAAATACAGGTCAGAACAGGTAGCCAGAGGCTCGAACAGGTGGTTAGTTAAGGCAGTGAGCACTAAGTTGAGGAACTGGCTTCACTACATGGGGGAATTTCCTCATGAGGGCCTTAAGAAAGTGACCTACAATGGGGTCAGAAAAAACCAGACCAGTTATTGATGCAATCGTGGAAAACTGAGATTGCTGCCAAATGGATTTTAAGTGACGACACAGAAAGGCCTTCTTTTTTTAAGTGCAACAGATAGTCCAAGATGAATGGGACACTGGTGGAGACCAGAGAGCAAGATTTCTGAAGGCACCACATGGAGAAATGTTTCCATTTTGCCAAGTAAGTGAACCTCATAGAGGGTTTCCTGCCTGACATGCTGGGAACGCTGCAGCTCATGGGCGGTTAACCATGGAGCTTCCATGCTGTCAGGTGGAGGAACAGGAGGTCCAGCTATCTCAGGAGATCTTGGCTTTGGGTCAGAAGGTCTGGAAGCAGAGGTAACGTCAGGGGGGCTGTAACAAGGAGATCTGACAAGGTGGAAAACCAATCGTGTTGGGACCATGCTGGAGCTATTAGAAATAGGGATGACTTGTCTCTCTTTACTTTGGCTAGGACCTTGCCCATAAGAGGGAAGGGAGCAAAAGCATAAAGGAGATGACCCGTCCACGGTCTCTGTAAAGCATCCCCTAACGAACCTTCACTCAGGCCTTGGAAGGACAAAAGGCTTTGCATTTTGCATTGACTCTGGTTGCAAAGAGATCCAGATGGGGAGTCCCTACTTCTGAAAGATGCCAGGTAAGATGTCTTGATTTATTGACCACTCATGGGGAGGAACAGCACAACTGAGGGAGTCCGCTAGATAATTCTGTGTTCCTAGGTCAGATGCTTCCAGATGTATCCCTAGAGAGATGAAGAAGTCCCACAGGACCATGGCTTCTTCGCAGAGAGGGCGAGGCTGGGCACCATCTTGCTTGTTTATGTAGAACATTGTAGGAACACTGTCCATCTTTACAGCCATATGCTGACCTGCCAACTGGTCTTTGAACATCTGACAGGCAAGTCTCACCACCCTTAGTTCCCTGACTTTGATATGGGCAGCCAGGTCCCCGTGTGACCAATGACCTTGTGTTTTCAAATGACCCAAATGGGCTCCCCAGCCTGTCTCCGAGGCATCCATCACCAGTTTCATTGATGGAAAAGGCTTTGAGAATAAGACTCCTGCACAAACCACCTGCTGATTTGTCCACCAGCAAAGGGAGTTCAGGACAGACTTGGGCACAGAGATTATCTGGTCCAGGTTGTCTCTGGATGGGCAGAAGACTGAAGCTAGCCATAGCTGGAATGGTCTCAGACATAGTCCTGCATATGGGACTACATGAATGCAAGTCGCAAAGTGTCCCAGGAGCTTTTAGTAGGGGTGAGCTGTTATCATAGGGTGGTCATTCCAGTCCCTTATGATGGCAGAGACTGATTGGAAGCGGTGAAGTGGGAGGGATGTTGTGGCCATGGTTGAGTCCAGCATAGCTCCTATGAATTCTAGTCTTTGAATTGGAACCAGAACTGATTTCTGTACAAATTCCTTACAAATGCTCTGATTTGCTGTTGCAGTATGACCTGATCCCATGTCTTACACTCCCCTGCATTTATTTTCATCCAGTTCTGTAAGTTCTCCCTCTTCAAAGCATCTGACGAAGTGGGATATTCTCCCATGAAAGCTCGTGTGATAAACAAATTTGTTAGTTTTTAAGTGTCACAAGACTCCTTGCTTTTTTTGCTTTACTAGACTAACATGGCTATTCCTTTGGAACGTGATTCCTTTGTGTTTATAAGCAGGCCTAGGTCATTGAACGTATGCTGAATTAGTGCTAAATCAGCCATGATTTGATCTCTGGAAACCCCCTTCACCAACCAGTCATCTAGGTGTGGAAAAACATGAACTTGATGACTGTGGAGAAATGCCACCACCACTGCTATGCATTTTGTAAAGACTCTGGTGGCCATGGAGAGACCAAATGGGAGGATGGCAAACTGGTGATGATTGCTTCCCACCATGAATCTCAGAAAGTGTCTGTGCTTTGGGATGATTGAGATGTAGAAGTATGAATCCTGAAGATTGAGGGCAGTGTACCAATCCCCAGGGTCTAGGGAAGAGCTTACTGAACTTAAGGAAACCATTTGAAACTTCAGCTTTTTTATGAATTTGATCAGACACCTGAGGCTAGAATCGGTCTGAGGCTTCCTTTGGCCTTCGGAGTCAGGAAATACCTTGAGTAGAACCCTTTCCCCCTCAGTTCCACTGGGACCTCCTCTACCGCTCCTTAAATGAGGGGTTGGTGAACCTTCTCGAACAGGAGATTGTAGTGAGAGGGATCTCTGAAGAGAGACAAGGAGTGGGGTGGGTGTGAGTGTGGGATAATATGGAACTGGATAGAATAATCCAGTTCCGCCGTGCATAGCACCCATCTGTCTGAAGTAACTCGATGCTACACCTGGAGGAACTCGGATTAGTGTCTGGAGAAAGGGGGTAGGATTGTTACTCTGCCCTTGGGTGAGCCTTCAGTGTTCTGCTTAGAGCCCTGCAACTGTTTTGAAGAGCCATCATTCTTTGCACCCAAGGAGTACTGTCTATGTCTATTGCTGCCTTGTGAGGAGTTGTTCTACCATGTCTGTGACCAGTGTCCTGTCTTTGATACTGTTGGTATAAATGAGGAGGTGGCTGAGACTTGAAATGTTTCCAATGTGTAGCAGGAGTGTGCATCACCAAAGACTTGAGGGTGGTCCTGGAATCTTTTAAGCCATGTAGCTTTGAATCTGTTTGGGTGGAAAATAAAGATTGCCCTTCAAAAGGCAGATCCTGCACTGTCTGTTGAATTTCCTGAAACCTGGAGCCATGAACTACGGCGGATTGAAATGCCTGAAGCCATAACACGAGCTGTAGCATCCAAAGCACTTTGCAGTGAGGCCTTTGCTACCGATTTGCCCTCTTCCAGAAGTGCAGTAAACTCCTTCTTGGAGTCTGTGGGTAAGGAGTTCGAGAACTTTTCCACAGAGCTCCAAGTTTTATGTGTATACTGGCTTAGGATTGCCTGCTGGTTGGCCACTGTAAGTTGCAGGCCTCCGATTCTGGCCATAAAGGTCCATTTTCTTGGCCTCTCCTGATTTAGGGGTTGGTGCCAGAGTTCCCTGCTGCTCCTTTTCATATGTGGCTGTAACCACCAGAGAGCTTGGAGATGCATAGTTGTACAGATACTTGTACCCTTCAGGTGGAATGAAGTTATTTATATTTAACCTTCTTGGCCATAGGCAATGTGGACGAAAGCATCTGCCAAATCTCCTTCATAGTCTTATCAACAGTTTTTATGATTGTCAGAGCTACCCTAGAAGGGCCTGAAGGGACAAGATGTCCATCATGGGGTCTGAAGGCTCCTCAGTGACTTCCTGAATTTGAATGCCTAGGTTGGAAGCCACCCTTTTTAGGAGGTCTTGATATAATCTCCTATCATCTGAGGGAGAAGCTGGGGTAGTGCCTGTGACTTGGGCCTCCTGGGAAAACCTTCTGAATGTGTCAAAATCAGGACAAGCTGCAAAAACCAGGGGCCAAACCCCTAAACCATTGATGTGTGGTACTTAACCCAGTCTCCCAGTCAGTAACTAAACATGCTTCTGATGCCCCACTCTGGTCATCACCAAGCATAACAAAATAGAAACAGCCCTCTCACTGCACATCAGCTCCTATGGTCCTCTCTAGCCACTGGGTCTCTCAAAGAAATAGGTTCTCCTGACCCCAAAGGGTCAGCCACATCACCCAGAACAATATAGGCTTAGATCTCACCCAAAATACCATGCTGCCAGCCAATCCTTTAGTAACTACAACTAAAGGTTTAATCTAAAAGGAAAACAAACAAAATATGAGAGATGTTAAAGGGTCAAAGTTCATACATACAAATGATTTAAGAGTCCATAGAAAGCAAATCCTTGAAGATCCTGTAGTTTGCAGGTCAGTCCCACTCCTCTGGTGTGCACCCAGCAGCAGCAGCTGCAGCTGCGTGAATCTTAGTCCTTTGTTCAGTCCCAGAAGAACAGTTTCAGAAGTAGGTGTTGGTTGCAAACAGACTGAAGACTAAAGACAAAATGGAGAATGGGCAGGGGTGGCGAAACTTACGGAACTCAAGAGCCACGCAAGTATATTATTAAACCTTCGAGAGCCACGCTGAGGCATATAGCCATATACTTTTACCTACTCCAAAATTACTAAGTTTAAAATTCATTGCACACTTTAATTTTATCGTAAAAAGAGGGCAAATATTGATCCTACTAACGTCAGATCCTAATAATTGCTTAAGGTTACCATGAAGACTAGGCCTATACAGTAAAAACTTAGCTGTCACTTGATGTAGAAGACTGCAGGCTAATGGTGAGTTTTTTTTAAAATCCTGACCATGCCATGCTTCTCTCCGCTGTCCCCAACCGTGCTGCTGCTTCTTATCGCCATCCCAACACCCTCCTGAATCCTCAGGCCCTGACACTGGCTCCCCTGAGCATGCTCAGGGCAGGAGATTTAAAACTCCTAGACTGGGCCTGCTTTCTTAATTGATTTGCTGGTGTTCTTCTGGGAGCCGCACTTTTTCATTCAAGAACCACATGTGGCTCCTGAGCCGCAGTTTGGCCACACCTGGGCTATGGCCTTTTATCACCTTCTAGCCTTCTCCATGATCTCAGGGTCCTTGCCAAATCAAAATGGAGTTGAGTCACGTGGTCAGCTTGGGTGACTGTCCGAACAGGTTTCCTCCTAGGCCCACTTCAACTGGGAGTTGCCTTGATGGGCCATCAGGAAGATAATGTTTCTGCAGACAGCCAGTGTGGGAATGCCTTAAAATTAAATCACTTGAAACACACATAAAACCAAATACATTTCTAATTTCTAATACAGGCATGATACCTACATACAAACCATATAATCATGCTTAAAAGATTATAGCCTTTCTATTGATACCAAATATGGCATATCACATACAGATTATTGCAAATATGAAATATTAATATGAAAAATAATCATAAACAGTCTCCTTGACTCAGACAGCATCACAGTGCCAACAACCATTTCACCAGCTGACAAAGAGGAAGAGTCTCTAAGGGAATCTCTACACTTAGAATTGAATTCGAATTGATGACAATCAGTTCAAATTCAGTTAAGTGCATGGCCACGCTAGCTTTCCTCAGTCTGAACTGAGGAACTCTTTAGTTTGAATTGATGAAAGCCGACTTTGAAGTGGTCAAACCTTGTTTGACTTTGAAGTCCTGGTCAATTCAAACCCAGTAGCTTCCTCCATGAGGAGGATCTTCAACCTCTGGGGTCTGCCCCTTAAGGTGCAGGGGCAGAAGCTGTTAGAGAGCTTGCACTTAACTTTCTGATGAGCCTCACCAGACATTTCAAAGAGGTTGAGTAAGGGTCACTCTTTGGCACAGGTTTCTTGCAAGAATTGCAAGACTTAAAGCCTGGGGAACCAGGCATACCCCAACTCTGGGCAGCAAAGAGAAAAAATAGCCCCTTGAGGAGATCTTAACAGGTACTTAACTCTAAACTAATTAAGTTTACTTAACAGGTACTTAATTCTAAACTAATTGAAAACAATAAAGAACTACAGAAAAAAGCAAACTGCGAGGGGAGGTCTCCGGAAAGGGAGACTGCAGGAACTGACTAGTCACCACTGCTGTAAGAAGTAACTGACGAGGAGGGGGGACAGTTAGTGAGCCCTTATATGCAGCGCTGTGGTCGTGCAACTACAGGGGATTCTGTCTGACCACCAGGGTTGCTATGGGAAAAATCTGCTGAGTTGTGCACGAGCCATGCGCACACCTATTTAGAGTTGACGTGAACATCACTCGAAGGAGAATCTTGCAATTCGCCTTCTTTCGTGTCTTTTTAAAATTCTGACGTTAACTTTGACTTGTGAGTTAAAATGCAGAAGCCTCACCACACTTCAAACTAATGTAAGGGGACTGATAGCCCCTTACTGAGAGTGAATGGGCCTTTTGATTGGCCACTCCCGCCTGGAAGCAGGACTCTGAAACAGCCAGCCCCAGGACCAGCGGGGTGTGTGTGTGTGTGTGTGTGTGTGTGAGGGAGGCCAGCAGCCAGCCCCAGGGCCAGCGGGGGTGTGTGTGTGTGTGTGTGTGTGTGTGTGTGTGTGTGTGTGTGTGTG